>OX439010.1:10080308-10680308 GCA_949316495.1 Amphiduros pacificus
AATTATGGTTAGATTTTGACAATGTCACAAATCATGCATGCCAAACACCCATATACAATAAACAATTTAGAATATTTCCTTCTATCTTACTTTCCAAATTAGCATATTGTTAGTCCTATTCGCCATAAATCAACAGATGAATAGCAAGCCATCAATTTGATATTTTTTCTGAACAGACATCAAGATCACCTTCAGCATTTTGACTTTTTCATAGGAATTTTCAATTATGAAGATTCTCGTTGTTAATCCAATAATAATGTATATGTAATCCCAACTATGCGGTCACTATTCATAAATCATGAGTGTTATCAATAGACTTCAGTATGTTAATGCTAGGTTCCTTTGTAATCCAGTAAGCTTGTATATTACTTTTCCTTTTCCACATTGCACTTTTTCCTCTTTCTGACTTTCATAATGCATACCCATTCAACATTTATGTTTTATTGCAGAACTATTAGCTACTGGATTGGGGCATATAATAGCAATAAAGGAAAATATATTGATGATTGGAAATGGAGAGATAACGATACATTTATGATATATCAAAACTTTGTGCCTAAACACCCTTATAGGAATTCCCCTGCTTGTGCCACAATGCTATCAAAGAGTGCAGGAAAGTGGGCAGAAAGAGTTTGTACTGAAATTTATGAAGGAATCATTTGTGAAGGAAATATCGAAGGTTTTACTTTCAAATTGTTATTTTTACTTTTCTTATTGAAATCACAAATAAGTTGTCTCCATCAATGGGTGCTGCGTGAGGTTTGATCAAATATTAATCCATTATGACAGAAGTCCACATTAAGGTATTTGGATACTCTGGCACTTCATAGTTTAATTTTTCTAGTTTTTTGCATATTGAAACAGAAGACATATCCTGAGTCAAAAACAATTTTTATTTGTACATTTACCATCTGTATATTTTTTTACAGCTGTCACTTATAATGGGAAAAATCAATATTTTACAATAAATTTAGTGAATAACTTAATTCAGTTCAAATGCATCCCATGTAACATTAAGGAAAAGAAATATAACTTTTATACTTAAGTTTACATTGTTTATCAATAACAAGCATGTTTTACATGAAATTAGTACTTTTTCTATTTATAGATTGCTTGATAACACAACGGTGGCACCATGTAGTGGCATAATCTTACTGCAATATTCCACATCTAATGCATTTATTTAATTTTGGCTAGTTTAATTTCTTAGTTACTTTATTAAAAATGAAGGTAAATATGTATTCTATCATAAAATGGAAAAAAATATGGATGTCACCACATTATTTTCTTCTAAAAAATTAATTATTTGAAATAGAATATGCGCAAATATGGGCGAAATTATAGAAAAGTGACATTTTTTGTCCATTATTGAGGCTGAAAGATGTAATTACAACATATGTCATTTAAATGATATAATTTGAATCTGGGAAACTTCTTTAATGCCTTTATTCACTTATTTTGACTATGCTTTTGGGTATAATGATTGACGATAGCCCTTTTCATTGATTAGCTTCCTTCCCCTTACTCACAAACTTGCTTTCACTCATTTTAATGTCTCAGAATGAGCAAAGTTGATTTGATTTTTGGCAGGAAAAGTTTTACAAGTGGAAGTACATTTCTTTAAGATTTCATTTACTAGACAGCTCCAATTTGCCATTTTTTCCACCAGGTGGAGATGGTGCTTCTGTGGCTCCACCTACAACCAGGGTATCCAAATACTCATATGCATTTACCCAGTATTTAAAAGGTCATTGACATGGCCAATATTATCAGGGGAATATATACAATACCAGTGTTGTAACGGTCCACAACTTTCTTAACAATGTATTTTTATTATATCCAATATCCTTGTTGTGTGTGTACATTTTGTAATGTGCTCTACTTGTGAGCTGTGATTCTGATTTTCTGAGACATTGAATGTGTTTTTATTAATAGAAAGTCCCATTCACTCTCTACACGTCTTCGAGGCATACATTACAGCGGATGATGCCAACATTATGTGTAAAGCTATTGACCTGAACCTGGTCAAGATTGATGAACAAAGCAAAAATGACCTAGTGTATGCTGCAACACTCCTAAAGGATAGGTAAATATAAATAATATAAATTGTATGATATATTTTTGAAATTGACATAATTTAGGTGGACAATTTGAATATTTCAAATCCTTGTGTGAAATGTTGATATTAGGGCCATAGTCAAGACCTAACTGGAATTATTTTAAAGATATCTCAACATTACAAAAAAAAAGATCTTTTTGGAATTACCAATTGGAATTGAGAGAGCTTTGATTTGAGGGCATTGTCAGGGCCTTACAGAGAGCATGTATTCTGAGAGAATTGCAAGGATTCACCAGTGCATAATTAATTGATGGACGGTGAAGATTTCACTCTGTTTCAGTCAGTGCCCACCAACGTATATGCTCTGTGCTCATTGTTGAATAAAGCGAGCAGACCAAAGGTAGAATAAAAATAGAATAAAATGCCAAGAATAAATTCTAATTGTCAAACTGCTGAAATGAGTTTCTCAATTTAGATTTGATATGTGAATGTTTGTAGATCAAATTCCTACTGCATAGGAGGTTATAATCCTGTTCGAGGTAGAGACATGGGAGAATGGCGATGGAGAAGTGATAATTCCTCAGCTGTGTACCTCAACTTTAAGCCCAATCAACCAGACAAATCTACTCCTGCATGTTTATCAATGAAAACTGGCAAATGGGCTGATGATGATTGTGCGTCAACCGTATTTGGTGGATTCATTTGTGAGGGGAATCTAAAAGGTATATAATCCCAAATATGTTAGTATTAGTAACATTTTTTGTTCAACATTATAATATTCACATGTGGTTAGTTTTTAAGAGTTGATGTAACAGAGATTTTTGTCAAAGTTGATGTGAAGTCTTTTTTGCAGAATCCATATTTGCCTCTCTGAAGGTAGTGAAGACTGCTCAGAATATCAAAGCCAACGATGCACATATCTCATGTGCTGCAATGGGATTATCCTTAGTCAAGATTGACAGCAAAGCCAAGAACGATATAGTATACATGGCCACAGTTAGGGAAGACAGGTGAATACAGTATTATCAAGATATGGGTAATGTCTATGATAAAATATTCTAATTCTTATGTGCCAATTGCAACTCTTCAAACAAACTGTTTGACACATTTCCTCTACTTCTCCACTTGTAATTGACTGATTATTTGTTTCATAATAGTAAAGATCATGTCTATATCATATAATGTATATAATATATAATGTGCCAATTATAGTAACAGAGACTACTGGATTGGGGGTTATAAGCCCAAATATACTAGAGCTGCCACGGGGTGGAAGTGGAGAGCTGATGATTCGGAAATGACCTTCCAACATTTTTATCCTGGCCAACCAGACAAATACGGTGAAGCCTGTGTCAGAATGAAAGCTGGAAGAACAGGACAGTGGATCGATGGAGATTGTGCAATTTATGGTGCTCCAGGTTATATCTGTGAGAATGCTGACAGTACGTTATTATCAATTATATTGTCTTATTTTGGACATGGTCATTGAAAACATCAAAGAGATTTTGCATCATCTTTTCAAGGTTTTGTTTATTTATTTTTAATGCCAAATATAAATATAAATAAATATAGTTGCAATCATATAGTTTCAATCAGTGAAATATGAATTGTACACTGGATGGACTGTACAGTTTGTATGATAATATATTATCAAAGCATACACATTACATCGTAATGGTACATAGGTATCAAATTCATGGTACATTTAAATCGTTATATCTATTACCAAATTACGGTTATGACATATGCATGATGGCATAGGGAATCTGAAAAGATAAGATAGTGTCTAAATTGTGTGATCAATGCAATGTCAATTCTCCCTTTAGTTGTATATTGTTTTGGTTGCCATGGCGACCATCCAAAGTGCAGATGACTTTGTCTTGGTTTCTTTGTCTGCTGTTTAATGCAAGTCTCGTTCAAGGTATATATATATACATTGCATGTCTGGACATAACACAATTCATTTTAGCCTTCAATCTATTGTTGTCCAATATTGGGCTTATACATCTACATGAAGAGAATTAACAAGAAAATGGTGTTTCAGATTGGTGAAATATTAATATATATAGTGATTTCCTAACATTTTGTTTGCCAAAATTTTTATACCATCTTGTTAATGATAATTTTATGTAAATTTACATGTGTTGTTTTAATGTAAACTCGAGCTTACACTCGAAATTGGCGTCCCTCATGAAATCACATGGTAAAACCTGGATGTAGCCACAAGAACTACTTCTCAGTTTTACCAGTGATGGTTTTTTTAAAATTTTGGCAGACCTATTATAAAGGTATGTCCAAAAGTCATGATCCGAGTTCAATATCACTCATTTCCCTCAGCAGAGTTTGACCAATCTGAAGTATTAAATTGAACCTGGCTACATTGAAACTTATTGCTGTACTTTATATCACGTAGTGCTTGTACAACACAATGGTTTATAGCCTCTGTACACTCACTGCAGACATGAAATATGCCCATTATGCAACCTTGAGGCCAGTAATTCAAGATGTAGATTTCTAAAGAATATCTCTGATAATATTTAATGAAACACCGGCAAATTCATTACAACATTACAACAGAAATATTATGACTGCTTTTTTACAATAATTGTAATTCTTGTTTGATTTAGTTTTAAAGTAAAATAAACTCAAACCTAATTGTTGAATTGCCTGTTGTCAACAAAAATGAAATCTGAGCTTACCTGACAATACAGATAAGTACATGTATTATATATATTTAGTTTTGGTACTGCTTGTTATGATCAGCCAGTACATGATTGTCAGAAGTAAAATCAAGGCTCATTCATTTCCTATCCAAATTGTGATTTAAAATACGGCCTACTTTCCCAAGCCAACAACAGATCAGTATTGTTGTACTTTATATCGCATAATGCATGGTTTATAGATGGCCTCACTGCAAACACGAAATGAGACATGCCCATTATGTAACCTGGAGGCCTGCAATTCAAGGTGTAGATGTCTATAATTTCTGAAGAAAATCTATGATAACATTGAACAAAAGACTGTGACACTGTATATTGCAACAGAAGTTCAATGTCACCCACATGATTGCTTGATTCAAAATAGTATTTTTTGTTATTGATTTAGCTATTAATTAAAGACAACAAATAAACTGAAAACTATTTTTGAAGACTTGATAATTGCAAGTAGTCATCAACAAAATAATCTGAGCTTACCTGACAATACTGATTAGTTACATATATTTCAGTTTGATATTGCTTGTGGTGATTATTTTGTTATCCAACCAGTATATGATGGTGAAAATTGAAATCAAGGCTCATGAATTTCTTATCCAAATTGTGATATGATGTAAATGGCATTGTGTATTTACTGTTGAAAGAATTATTTTGAAATGTGGAGAAATTGAAATTGATTATACCATGTGATAGGCATGATATACATTCATGCACTGATATCGATATATTGAACTTTAGAATATGTACTCAAATCAGTTTCAGTGCTTTGTGAGTCCATTTTTAAAACAGATAAGGTATGGCCACTCGTTCATTACTTGTATAATCATCTCGTTTCACTCCAAGAGAAATTGAAAGTGATTACACCAAGTGGCATGAAATGTACATTCATGCACTGATATATATTTACTGAACTTCAGAATACATAATCAAATCAGTTTCATTGCTTTGTGAGTCCATATTTTAAAAAAGATCCTTGTGCAATTAAGCTTAATAACATCTATTTATTCATACCATAACAAAAGCCACGGGCCATGGCACAGTGGGTTAAAGCGCCGGTTTATTAGCACCAGTTCCTCTGTGGTGACCCAAAGGTTGTGGGTTAGATCCCCGGTCATGCCTAGATTGAATTCATGATACAATTACGTTGTCCTTGTAAATCTGTGACCGGGTGGGTTATCATGTCAAGGACCTGGGATATGACAATTCAGTGAGGCAGCACTATATCTGCTACAAGTGGGTCTCATCACAAAATGACTGAAATAATGTTGAAAGTGATGTAAACCCTAAACAAACAAACCATGATAATGCATAGGTATAGAATACAACAATAAAAACAAAAATGAACTAAAAGAAACCACCTTCCCTTTTTCACATCTTGCAATTGTTTAAATGGGCAGTTTTTCATATAAGGGTGACATTAAAATGATTCTAGGTGAGTAATGAATAAATGTTTGGGCTACATGAATGCATTAAATGAATGTTGGATTCATTTTGGCTCTGATTTGGAAGTCAGTACTCATTCAATGTAACTAAAATATTGATAATATTACTGTTTTAAATTTATTATTATTACATTATTGACCACCTTAATGATAAATATGAATTGCCATAAAATATGATGTCAAACATCTAAAAATATCTAAATATTGGCAACAGTGTCACTGAAAATACACCCCTGTATGGTTTTCAGAAACGTCTGTCTTTCAATGTTTAATATATTTCCTGTAAATATTATGTATAGATATGATTCTCGCATCCTGAGGAACCTTCAGAACTCATATAATCATGATTTCATTACTTTCATTAAAAAAACATAAAGACACAGAAAGGACATTTGATGAACAGAGTTGCAAAATTTGGTTAGAAACAAATTAGTTCTATCTTGAAGTAATTCTGAATGGAGGCGCGATGTCGCAAAATCAAAAGGGACATCATAGTTGCCGCCATGGGCATTGTAATGATGTAATGATCATATAAGCCTAAGAAATGAAAGGTTTGACAGGGTTTTTTTCAGAACTATTTTAAGTCACCAAAACCATGCTTTAGAGCAAATGAGATGCTTGTTATTTTATACAGGTTATGGGCATATAAATTTTATTTCTCTTCTCCAAGTTCAGACGATTTACAAATTCATATCACAGTTATGAAAATGAGTTATAATTTCTGTTTTATTCTCAGGTGCTCAAGAAACCATATGTTTTATTGCTAATTTGTGTTTCCCGTTTATTGACTCAAATATTGGCAGCTTAGAAAAATATACCACATTGCTCAGCGAAAAAATACTATCAGAAAATGTAATTTATACACCTGCCAATATATGCTCTGTCATAGAAACTTTTTCTTGGGAAATTTTATGTCATCAATTAAAATCAATAAAAAAATCAATAATAAAAAACTGCAACAGGAATTTATATCACAAACAATATTTTGTTTTAAAGGTTTTAAAAAAGTATGGTATAAGGGTTTGGTGTAAAGGTTTGGAATATTTATTTTTCTTTTCTTTTTTTAATTGTTATAAAAGCAATCATAACAGATATTAACAGATTTTATTTGAAGCCATTTTGAGTGGATGGTTTTGTAAGCCTCAAAAGAACAACTCTTTGATTTCTTTTTTTTTCTTTTTTTTGAGAAAAATAAAATAAGATATTGAGGTGTGTTTTGAAACACCGTTAAAATATTGGTCAGTTTTATTTTTTTTAATATAAGTATTGAATTTTCCATCATTCTGAAGTCGGCAACTATGATAGGTTTAAAGGATTTTGAATCCATTGTGTAAAATAATGCGTTGCCATGACGCCATACCTCATATAACGGCCGTCATGTCTGCCTTCATAATTACTCCAAGGTTCTATCAATTACATATATGTGTTTTATTTGTTATACTTTTTTTTCCTTGATATTGCAAAATAAAAGATAAAACATTGATAGTTGTTTTTTTCAGACCTGAAGTCCCCTCAGGAGTCTACAACTGTAGAGACCTTGACAGTTGACCTTTTATTCCCAGAAGTAAACATTTCAGTTGGTATCATAAATGGTCACAAGTGCAGCCATCCTCTTCAAAATAATTGGAACATTAATAAAGTTCATGACAAAATATTGGATAATGACATGAACACTTGCTTCGGACTCCACAGCACAGGAGGAAAGAAACAAATTTTAATCTTCTCTCTGAATTCACGATACCATGCTATGCCATATTATCTGGTGAGGATTGCTGGTTTCAAAATAATGTCTTCTAAATGGGCCACAATAAAGGTGTATAGTAGCCCTACAAACTGTCACATCAAAGGTGGGAAAGCTGGGATGTGTGAAGATTATAAGGAATGTCATCAGGAAGAAGTATCAGACACATTATACACTGCTTCATGTGCATGTGAACAAGGCTGTGCTCTCTTCTATGTAAAAGCTCTGCAGCCTATGCAAATATGTGATCTTAAAATTATAGACCTATATTAGTATGCAATAAATGCAAAACTCAATAAGAACTAACTCAACATGATCTGGCTTTTTTAATGAATTGCTTATGTTCTCATCCAAATCTGAAAATACTGAGCACATCATTTTACAATATAAGTTAATATTTCAAAAACAATATGTTGGATCCATTTCATATTCCACAAACAATAACTTCTTAAATGCAAAAGTGTACTTTAAACAATAACAGGTCATCAGGGTTGTTATGCACTGGAGAAATAATATTTCAGTAGACTTATTTATGAAAAAATAAAATATGTATGGTGGAGCATATAGCATTGGATGCTTAATCTCTACACATTCAATGTGTTAACGTCATTTAGTGTATGTGCTCCTGGCAGTCTAATCTTGTGGCGCCAAATTTGTCTTCTGCAAGTCAATCATGAGAACAATAAAAAAACACATATATTTAAAAACAAGGTTTAAGAAGGGAACCATTTTCATTGATGAAAATCTGTATATTGAATTACATGAATATTATATAGGATTTTGATAATTTCGTTATTATAAATATTGAACTTGAGTTTATAAATAATATCATTTTTAACAGCACAGTACAATTTCCATAATGGAAATCGTTCTTGTTTATGTTCTTATTATGTTTATAAATATTTGTAAAATTGCTAATGGCTTAGAATGACAAATAGTATGTGATAGACCACTTATATACCTGATAAATTATATCCCTCCTGAATTAGGGGAGTTCTACATCTATAAGTTTACTAGGCAAAACCAATTGGCATCCCACCGAGAGTGCAAGCTTACACAAGGAGTGCAGCTGATCAATACCAGCTGCATGAGACCAGGATTTCCACTCTGGCAAGGGATTTCCTGAAAGATGCCGAGTTTCCAGATTCCAATGAAGTTAAACCAGGGGCAGGGGGGAGATTATTCCAGCCAGTCACAGTCCTTGGAAAATAGCTGTATTTATAATGGTCACAGCGGGTAGCATTTTTTATGGAGCGATTTCCGGGCCATGGTTTTTCCTTGTAGGAGCTGATTTTATTGGTTGGTTGGCGGGACCCACAGGCCTTAAACAAACAACTGTTTTCTGTGATATTAGTACATGTAGTGTATACATTGAGACGCAGTACATTGTAGTCATCTTTGTTTTCTCCACCAAATATCATTTGTTATGACACATGTTTCTTTTTTAAATTTCACCACCCATTTAAACAAATCATATTAACTTTTCTATGTTTAAAACCCAATGTTTTACATCTACATCTAATTTTGGTGGAGCGAGTGTGAGGACCTGGTAGAGAGCAACTATAACTCATGCTGAACGTTAGAATAAACTTTTCTTTGTCAAAAGGTCCATTGTTCTATTTGTTCTACGTATACAAGACATTTTTTTAATTATCAGCCAATGCTACAGTGGCTAT
Organism: Amphiduros pacificus; assembly: GCA_949316495.1. Taxonomy (NCBI): domain Eukaryota; kingdom Metazoa; phylum Annelida; class Polychaeta; order Phyllodocida; family Hesionidae; genus Amphiduros; species Amphiduros pacificus. Next base: position 10,089,941 of record OX439010.1, read on the forward strand.
GATTGCGCGAATCTTATGGTTGTTAGCTCTACACAAGAAACTGTCTTAAGCCAATATCATGGAAGCGCGAATCCCTTAAAACAATAATAATAATAATAATAATAATAATAATAATGATAATGATAATGATAATGATAATGATAATGATAATGATAATGATAATAATAATAATAATAATAATAATAATAATAATAATAATAATAATAATAATAATAATAATAATAATAATAATAATAATAATAATAATAATAATAATAATAATAATAATAATAATAATAATAATAATAATAATAATAATAATAATAATAATAATAATAATAATAATAATAATAATAATAATAATAATAACGATTTATATAGCGCTACATCAGACCAGGTCTGCTCTAAGCGCTTGAATAACAACCCCATCCGACTGAAGAGATTGGATAGATTGAAACTGTTGTTGGCCAGGGACTGTGATCGTCGTCTAACTTATTCTTGTGGATCCTTGCCTTTTCTACAACAATAATAACTATTAGTTTTATTTTTTGTCAAAAAGCTTATTTGTTTCCTCGGTTTAACAGTTTGATTGTCTATTTGACCACTAAGCTAATGGGGGAATATATTTCTCCACCATTTCTTTTGTGGTGTCACCAAACTAATGTGAGAGATATCTTTGGGGAAAACTCGCTAATCTGTGGGATACTTGCTGATCTAGGGAAAACTCCCTAATCTGGGGAAAAACTTGCTAACCTGTACCTGGGATCCTGCCATGACTAATTGAGCATCAGGGGTATATGAGATAACATGAGGGACTGCTTACAGCCCCTCACTGTAGATAAATGCCTAACCTACCTAACTTTGTGAAGAAATAGAAAGTCCATGTATTTGAACTTGAACATTTATTTTTGCTTTTGAGAATATGATACATATATGTATGCCAGTATACAAAACCTATCAGTATGCTACTCACCTCTTATTGAGTGACCAGAACCAGAGTCATGCTCATCATGCCAAAGCTGCTTCCAAGCTGAGCTTGAATGCTAAGTCAAACAGTTTAAATTTTGTGGCTCTGGGTTTGATCACTAATAAGGACCTGGCTTCCTGATCCTCTCAGGGTGTCCAATCAGACAGGGCCACGAATGCCACCTGATATCAGGTGGGCTTGACCAGAAACAGGTAGGCTCATAATATATGTCAGCTGCAACCTGGGATTTGCATATTAGGAGATCAAATCTCTCCTGCAAGATGCTTGGGGAAAGCACTAATTGACCCTGGGATCTATAACCAAAATGTATGAAATCTAATAAAATCAATATGAGATAATAATCCAATTTTGAATATGATAATTTGGAAAACCTACAATATATGTATTTGATGTGGGATATGGCTGGTTGCAATATACCGCATAAAAACAGCCACCACAAGGCTTCACTTAAATCCTGACTTACGGGTATAGTTATCACCAGTCTTATATCGTGACCCAGTGACTTTCATAAATTTACCTAAAACACCGATGAGTATTACAAATGTTGAAGTATTTAAATTAGTTTGTAATGATTGTATTCTCAAATAAAATATTCCTAATAATTGTAATTAATTGTTCTTGAGGGGTTTTGAGGAAGAACTAAAGTATTTTAGCCATATAGATAGCATTTGCATTTATTTATATTCTGCCAGCACGAAATTTGTTTGTTACAAGGCAACTTTTAAAACGAGGTCACCAAAGAAATTTTGTCGTGAAAGGTTTGTGTGTTTATTATATATTTGTCGGTTGACAGGCGTTATGCGCCCATGTGCCATTATAAACAGAATAAAAGCTGTACGATTCATAACATTAACGTTAAAGATTATTCACGCAGCGTGTTAGCAGACGTCAATATTTTTGAGCGATATTACCGGCCTTTGATCAAGTTGTTGTACACACGTGTGTGGGCTCCATTCTGACAGCTCAGAAGTTACAGAACATTTACTGAGTCACATCCCAGACAGAAAGCTCTCACGCGTGGCGCGTGAACAAGTTTAGTCGTGGCCCGCATTATTCATTAAATATGTTCAATATTAAGTCAAAACCATCCATGAGCATGATGAGAAGTAGTACAGCTGTCAGTACTTGTGCCCGACCAGTTTTCCGTCGCTACGGGCTGCCGAGCACTTTGCGCTCAAAATAATAACCTAATGGACAATATATCAACAACAAAGCTAAATAATGTATCTTGGGATTGTCTTGCAACAATGGATGCCCAGATTTGTAAACAAATCAAAGACTTTTAATCGTGGATACAAAACTTCACTGACAGGATGTGCAAGGCCCTGAGCGCAAAGTACTAGCGAGCGCAAAGTACTCGGCAACCCGTACCAATTACTGCCGATTACAGCAGCTAAGCCGGAGAGGACCCTTGTAGCCGCTGGCAGTCACGGTCTACTTCATCGGCGGAAACTGGTCGATGACGAGTACCCTTTCATCCTTGCAGGTCCCAGACCTGGGAGGGTAACAAGTGAAGTCGGCCCCCGAGAGAAGTCGGCCCCGACTAGATTATCAAGTTACCAGGAGAAAATTAACGGCTACCGAGGGTCCCTAGGGTTAGTTAACGCCCTTAGGGTCAAATAGCCTTCTCGAAGGAGATTTCATGAGTTTTGAGCCAGTTCAGAGTGACTGGGGCTGGCTTCTATTGGGGGCCGAGTTCACCTACCCACGGCGGGGCCGACTTCACTTGGGGGCCAACTTCACTGGTATTCCCAGGGAGGAGGGTACTGACAACTTGTGTACTAATTTCATGGCGGTGTGCCTCGGAAGTGAAGTGAAGGCATTTATTTCAAACAGTGAAAGCAATGTCACACCTGTACAACAGCATTTTTTGTTCAAAAAAATAACTTTGAAAGTAACTTTGAATAAAATACGTGTTTTCAAGTGTAAAAAATGGTGAGATTAACCTACATTCCAATGTAAACTCTACATAATGGCTACCAAGTTGAGATTACATGGGTAGCTTTCACGAAAAAGACTAAAGAACCTATCATATGTTTCAACTTTGAATGGTAGGAAGGAATTGAAATTATTATTAACCCATTTTATTAAATCACTCAAATATATGGTGCAGGGCAATGCTGATTTTTTTATAATGCTCAATTCAAAATTTAGTTTCCAAATCACCAAGAAATATAGAGGGTCCAGTCTATATTGTACCTGAGAGCAATAATAAATATTTATAAATATGTATGGTGGAGCATATAGCATTGGTTATATAGTTATATTGCTCTCAGATTGTACATGGCCCATGCATTCAGTACAGTTGCTGAGAAATGAACACATTATTTTTGTACAGAACCAATAACCTGTCAGTTTTGGAATCTTGAAATGAATAGAAAGACTTATAAAATTAAATAACACATCAATCAACATTTGTAACCACAATAAGCCAAGCTTGCAGTCAACCAACTTCATCCATGCATGACAAGTTTTAACACACCAGGTGGCAGCAAAGACCACTCGAGCAGTGTGAATTCAGGCAGATTTTAAAAACACTTTGGTCTTCTTGACATATACTTGTGTCAGACAGCAACCCAACAATAATTATTTGTTGGTGCAGATACATTTAAAAGGCCAGGGAAGTTGGACTGTTGTTCCCATGTAGTCTGCGGGTTTCATGAAGCATGTATGAAGTGTATGCTATTTTAATTTTACACTCATATTTTCAAATTTACTCCCATATTATCTCGATCAGGGGTTCGGTTAAAAGATTTGATAATTTGCAAGAAGTGACCACAAGTGATTATATCATATTGCATATAACCACTTTCACATTGTAGAAATATGATATTTCTGGTCCCATGTCAAAAATGTATTCTCTGTTGATCATTCTCAGAGAAAAATTCATAATTTTCAAATATTATTTCACCAAAATACAATTTAAATCCATCAAAAAGATTACATTTTAAAAATGGGCTCAGATATCCTTAATTGCTGAAATAATTCTTTTTGTATAACATTTAAGACATTGAGAATATTAGAAAATCAAAGGGTGTTCCGCATTTAACACAGATGGAAAAAAATAAAACAGAAAGAAATAAAATTAAATATCTGAACAAAGAAACAAAAAATATCTAGAAACAATACATATTACAAACAAATAAAAATTCAAACAAACAAAACAAAAAAATTAAAAAACCCCACAAAAATCAAACAGTCATTGATTCAGGTTATTCACTGGGTTAGTTGGAATATTTGATCATCTTTTAAGACAATTATTTAGCACAAATAGAGGCTAAGTTGTGTCATGTAGTGTCAAATTTAATTGCATCCTCTAATATTGCAAATTATCAATCAAAATGTTGTTTTATTTCTATTCTAATTGTTTGATTTACACCAAATTTGAACTGAGTCAACTTTAAATTCTTTGTTCTGTCGATCTGGGAGCATCTCCAAGCAATTTGAAATGAAAATGTAATGCATTAGTGGTTAAAGATGATGATATTATTATGAACTTTTTGCTTTGTTCACATCCCACACCTTTTCTTTGCTAACAAGATATAGAAATTATTATACACAATTGTCAATTTAGAATCTTACATTTTTAAAGACAAACACTCGTTTTAGCAGTGGATCTCAAAAATGACTATCACAAATCAAAATTGAAAAAAAGATTAATCTTTATAATCATGTTTCTCACCAGGTGGCACCAAAATGAGTGTGTCTATGAGCAGTGCAGATCAGGCAGTGATAGAGAGACAAGTGGAGGTAACAAATTCTCATGTCACTCCAGCGGGTCAAATCGAGGTAGTCTACGAACTTACCAGATGTGCTGAATGGATATCACGAAACAAGCTCACACAGGTAGGTAGCTGACGGCCTTTTGATAATAACCTTTTTACATTCTGTGATTCAGACATTGTTAATAATTACACAAAAAGCATAATGTAATGTATTATTGGACTATTGCTTTCATTCTATTATTCATAAAATGATTAAGCTGCATTGATTTATTTTGTAAATTCACAGAGTTTAATGGGAAAGCTAAATTAATGGGAAAGTTAAATGTGTTTATTGTTTACAAAGAAAAAAAATGAATAGTGCTTTAAGAATGAAAAAAATTCTGAATAACAATGATGACTCTAAATGCACTAAATATGAGTGATTTTGACTGTAGGTGGCACTGCAGTTCAGTGACAGTTTATTGGGTGATGCAGCGTCGGTGACCAGATTCCTTGCAGATCATACAGAGTCCCAAGTCTTTATATTGGCTGACACCTCATATGGCAGGTATGATGCACCACTTTGTGAATATCAAAAGTCTTTTAACTGTCCCCAAAAGCTTCATAGAAAGCATAAATGCTCAATAAGAAAAGAAAACAATTTGTAGACACCAAACATAATTTAAGCTTTCAATTTATAACATACATCAAGCATGCTATGAATCAATTTTGCCACCTTTGCAAGAGTCATAGTAACATGATAATCTCATTAATTAACAGGGCAACTTTGGGACTGAACAAACAATCTAAGCCAGATTGCACAATGTTTAACCCAGTATGAGGATAATTTACCCTTCTTTTAATAATCTTAGCCATGGACTGGTTCCAAGCTGAGTGTCAATGCCAACTTAGAATCTCTACATTTTTCAACATTTTGAAATGGAATTTTTGATATATTTTATTTCAGTTGCTGCGTGGATGAAGTTGCGGCCCAGCATTACAATGCTGATGGTTTGATCCACTTTGGCGCCTCCTGTCTCAGCCCAACACAACGTCTCCCAGTCTTATTTGTGTTTGGTCAACAGCCACTAGAGGTCACCACATGTTGTGAAGCCTTGTGCCATCTGTTGGATGATGGAAATAAACCAGTCCTCCTACTGTTTGATGTAGTTTATCACTATTGTAAAGGTATGGGACCAGGCAGATAGAAAATAAACCAGTCCTCCTGCTGTTTGATGTAGTTTATCACTATTGTAAAGGTATGGGACCAGGCAGATAGAAAATAAACCAGTCCTCCTGCTGTTTGATGTAGTTTATCACTATTGTAAAGGTATGGGACCAGGCAGATAGAAAATAAACCAGTCCTCTTGCTGTTTGATGTAGTTTATCACTATTGTAAAGGTATTTGACCAGGCGGATAGAACAAATATTTCCCGATACCACATACATGTTTTGATGCTGATAATGTATACTTTGTAAATTTATAAATTTTATATCTTTCAGATCACATCATCAAAATTTTACAGAAAAATCATAAATGTGTTGTTGCGGGAGAATTACTTATCCCAAATAGAGAGAAACTTAATGAAGAGCAGATGGAGAAAACATCAAATGTAAAACAGATAGAAATTGTAGACACTGACAGCCAAGCAAATGTCATCACGCAATTTGGTCGAAGATTCACAATACCAGATGGGTACAGACTGGAGGATTTTTCAGTATTTTATATTGGAAGGGAAGACATGGCATTGACAAACTGGATGTTATACTTAAAGGATAACACATTTTACACATACAGTTCCGACTCTGGAGAAAGCAAGAAGCAGAGTCTGAATGTCAACAAGTTTCTGATGAAGAGGTATTATCTGATAGAGAAAGCCAAGGATGCACAGATCGTGGGACTCCTGGTGGGAACATTAGGCGTTAAAGATTACATGGACAGTTTCAACCGCATGAAAAAACTCTGTGCTTTGGCAGGCAAGAAGACATACACATTTGTTGTGGGAAAATTAAACGTTCCCAAGCTAGCCAACTTTATGGAGATTGATTTGTACGTGTTGGTGGCTTGTCCGCAGAACAGTTTATTAGATTCTGCCGAGTTCTATCGGCCGGTGATCACACCCTATGAACTGGAGATGGCTTGTAATCCAAAGAGGGAATGGACAGGAAGAATTGTATCTGACTTCAGGAATCTTCTTCCAGGTAAGGCATTTCTGGTTAAAAAATACTACTTGCAAAATACATGTGAATCTCAATATTTCTGGGTACAGTTCATCAGTCAGGGTCAAACATTTGGATAAGGTCACACGTGACTTCATCTGGTCTCATGGAATCTCAAGGTCTGTACAGAGAGAATTAATCTTACATATTTAATTGTCACTCCAAACAATGTTTTTGACATTAGGGAGCACTCCCATTAGTTTCATTTGTTTATTTGTTTCCAATCACTTTAGGTTTTGCTTGGCAGGCAAAGTTATGCTACACACTCACACAAGGTGTCACCACTGTCACAGTGATGTTGCACTTTTTGTCAAAATTTGGTCCCATGCACCAAAGTTAACTCAACGTTAACATTTTCAAATAAATATATATTTATCAGCTAAGTTTATAAAAATTTGCCAAATTTGATGTTGTGAGGAACTAGATTTAAGTTGTCATACTGACTTAGACACCATTGCTTTACCCTTTCACTCCAATATTGTGGGTCACTCTTGAGCAAAGCAGAATGAAGCACAAGAGATGACTACGGTATCTAATACTGACTGTATCTTGGAACTTTGTCGCCACATATACTTTCACAAAAATAGTACTATTTAACTGGTCGGATCGTGTTGAGTTGTATGTTTCTTGAGAGCTGACCCAATGTTACATTGAGTTCAGCTCACATTGTGCAGTGAAAGCTCATGTCAAGCTGCCACTTTCAAAGCTCAATTATTTATAATCTGGATTGATCTGGATAGACCTGGATTGATCTGAATTGATCTGGATGGACCTGGATTGATCTGAATTGATCTGGATGGACCTGGATTGATCTGTCACTTGAGGTAGTAATTTGAGGTAGTGAGATATTTTATATGGCTGGTGTGGAAAAGAACAAATATATATTGCTGTTTCCATACAAACTACTGTGAAGTATATATAAACATTTCAACTTGATTTGTACTCTGATTACACAGGTAGTATTCAATTCCTACCTCTGCAGTCATTGCCCTGTTTTTGATTTCGTTCAATGTTTGGAAATCCCTGACTCATAAATTCTTGCAAAAATATCACCAAATCTGAAATGACCAACATTAGGTCATAAACTGTAACCAGGTGTCTGGCACATATATACTGACCAATCAGTACAACTGTCAGTACAAAACAAATCTATTTATATCCTTTCACCAATGAGTTGACAGCCAGATTCTTCTGAATACTGATGACTTGCGCTCGATTCTCAGAAATCTCATAATTGGCTTGCAAGATTTTAACAAACTTTTGAAATTATTGCTTTTTGCTTTTTGTTTTATTTTACTCTCATTATATTAATTAACAAATTCTGCATGGACTTATAAAAATCACCAATTGTTAGTTTTAAATTTTAAACAAGATTATTTTTGTTAGTTTTAAATTTTAAACAAGATTATTTTTGGGGGGCAGGTATGAGTTTTGACTGTTACCATCCCTTATGAACGTTTTTATGGTGTGAGGGTCCATACAACCTTTCTAGAGTGAGGGGGCTGTACCTCAGACAAGCATGAGGTATTTTAGGGAACAAAATAATTGAATAACCAAACAATAAAAGTGCATTGAAAAAATATGTATATTACATATCATTTAAAACACAAATGTTTTTAAAATGAGAATTTGATGATATTTTAGGTGGAAGTGATTATGAGAAGGAGCCAGATGAAGTGGAAGGGACGGCAGACGTGTCGCTTGTCACGGGAGGCATGCGCTACCTGGGCGTCCGTCAAGAGGCAACAGTCTCCCATGGCAACCAGCTTGCCACACAGAAGATGGAAGTCTCAGCAATGCCATCAGCCAGTGAGTATCAGACAGACACTCAGACTATTATCAGTTCAAGTCAAACATAGATATGGTCACACATGAGAGTGAACCAATCAGATCATAATTAATCATCACCTAACTACATTTGGTCATCTGTTGGGTGTCTGTATTTGATCTCTTGGGTGGCTGTATTTGATCTCTTGGGTGGTTGTATTTGATCTCTTGGGTGGTTGTATTTGATCTCTTGGGTGGTTGCATTTGATCTTGTGGGTGGCTGTATTTGATCTCTTGGGTGGTTGTATTTGATCTCGTGGGTGGTTGTATTTGATCTCTTGGGTGGTTGTATTTGATCTCGTGGGTGGCTGTATTTGATCTCTTGGGTGGCTGTATTTGATCTCTTGGGTGGTTGTATTTGATCTCTTGGGTGGTTGTATTTGATCTCTTGGGTGGTTGCATTTGATCTTGTGGGTGGCTGTATTTGATCTCTTGGGTGGTTGTATTTGATCTCGTGGGTGGTTGTATTTGATCTCTTGGGTGGTTGTATTTGATCTCGTGGGTGGCTGTATTTGATCTCTTGGGTGGCTGTATTTGATCTCTTGGGTGGTTGTATTTGATCTCTTGGGTGGTTGTATTTGATCTCTTGGGTGGTTGTATTTGATCTCTTGGGTGGTTGTATTTGATCTCTTGGGTGGCTGTATTTGATCTCGTGGATGGCTGTATTTGATCTTGTGGGTTGTTGTATTTGATCTCTTGGGTGGTTGTTTTTGGTTGTCTGTTAGATGGTCATATTTGGATTACCTTAATTGGCTGAGTTTATTGCATGACCATATAAATGTTTGGCTAAAACCATTAATTTGAACACAAAATTCTATAATTATCACCATGTCCAAGAATGGTAAAATTTCTCCATTTCTTTGTGACCAAAAACAATCTTACAATATTACGAAGCCAATTCTAACTTTTTTAATATTTCTAAAAACTTTGAACAGTTATGTCAAGCTGATAAACATGATATTTGTAACTATTTCACCCAGATATTCTATCCTTCGAATTAGACAAATGCTCCCGAGTTCAATAACCTGAGATAAATTATTAATGGTCCTATGATTGAATTTAACCTTAATTTATGGACAAATCAAGTTGTTCTGTTTTTGAGGTTATGTCAGGGCTGTAAGAGAGATACTGTGATTCCATAGTTTACACTGGTTGGTGTGTTTGTAGGTGCATTGTTAGCAGAGAGGACGTGGCAGGGGCTGGAGCAGAAACTGGGCCAGACACCTGTAGAAAAGGCCAGGCAGGGCAGGAAGGGTATCGCTATGGGGTACACCGAGGAACCCCCCATGGACTCATCATGATTCCTCAGGCTGTTCATTTATATCTAAACATGGTCAAAATAGTTCAAAGGAGGAACCCCCCATGGACTCATCATGATTCCTCAGGCTGTTCATTTATATCTAAACATGGTTAAAATAGTTCAAAGGAGGAACCCCCCATGGACTCATCATGATTCCTCAGGCTGTTCATTTATATCTAAACATGGTCAAAATAGTTCAAAGGAGGAACCCCCCATGGACTCATCATGATTCCTCAGGCTGTTCATATATATCTAAACATGGTCAAAATAGTTCAAAGGAGGAACCCCCCATGGACTCATCATGATTCCTCAGGCTGTTCATTTATATCAAAACATGGTTAAAATAGTTCAAAGGAGGAACCCCCCATGGACTCATCATGATTCCTCAGGCTGTTCATTTATATCTAAACATGGTTAAAATAGTTCAAAGGAGGAACCCCCCATGGACTCATCATGATTCCTCAGGCTGTTCATTTATATCAAAACATGGTTAAAATAGTTCAAAGGAGGACGCTGTTCAGATCTGAGGTTTAGATATTACATAATTAGATTTTAAATATGTAAGGTGTATAATTTAATGGACAAAGAATTTATGACACAGAAAATTAAACCTGAATGGTGCTATCTTATAAAATGTTACACTTGTGGTTATGCTTGATGATATGACATTGTTTCAAAATTATTAAGTTTTTTATGAACATCAACATCTACATCTGAAAGTTTACTCTGCAAAACCAATTGGCATCCTGCCAAGAGTGCATGACTGTACAAGGGGTGCAACTGGTCCATACCAGCTGCTTGACACTTTATACTCTAATGAGGGAGTTCCTGAAAGATGCCGAGTTTCATGTTTCCATTATAGTTAAATATAATACATATGCATTCTGATATTTGAAATTGTTGCGCATTGCTTTATGTTTAAACTGTACTTGCCATTTTTGAACAGTGTGTACCAGGTGTGAGTAGTGTGTACCAGGTATGAACAGTGTGTACCAGGTATGAACAGTGTTTACCAGGTGTGAACAGTGTGTACCAGGTGTGAACAGTGTGTACCAGGTATGAACAGTGTTTACCAGGTGTGAACAGTGTGTACCAGGTGTGAACAGTGTGTACCAGGTATGAACAGTGTTTACCAGGTATGAACAGTGTTTACCAGGTGTGAACAGTGTGTACCAGGTGTGAACAGTGTGTACCAGGTATGATCAGTGTGTACCAGGTATGAACATTTTTGCCAGGTGTGAAGATAATTTACAAGATGTGACCCAGAGTACTCCCAGCCTAAAATGGAGAGACCAAATTGCCTGAGCCATAATCAGAAATGCTCAATTCAGGTCTCAGTGAAATTTTCTTTCCATGGAAATACAGAGAGTGGAAATACATAAAAAATCTACAATTTATATTTTCCCAATTAATGATAATTATTTATGCAAACGTGAAAAGTAATCTTTACAGTAAGTATAAGTATTTGTATATATGTGTATATATGTATACCAAATTAAATGTATCATGCAGAAAATAAATTATTAAATAATGTATATACAATCCAATCCAAAGAGTTTTTTTTTAATGTGAATGAAGGGGAAAAAAACATGTGAAAATGAATGCAATAATTCATAATTTGCAACTAAATCAGAATGTAGAATGTAAAATCATTTCAGTTATTTATGTATATATTACCCCATATTTACATGAAACAATTAAGCATATCTTTGGAATTTGAAAATATCTTGTGGGCACTATAAAGTCTTAACATTATTCTTTGATTTTTCTTGAAATGATCACTTCCCTGCCCAGATATACTCCTTAGCAGACCCAGGGTGGTTAACACCTGGCTCAGCAAGTATAGACCAGGATTGCCAGTACCCAGTACAAGCTTCTTTTTAGCTGCCAATAAGGACAGAGTTAGATAGTTTGCATATGTTGTTACATGGCCAATAGTATATTTCTGTACAGTATATTTCTGTACAATCCTCTTGTGTCAACAAACATTTTGGCATGTTGATCACACATAATTTTCCTAAAACTATTTTGTTTTAACCAATTGATCTTATAAAGTCTGTCAGGAACCATGTGAGTTAACATGTCATATCAGTCTGTTTCCAGATAATGCATGAGTGAAGCTCTAGTTTAACTCATGAACAACTCAGATAAGTGACGTGACATATTAAGCCTTGATTTAAAATTTCTTTAAGGTTGAAAACCTATAAATATAAAATGTATTTGGTTTGAAGGGGCACCAAATAGAAAAAAAAAATTAAACATACTAACCGTCTTGCTCAGACTTTAATTCAGAACAAGTTGTCAGTGACATATTAATGTAAAACCCTGCTGTACCTCAGTGATGATTTAGCATACAGATTACCATGGGTTGTCAACTGTCTGTGTGACAAGTTCAGTGAGAAATATTGGTGAAGAACTCAATTTCAAACTATGAAATGTATGATGTTTTGACACATACAATAAACATGTAGTTCATCACTGAGTAAAAGTCCCAGGAATAACAATTAAACATTTTATCAGTAAAGAAATTTTCTGAAAAGATTTGTTTTGAAATACCATTTGCCCAACTAAAGAGTTTCATACTTTTAATACAATTGCCTTATGCATATAAGGGATCTCTAGATTTCATAGGTGAGATGATATAACTGAAGTCTGACATGATATTGAACTTGAACTCAGAATAAATGCAGACAGAGCAGTTATAAACAAACATGTCAACAGAGAAACTGATCCATTTCACACAGGTGAGTTGTTCACCAGTGTTGAGATCAATGGAGCATAATAATACATGTTATGTCTTCAGGAACTTTTTTAGACCATTCACCCTAAAATCTAATTCTGAACTTTGATCCTGACATATTGCAAATATCCATAACTATCCTTGACAATTATTATCCCTTATGAACCTTTTTATGTTGTGAGGGTCCATGAGGAGGAGGGGGCTAGAAACTCAGTCAATAACTATCCATTTCAGAATAAGAATAAAGAGGTAAATTATCAATATCACACTTACATAATATCTGCAAATGGTCTGTGTTCATTTCACCTGAAGACACAAACAAATAAATATCAAAACATCAATTTGTTGCAGTTACAGGTAATGACCAGTCCATAACTTTCGGTGTATCTGGCCATGTAATTAGCACAGGGCCATGCAATCAAACTCTCACACATGAATGTGCATGGTGACTGCTCTCTTCAAAAGCCCAAAATGACATCCACTTTCAGTGAACAAAACAATTCAGAATTTAAAGTTTGGATGATATTCTCCTGGACTTTTGTTATAACATAGGATCTCTGACGTTACTCAAACAAGAAAATCCAATCATAATGTAACATTTAAAACTTCAATCTAAATTAGATCAATATCAATCAATAAAATAAATTGTAGTGAAAATATACATGTAGAGTAGTATTTCTTGAGACAAGGTCTGCCAAATTGATCATTTGTATTTATCAGTGTGACAAATATAACTGAGTATGACCAAGTTTAAAAAAAAGTTATTTAACCCATTACTGCCACATATAAAAGGTTGAGAGGAGTGAAGCTGGAGTATTGAACTCGCTCTTTTCTAAATCACCATAAATTAGATTGAGAATCTGTACCTTTGTACAGGCTAAAGATCTCTTACATTTATCCTCTTTGTGGATCGGCTGTTGTTTTTTTCGGTGACTGCATAAGCTCTGAACGACTGTGACCTTGTATGAGAACAAAGCTCATGAAAAGTGCAATATTTTAACTAACACATTAAGGCAAATTTGGGATTCAACTAATGTAGCAGGATGTATACAATAATTGCAAATAAAATGAAATATGCAAAAAAAATTGTGAAAAATTTAACAAAATCATCCCAAAATCTAATTTAGTTTTTCAAATAAAGATATTGCAAAAATCAATTAATCTTTTTGCTATCATTCTGATCAGGATTCCAGGCATGTGGTATTAAATGACATAAATTAATGAATTCATAAGAGCACATTGACACGTTAAAATCATTCAGTTCCATTAATGTATACATTCAAAACTTGAAAAAGGTCCCATTCCCATTGAGTGAAGGATCCCTACCTGGTGCCACAAGTTGACAAAAGAGATCCATGCTCCCCTGTCTTTTTCACAGAGAATGGGCCAGGCCCATCAAGACAACCTGATTTACCCTGAGTTGTTGGATAATGAGATCAGCCAGTAAACATTTTGGACCAATCAGCTCAAACTGAGCCCAGAAAGTAGTATATAAAGAGAACTGCGGCAACGTCTGCCACTTCAAACTGACAAGCAGAGAATGCAGACTTGTTCCAATTCCAGCGAAGATACCAGATACGTTTTCCAGGTAAGGATGAATACTTGTTGCCTCTTTCTTACAGATGTACATTTCACTTGCAGACGGTGGCACCTCTTAAATGAATAACATATTAGAGGCCTGAAGATTGACAACACAAGTTTGTTTATAAAGATCAATTTGCACATTTATACCTATTTGAACACTCGGTTTTGCATTTGATTACTTTATTTGTCGAGGAAAACGGTGCTTATGTCAAAATTGGATTTTTAAATGCTTTCTTTGTATCCTTGCTAGGATGAATGTTCTGAACGGACAGGATATGTATTTCATTAAATAGACTACTTCATGAAGCTTCTCCATTATACCAAATTAAATAGATGGACTTCTTTTTTGTTGTTGCTTGAAATGACCTACTTGATAGTCTTGGAAAGTGGTAAAAACGGAGAATGAATCCTCAAATGTGTTACTTTTGCTCATTAGTATTGTGGACATGTTTACCTAGCAAATGATTTTGGAATGAGTACTTAATTTTCAATACAAAATATTTAAAGCACAAAGTTTACCTTTAGCCATTCAATCTGCATGTGGGATGTCTGGGGTAGTTTGCTAATGTGATGTGCTTATTTCAAAATGATCGTCCATACCAAAAATAGAATTGCACATTGTTTTTATTTTGGCCACCATGAAACGCAAAAAGTTTCATTATTAAAAAAATAACTCCAAACAGAACAGAACTCTGATCCCGCATTTACTGGATGGAAAATGGATTCGGCAAGCAGCTCAGTCAGACACTGCGGTGCACGGCTGAACACCCGTGCAGAATATTAGAATATCTCTCGTGGAATATCTTCTCGCAAGACATTATTGCCATTCTTTGTGGATTCACATGCTCTAATGAAATGTTCTTTTTGTTTCAGTTCTGGTAAAAGAATCTTGGATTGAACGAGGTCAGATATAAGGATATTGTGATAAAAGAAATGGGAACATTTCTGGGACAAGAACTTCGCCATTTGCAAGGAAAACCAAACTATCGATATTTCATCAGGTAGGCAATATTATTTTAACAGGCGTGCGTATTATAATTGCAGGAGGTGTGCGGTGCCAAGCGTGGGACGCGCGGGAAATGGGAAGTCGTCTGCGAAGCGGCGTCCGGAGGTCGTGGTCAAACACGGGAGATTAAATTTTAGACATTTTCAACTTTTTTAATTTATGTTTAATGATCAGTTTAAAATATATTCTCAGTATAACATGCCAATCACTTTGTATTTAAAAATGTAGGCATATTGGGGGGAAAAATAAAACTATTGGAATGCTATGTAAACTGACATTTTTGAAACATTATTAGAAGTCTGAATTTGTAGGATAGGTGTGGGAAAGGGGTAAATGGGGCAGGAATGTTTTATTTGCAGGTTATTCAGAGGAGCAGCTGTTGTGAAGTGTTCTGGATCAAAAGATTATTCTGCCCAAATCCAATCTAGGAATGGTATATTTCAATGGAACTTTATTATTAACATTATCAAATGTTTGAATTTGTTTTATAAGACAGGTAAAGGGCAGTGGATAAATAAGGCAAACAATTTATTTTATTTTTCAGGACATTCGAGGAGCACCTTTCATGTGTTATTCAATCGCCATTGACAGTCTGGATCAAAGGATCATTCTGCCCAAAATATCTACTATATATGAATGGTATATTTACACAGCAGTGTTCTTTGAATATTTAGTTATTTTACTTAGGTATTCTTTTTATTTCTGTTTTCAGGACTCTGGTATCAGAAGAGAGAATTTTGACACAATTACCAGGAATCCTAGTCTTCAAAGTAACCCTGAAGAGGTAGGCATATTTCAACAAGTATGAAACTAAGGGGCAAAAAAACTATAAATTTTATCTGAATGTAGTGCAGTTTCAATAGTCAATTAGTTTGTAGGTCGAGGCAAATGGGCAACTTGTAGGTCGAGGCAAATGGGCAACTTGTAGGTTGAGGCAAATGGGCAACTTGTAGGTCGAGGCAAATGGGCAACTTGTAGGTCGAGGCAAATGGGCAACTTGTAGGTCGAGGCAAATGGGCAACTTGTAGGTCGAGGCAAATGGGCAACTTGTAGGTCGAGGCAAATGGGCAACTTGTAGGTCGAGGCAAATGGGCAACACAAATTAAAAACTTATTTTATTGCTTGCATGATTGGCACTTTCATGCTTTGTAACAAGATTAGATTTAACATGCATTGTATTTACCCAATTTGCAGTGCAATGCAGACAGAAGATCCAGGACCTTAAAGATGAAGACATCCAAACATTATCAGTTACCAAGCAACAGGAATAATTAACAGGAAATAACAACTAAAACTCTACAATATCAGGTAAAAGATTATATTATTTTACATTTTGATTTGTTTTATTTTCAGGAGGAAATTCCCACGGGATCCAATCACTGTTCAATGCTGAATGTTATGGGTCAATATTTAGAGGACAGGTAAGATAATGTGTACTTAAAGGTCAGGTAAGTTTAGGGTTATACAAAAACAGGTATGGTGAGAAATAACTGTTAGAAATATTTACATCCACATGTAGAAATAATGTGCTGCAAGGGAACACTGAGCCAAAAAGATGTATAAAATACTTGCTATAAACTTAATACCATTTGAAATAACGGAATGGAATATAAAATTCTTAGGTTGAGGTCAGTGACAAAATGGTTATGAAATACAGGGGATTGCAATCTATAAAATGATGCACATTCATAGTGGCTTGATTTACAAATTAGGTAATTGTGTCGGATATACAAACTGGGACAGGATCTTTTGAATAACCATAGGATGACCCGTGCAAATTATAAAATGATGGGTAAATGAAATAGAAAGTGGTAAATTTTTTCATTGTATTCTGAAATATGAAATTTTCATAAATGGCGGAATCACCTGTTGTTGTAAAGCATAAAATGTTAGAATTAAATGTGGCAGAAGGAGAACTACTGGAAGGAGCATTCACCACAACCTTTATAAAGAGAATGGTACATATACATTTTGATGTGGTTTTTAAGGTTTTCCAGTTTCTTTCTTTTTTGTTTTCAGGTCTTCTATAGAAAAGCAGCTGGCAGCCTCATCATGAATAACCCATTGGATTCTGCAACATAACCAAACCAGGTAAGCCTCCATGATTTAACTTTTTGATGGTTTCAATTTCAGGTGGGATTGCAGTTGAACTTCTCCCTTTCTGAACAAAGGAATATTGTATGGCTTTGTCTTGGGGCAGGTAGGTTTTAAGGATATCGAAAAAACAGGTAAACTAGTGATACAAAGGATATGATATGGTGTGCTAGAGGTATTGTGCAAACACTTCTAAAAAAGATGACTGAACAGTGTTAATCTTTGCTTGTATAATCCCCTTCAAGGTCAATGTTGTAAGGATATTTTTTTTCTCCGGTAAACTGTAAATCTTTTAAAATAAAGCCTGGTAATTGAACCCAAAGATTTGGTTGTAGATAGAATTGTAACTGAATGACCATAAAGCATGGCAGAAATTGTGAATGTTTGGTACAAAGTAGCTGCAAATAATGTAGAAACAATAAAATGTAGGAAATTTAATTTAATGAGTTATAAATGTCTACTCCACTTATTCAGATAATGTGCACATGTAATTAATGACCTGGACGATCTTGGGGTCTGAAAGCAATCCTTGATTTGTACAGAATGTCATGAGGAAATGCATAAAGATCAGATAAATGTAATACTAACTAGAAAGCTTTACAACCCAACATTTTACCAGTGATGAAATTGTATCTTTTTCACAGTACCATTGCATATATGCCTGTATAGTGTTATACAATTTTATGAAAACTAGACAAAATTTATGAGCAAAAATTGTTTTCATCAGTTTGGCATTCAGATGAAAATTCCAACAAACCTACAGTATGGAATGATTTATTCACCATTCACATCACTGTGCAATTTGCCAACTTAATGAATGGTACCATGAACCTGTGATGGAGGTTAAGTATAAAGCGAGATGGATTAAATGTGGCAAAAGGAAAATGCACCAGCATTGTACATAGACCCACATTATGAAAAATGGTAAATATATTTTTCTATATGTAGTTTTGTATTTTTATAATTAAGGTTTTTGTTCTTGTCTTGAAGGTCTGTTCAAGAATTCTGTTAGTCTGCACAGATCATGAACTTCTCCTCAGGAAATCTTTGTACAGAACGAACCACACCAGGTAGGTACTGTTTTACTTTTTGATTATTTTTTCCAATTTCAGATGGGCGTTGCAACATGTCTTGGTTGGGCGATATAAAAAGGAAAGGTAAATTTTAACCATATATATATATAGGTGGACAATTTCGAGGATAATTATATAAAGGACATTGCAAAACCAGTCATGTTATGCTGTGAATAAATTGCAAAAATGATTTTCTAAGCTTTGAATGATGGCTAAATATATACTTCCCAGAGAAAGATTTGGAAAATAAATGTGCACTTCAGTTTGTTTTCTACACAAACCTCCTGTATCGGATCAGTAGCCTGTACTCTTATAAGCGACTAATAAAAACGGGTCATGAAAATTTTGAAAGCGCTATGAAAATGGTACCCACTGCAAAGAGAACATTTAAACAATGAAATTAGAAATTTCCAAAAACAAGCAATTTGTCTAATTTAGTATAGCCTACTTCAGTATAGCATTACAATTTTCAATATTATAATTGTTTGAAATGGGATGCTGATGTAGTTTAAAATAATGAAATGAAGAAACCAAATCAAGAAGTGTAGACTTCACTATTAAAAAAATTGATTTTTTATATTGATGGTTAGCTCACGAAACTAACAAGTAACTAACAAATTGATCAATCTCTTTTAGTCTAGTTTACTTTCATATATTAGATTACAGCCTTTCATATATTAGATCGATCTATATTTTAATGTTGCCATTCAAGTCCAATGTTACATGATTTAAATGTCTAAAACAAAATGGATGACAAGGAGCATTTTTGGGCAACTCTTATTTATTAAAATGGTAAATATATATTTTAATTTTTAGTTTGATATTTTAATATTAACGTTATTTGTTTGCAGATATCCATATGGGAGTACAAATGGCTTTTCCTCCAGGACCTCGCCATGAAAACCAAACGCCATTATACAGGTAGGTCTATGTATTTATTTAACTTTGATTGTTTGAATTTCAGAAATGAAGTCTGCAAGCCATTTGTGCATTATGTTTTGGTGAAATAAGAGGAATCCTATCTACACTTCTATATCAGGAGCAGGTAAGTTTTTGGGATTATGTACAGAATAGCATGGAATAGATACCCTGGAGAATATCGAAGTGCTGAATTGTCAGTTTTTATAATGTATAGGTGAAATGTTGAACCAAAGATTAGGCATTGAAAGAAGAAAATAAATTTGAATGGATGTGTACTTAATCAGTGAAAAGGATAATACTTTCCTCAACTAGCCAAATAGGACTATTGCAAAATATGTCTCGAAGCAATATAGTTGCTGAAAAATAGAAATAGAAAATCAAATTACAAGTCAAATAATGACTAAATGTCATTTTGAAGTACAGAAAGTAGCTGGGCAATTTAATTTTTAAACCTTTGGATAGTTTTGGTATTTTGATGTTAGTTATATATTCAGGAGGTTTACTGTTTGAATTGTATGGAGCTTGCTTATACTAGAAAATATTAAGAAGTCAGAACTTTATATTTTCCTCAATCATAAAATTGAAAATGGTTATTAAGATCGCTTCACTGTGAGGTCGTGGCATAGGGGGTAGATTACATTGAATGACTATTGTTTGTGCAGCATGATGAATTGGTGTCAATTTGCCTTCATTGAAGAACTTTGATGCAATATTGTAAACTGAATTAATATTAGTCTATTTGATATTTAAGGATAGGTCTGAATAAAAGCTGAAATGTATTTATGCAAATATAAAACCTGGCATTGGCAATCTAGAATAGGATTGATGAAACCTTATTTCAATGTCTGTCTTATTAAAAAATCTGGCCAAGCATGCAAGAATATTTAATGTATGGTTTTTCTGATTTGTTATTGGATATTGATCACCATTTTCAAAGACAAAATTTGTCACTTGGGCAAACAAGTCTTGCATTCAAACAAACTGCTTAATCGGTGAAATAAGGCACTACAACAAATTAGAGCTGACCAGATATACGGAAGACTGGCCTAAAAATGCAAACAACTACAAATGCAAACCTGTTGCAAAAAATGCAAACCTACTGCAAAATATAACCGCCAAATGGCCAGTCTGAAAGTTGAGGTCAAATCAAAAACCAGTAGTTGCCAAAATTGAGCTGCAAATAACAAGGTCGCTATAAAAATAAATATATCTAGAAATTGACCTATAAATGTCTTTGAAAATGAGTGGTGTGGAGAAATGTTCACCGCAACTCGCCAAATATATAAACTGCATTTGCTAGTCTGCTGCATGCAGTACTTCTCATTCCAACCAGTCTCTGAAACATGTTCTCGCAAGCTTTGGTCTGTGTAATGATAGCAAAATGATAATGCAAAAGATTTCATCATTCTGAAAGGGCAGTGAATAGTTATGTAAAGTTCTTTCTCGGATGTTATGATTATATATGCTTACAAGACATAATTTACTGAAAATATTTGAATAGAACATTACGGTACTATCCATTCCAAAGAAAATGTAATTTGTCTCCTTGCATTGGATTTGAAGGATTAAAACTTGTTTAAAACAAAGTCTGAAATATATGAATGCATTTGTCTGGTTGGGGGGGAAATGGGGCAGAAATTTACTTTCAGAATACTCTGAGAAATATTCATAGCGGCACATCTCAACATCAATGGTATGCAATATTCTTAACATTTTATTTATTTTTCTTCATGCAGTTTATTTTTTATTTAAGGTCTCCTTCTGGAGAATGGCTGGGTTGCTCTATCAAATTTTCAATCTGGATATTGGATATTTTCACAAGGAAAGACCACGGCAATCTTCAAACATCAAAGGTAGGCTCAGTTTTGATTTTGTTGATTGTTTGAATTTCAGAAATGAAGTCTGCCAGCAAGCCATTTATGCATTGTGATGCCGAATGCGAGGAACCCTCTATATTCACTTCTTTACCTGGGGCAGGTAAGTTTTCAGGATTATATGGAGTACAGAAGAGCAAAATGTTTAAAATATTCTCTATGGTATCCATTCTAGAGAATGAAAGCTTGAAAATGTTGGTTATCAAATTGTCACCTGTTCATTATATATTCTCCATTCATCCCTTTTGTTCAGGAAATTATTAATCTTTCTTTCAATAAACATGTTTAATTGTGAAAGTGAAGAGGGCAAGGGAACGGATTTCCTCAACTGGTGGTTCAGGTCACCACAAACAATAGTTGCTGTAAAATATATACGAGAAATTGTATTTCAAGAAATCTATTTCATTATTTAAACCGTAATACAAAGTACCTGGGCAATTTAATTTTAAAAGCTTTGGACAGTATTTCGATGCAGTGCTATATATAGTATAAAAGAAATGCCAAGATTTGATGATTTACTATTAAAGATCAATGAAGTTTGTTTAATCAAGATTGTATTGTGAAGGTAGGACATTTCTTATCGAATAGTATTGTGCAAATCCTGTTTGCTCAAAATTGAAGCTATTAAAATTGTCAGTAATCCCAGCTAGTTGAAAATGGCTATAGAAATCACTTTACCTTTTAATACATGGCGTAATGCGGTGTAAATTATGGTTATTCAATTAAGGTCAAATTTTATGCAATGTTTAAGTGAACATTATTTTTGGTTATTGAAGGATAAATGTATGAATAAAACCTGGAACATTTTGCAAATATAAAATGGAAATTGCTTTTATGGAATAGGATGGTGTATTGTGAAGCTTGGATCTCAACGGTTAGATTTTTAGCATTGTGCTTCATTCGCAAGATACAAATATTTTTAATTTCAGCTCAAATCCGATTAACATGTTGCAAACATGTGATCGCAATCTTGTACAGATGTCAAATTCTTGAAATCTAATTTCGATGTTGGTCATATTGAATACCTATTTGCTCAGGCCAAGCATGCGAGAATATTTAATGCAAGGTTTTAAATATTGTGGTTTGATATTGATCACCATTTTCAAAGACAAAATTTGTTTGAATGCAAGAAGTGAATGTTGCTTGCCAATGTGGCAAACTGCTTAATCGGTGAAATAAGGCACTACAACAAATGAGAGCTGACCAGATATACTGAAGACTGGCCTAAAAATGAAACTGTCGCAAATGCAAAAATGTCGCAAATGCAAAGCTATAACCAAATACAAACCGGTCGCAAAAATGAAACTGCCAAATGGCCAGTCTGAAAGTTGAGGTCAAATCAAAAACAAGTAGTTGCCAAAATTGAGCTGCAAATTTAAAGGGCACTGAAAATAAAATGATCCTATCAAAAAATATAAAGGTCTTTGAAAGTGAGTGATGTATAGAGAAATGGTAGTCTCTACTTGCCAAATATACAAACTGAATTAACTTGTCTATTGCCGGAATGGCTCAATCCAACCGGCGTCTGAAACATATTCCCACAAGCATTGGTCTGTGTAATGATATACAAACTATGAGAAATTCTTTTGAAAGAGCAGTGCATAGTAGTGATGTTAGTTCAGTTGAACAACAAACGCTATAAAATTTAGATGTTGTGAATACATAGACTTGCACATTATGAAGATTGAAAGATGCGATTTGCTGTAAAAGTATTAGATGGATAGTAATTCAAATCACATTGTTCTATTCCAAGTATTCCAAAGAAAATGTAATTTGTCTCCTTGCATTTGAATTCTAACAAATGGATTTGTAGTTTGAAGGATTTAAAACGTGTTTAAAACAATTCCAAGTCTGAAATATATGAATGCATTAGTCTGTTTGGGGAAATGGGGCTGAAGTTTACTTTCAGAATGCTCAGTGGAGAAATATCCAAAGCGGCACATCTTCATACTAGTGGTATGCAACTATTATTACTATTATAATCTTATTTATTTTTCTTAATGCAGTTTATTTTTTATTTAAGGTCTCCTTCTGGAGAATGGCTGGGTTGCTCTATCAAATTTTCAATCTGGATATTCAAGGATATTTTCATGAGGAAAGAGACCACCGCAATCTTCAACTTGAAACATCAAAGGTAGGCTCAGGTTTTTAACCTATTGATTGTTTGAATTTCAGAAATGAAGTCTGCCAGCAAGCCATTTATGCATTGTGACGCCGAATGCGAGGAACCCTCTATATTCACTTCTATATCTGGGGCAGGTAAGTTCAGGATTATATGGAGTACAGAATAGCAAAATATTTAGAATGGATACTTTAGAGAATATTATAGAGAATGCAAGCTTGAAAATGTTGGTTATCAAATTTGTCACCCGTTCATTATATATTCTCCATTCCTCCCTTTTGATCAGGAAATGTGCATCTTTCTTTCAATAAGCAAGTTTAATTGTGAAAGTGAAGAGGGCAAGGGAACAAATTGAGGTTTAGGTCGGCACAAATAGTTGTTGCTGTGAAATATATTGAAGAATTTGTATTACGGTTTAAATAATGAAATACATTTCTTGAAATACAAAGTAGCTGGGCAATTAAACTTTTAAAAGCTTTGGACAGTATTTTGATGCAGTGCTATATAGAGTATAAAAGAAATGCCAAGTTTTACTATTCAAAATCAATAAAGTTTGCTTATTCCAGAACATATTTTGAGAGTAGGACATTTCTAAATAGTATTGTGCAAATCATATTTGCTCAAAATTGAAGCTATTAAAATAGTCCGTAATCACAGCTAGTTGAAAATGGCTATAGAGATCACTTTACCTTTTAATACATGGCGTAATACATTAGACTTAATGCTGTGCAAATTATGGTTATTGAATTCAGAGGTTGGTCAAATTTTATTCAATATTTAACTGAATATTACTTTATTTTCGGTTATTGAATGATAAATGTATAAAACCTGGAACATTTTGAAAATATAAAATGGAAATTACTTTTATGGAATAGGATGTTCTATTGTGATGCTTGTATCTTCACGGTTAGATTTTCAGAATCCTGCTTTATTCGCAAGATAATACAAATATTTTTAATTTCAGCTCCAATCAGATTAACTGTTGCAAACATGTGATGGCATTCTTGTACAGATGTCAAATTGTTGAAATCTAATTTCAATGTCTGTCATATTGAAAATTTATTTGCTCAGGCCAAGCATGTGAGAATATTTAATGCAAGGTTTTAAATATTGTGATTTGATATTGATCACCATTTTCAAAGACAAAATTTGTTTGAATGCAAGAAGTGACTAAAAGAAGTGAATGTTGCTTGCCAATGTGGCAAACTGCTTAATCGGTGAAATAAGGCACTACAACAAGTGAGAGCTGACCAGATATACTGAAGACTGGCCTAAAAATGAAACTGTCGCAAATGCAAAACTGTCTCAAATGCAAAGCTATAACCAAATACAAACCGGTCGCAAAAATGAAACTGCCAAATGGCCAGTCTGAAAGTTGAGGTCAAATCAAAAACAAGTAGTTGCCAAAATTGAGCTGCAAATCAAAAGGGCACTGAAAATAAAATGATTCTATCAAAAAATATAAAGGTCTTTCAAAGTGAGTGATGTATAGAGAAATGGTAGTCTCTACTTGCCAAATATACAAACTGAATTAACTTTCCTATTGCCTGAATGGCTCAATCCCACAAGCTTTGGTCTGTGTAATGATATACAAACTATGAGAAATTCTTTTGAAAGAGCAGTGCATAGTAGTTATGTTCGTTCAGTTGTGAATACATAGACTTGCACATTATGAAGATTGAAAGATGCGATTTGCTGTAAAAGTATAAGAATAGAACAATGGAATACTTAGATGGATAGTAATTCAAATCACAAAGAAAATGTAATTTGTCTCCTTGCATTTGAATTCTAACAAATGGATTTGAACGATTTAAAACGTGTTTAAAACAATTCCAAGTCTGAAATATATGAATGCATTAGTCTGTTTGGGGAAATGGGGCTGAAGTTTACTTTCAGAATGCTCAGTGGAGAAATATCCAAAGCGGCACATCTTCATACTAGTGGTATGCAACTATTATTACTATTATAATCTTATTTATTTTTCTTAATGCAGTTTATTTTTTATTTAAGGTCTCCTTCTGGAGAATGGCTGGGTTGCTCTATCAAATTTTCAATCTGGATATTCAAGGATATTTTCATGAGGAAAGACCACAGCAATCTTCAACTTGAAACATCAAAGGTAGGCTCAGGTTTTTAACCTATTGTTTGAATTTCAGAAATGAAGTCTGCCAGCAAGCCATTTATGCATTGTGATGCCGAATGTAAGGAATCCTCTATATTCACTTCTATACCTGGGGCAGGTAAGTTGTCAGGATTATATGGAGTACAGAATAGCAAAATGTTTAGAATGGATACCATAGAGAATATTCTAGAGAATGAAAGCTTGAAAATGTTAGTTATCAAATTTGTCGCCCATTCATTATATATTCTCTATTCATCCCTTTTTGTTCAGGAAATTATTAAACGTGTTTAATTGAAAGTGAAGAGGGCAAGGGAACAGATTTCCTCAACTGGTGGTTTAGGTCACCACAAACAATAGTTGCTGTAAAATATAAAGAAGAAATTGTATTGCGGTTTAAATAATGAAATAGATTTCTTGAAATACAAAGTAGCTGGGCAATTCAACTTTAAATTCAAAATCGGTGAAGTTTGCTTATTCCAGAACATACTTTGAAGGTAGGACATTTCTAATCTAATAGTATTGTGCAAATCACATTTACTCAAAATTGAAGCTATTAAAATAGTCCGTAATCACAGCTAGTTGAAAATGGCTATAGAGATCACTTTACCTTTTAATACATGGCGTAATACATTAGACTTAATGCTGTGCAAATTATGGTTATTCACTTCAGAGGTTGGTCAAATTTTATTCAATATTTAACTGAATATTACTTTATTTTTGGTTATTGAATGATAAATGTATAAAACCTGGAACATTTTGCAAATATAAAATGGAAATTACTTTTATGGAATAGGATGTTCTATTGTGATGCTTGTATCTTCTCGGTTAGATTTTCAGAATCCTGCTTTATTCGCAAGATAATCTAATTTGAGCTGACATTAAAAATATTTGTATTAACTGTTGCAAACATGTGAATGCAATCTTGTACAGATGTCAAATTGTTGAAATCTAATTTCAATGTCTGTCATATTGAAAATTTATTTGCTCAGGCCAAGCATGTGAGAATATTTAATGCAAGGTTTTAAATATTGTGATTTGATATTGATCACCATTTTCAAAGACAAAATTTGTTTGAATGCAAGAAGTGACTAAAAGAAGTGAATGTTGCTTGCCAATGTGGCAAACTGCTTAATCGGTGAAATAAGGCACTACAACAAATGAGAGCTGACCAGATATACTAAAGACTGGCCTAAAAATGAAACTGTCGCAAATGCAAAAATGTCTCAAATGCAAAGCTATAACCAAATACAAACCGGTCGCAAAAATGAAACTGCCAAATGGCCAGTCTAAAAGTTGAGGTCAAATCAAAAACAAGTAGATGCCAAAATTGAGCTGCAAATCAAAAGGGCACTGAAAATAAAATGATTCTAAAAAATATAAAGGTCTTTGAAAGTGAGTGGTGTGTATATAGAAATGATCATCGTGAGTTGCCAAATATACAAACTGAATTTACTTATGCCTGAATGGCTCAATCCAACCGGTGTCTGCAACATATTCCCACAAGCTTTGGTCTGTGTTATATCCAAATGATTATTCAAAATTCTTCTGAAAGAGCAGTGCATTGTCATGTTCTTTAATCAGTTGAACAAACACTAAAATTTATGTTGTGAAAACATAGGCTTGTACATTATGGAGATTGACCAGATGCAATTTGCTGTAAAAGTATTGGAATAGAACAATGAGATTTGATTTACTATTCAAAAGAAAATGTAATTGGTCTCCTTGCATTTGAATTAAGTCTGAAATATATGAATGTATTTATCTGTTTGCGGAGATTGGGCTGAAGTTACTTTCAGAATGTTCAGTGGAGAAATATCAAGAGGCCCATTTTCACATTAATGGTATGAAACTTTTATTATTTTATTTTTTTAAAAATTCATTTATTAACTTATTTATTATTTTTGTTTCAGGTCTCTTTTGGAAAATGGAGAATTTGTTCTGTTTGGAGCAACCCAGCCATCTAGTGTAGATCTTTGAGGATATTTTCATGAGGAACGGCAAATCTGGCACTGAAACCAGCAAAGGTAAGCTCAGTTTTTTAACCTTTTTGATCATTTTAATTTCAGAAATGAACTGTGTGCATTTTGATGTGGAATAAGAGGAATCCTATAAACACTTCCAGATCTGGGGCAGGTAAGTTTTCAAACTATAGGAGTTTGGAATAGCTAAAATTCATAATGCTGTCCAAAATATTTTGGTCATTGTTGCTGTGCCTTCATTGAAGAACTTTGATTATTTACCTGAATATTTATTGATATTGAATGGCAAATGTAAAAAATGCAAAATATTTGCAAATATAAAACTAGCATTGCAGAGATAAAATGTACTTAATTTGCAAGACCTGGACCAACATTTCAAATTTCAGCACAAACTGAGTATATCCTGCACATTTTCCTTTTGAAACATAATTGTGGAAACATTATTTGAATGTTTTATTGAGAATCTTTACTTGGGCAAGTATGAGAATATTTAAAGAAAGGTTTTAAATATTTTGATATTGATCACCATTTTCAAAGACAGTTTGAAGGAAAGTAAATGTTGCTTGGCAAGGTGACTAACTTCTCAATCTGTGAAATAAGGCACTACAACAAATGAACTGACCAGATATCTTAGACTGGCCTCAAATGCAAACCTAATCGCAAATGCAACCCTAATCGCAAATGCAACCCTGACGCATTTGCAACCCTGACGCATTTGCAACCCGGACGCATTTGCAACCCGGACGCATTTGCAACCCTGACGCATTTGCAACCCTGACGCATTTGCAACCCTGACGCATTTGCAACCCTGACGCATTTGCAACCCTGACGCATTTGCAACCCTGACGCATTTGCAACCCTGACGCATTTGCAACCCTGACGCATTTGCAACCCTGACGCATTTGCAACCCTGACGCATTTGCAACCCTGACGCATTTGCAACCCTGACGCATTTGCAACCCTGACGCATTTGCAACCCTGACGCATTTGCAACCCTGACGCATTTGCAACCCCAGTCTGAAAGTTCTGGTCAATCCAAACGAGTAGTTGCCAAAATTGAGCTTCAAATTGTATACAGAAAACAATGAATATAAATGTCTTTGAAAATGAGTGGTGTGGAGAAATGTTAATCTCAACTTGCTAAATATATAAACTGCATTTACTGGACTGCTGCATGCATAGATACATTCCTACAGGGGTCTTTTATCTTTCCATGCTTCCTATCATCTCATTCACTTTTATAATGCCACAATCCCTTATGGGCATAGTGCCCTCTCATGTTGCCTTTTACATTTAACTGGTGCCACAATTACAGTTCGCAATGGTCGGTGCATGATGTATTCTGTTCCTTTTCATTTGTACTCTGCATTTTAATTTTCACTGCCATGTGCTTACAGCGCCCCCTGTGCCTTGGCACAACATATCACAGCCTTGTGCTTATTTAGTGCTTATGCCGTCAGATCTGGCTACGGCCCCGTGGGTTTTTAATCCCCACAAATCTTTATCATCAGGTGACGAAAGGCATCTGGTATTTTTGACCATCTACATTTTGCACTCCAAACCCATAAATAGCTTGAAAAACACCTCATTTAGAAAATGTTATTTGTCTCCTTGAACTCCTCCAACCACACTCCAGGATCTTGCAAACTATGCACATCTATGGGCTTCACTTCTCTCCGCGACTTGTCTAGATACTGGAGAGGCGGGCTGCTCGTGGAAGACTGAGGGCGACCAAAACTTACTTCACTCTCCCAGGGTACCCCCTCACGGCATTATGCCACACGTCTGTGTAGACGGGAGACTACACACCTAACAGAATCGGTCGGCTCTCTCCTTCTACAGTGTTGTGCCATCTCAAAGGGCCTAGCCTGGTCGTTGTGGTTTGACTGCTCAACGGTGTGCACTGCAAGTGGGTCCTAGTGGTGTGCCTTAACAAATAGGAAGCTTGTGAAAATGCCGCGTCGCATTCGATTACAATAGCGGTGTTCAGAACGGCTACAACTGGGATCGCCTGTGCAGGTTATGATCCCCTTGCAGTGTTTAGACAGGACTGCACAGATCAATAATAGACTGTCCTTGCAATGAAGGAGTTTGAATTATTAAATTTGCATAATTTAATAACAAATTCAGAATCTGATGTGAATGTATTTAATTGTTTATATGTTTGGTTGGGTCAATTTGGGCAGAAGTTTATTTTCAGAATGTTCAGTGAGGATATGTCGGTGATGGCCCATCTGAACATGAATGGTAAATCAACTTTATATACATGGATAGAATATATTTTTGTATTTTAATATTTTTTTGTTTGTTTTAGATTTTAGAATGGCTTGATGGCTTCAGATTAGATTGTTCCTCTGAATACTCTTCAGAGAAACCACACCACTCTAGGAACGGAAACCACACCACTCTAGGAACGGAAACCACACCACTCTAGGAACGGAAACCACACCACTCTAGGAACGGAAACCACACCACTCTAGGAACGGAAACCACACCACTCTAGGAACGGAAACCACACCACTCTAGGAACGGAAACCACACCACTCTAGGAACGGAAACCACACCACTCTAGGAACGGAAACCACACCACTCTAGGAACGGAAACCACACCACTCTAGGAACGGAAACCACACCACTCTAGGTAAGCTAATTATTTTAACATTTTGTTTCAATTTCAGAAGCGATGTTGACCAGCCCCTGCAATGGTAAGTCTGACCTGGCTGGCAGAATGAAGTAATCCCACAATGGAGATATCGAGAGCAGGTAGAGTAAAGGTAAGGTACAGATTATATCGCGCATTACCTGAGGAAGTCATTCTAACATTTTCTCAGTCTGGCAGATCAATAATATGCAAAATAACATGCTACAAAAAGGTATGCAATACATAACATTTATCAATGTTATGAAATGTAGGTAATTTAGGTAATTTGTTTGCATTTTATCAGTTCAGAAAAAGTTTGCCATATTTAGTCATTTGATAATGTATTAAGGTACTGCAAAGACTACCATATATACAGTCCATTTTACATTGGCCATTATGCTCAGTGAAATAAATGTATTAAATGAGTTTGGTGAGGAATCTGGAAAATGGTGTAGAAATGTTGAATGAGGGATGGGTCAAATGTGGAGGAGGAATATTTTCTTAATGGGAGTATTCATTTGGACCAAGATAAACATAATGGTAATTATACTTTGAAATATACTGGGTTTAACAACTGGTAGACATTAAGGTTATTCTTTTAAATAGGTTGCAGGAATGGTGGAAGAATCCCTACAGATGTCTGCAGTTATTACTTTACATTGGAAATATCCTAAAGAATGGTAAATTATGAATTTTCTATTTCTTTTGTATATTTAAATGGAACACTGGTCTGTAATTTATAGCGATCTTAATAAACTAAGATATGAAAAATAATTATTTCTTGCAGTGTTCTGTGCACAAAGGAAGATAAAAATGTGCACGAAAGTATGAAGCACATGGGACTGCAATGAAGATCAGGAACTCGCCAGTGTGAACAGCATCAGGTAAGCTCAGTTTATTAAACAATTGACTCTAATTTTCAGGAGAGAATTGCAGATCAACATCCCAATGGCACATCCTGTCCAGCTGAATGTCCAGAATCTTCTACTCCAGATATCCAGAGCAGATATATGGGAAACCGGTAAAAGGTCCAATAAATATTTATGGGCATCATTTCCAAGACTGGTAAGCTTGGTTTCAAGTTCAATAAATGATGGTAGGTTCTGCATTATGTAAATATTTTATCATTTAAAGTTTATGGCAATTTGTTCACATTTTCCCTCCAATTTTAAGCAAATCTGCTGTAGTTGAATGTTAAATGCTTTGGAATGTAAATATGTAACCTGTTGCCATGAATGTATTAAATCTAAAGGAGAATAATCCGGGATTGGTACCTTACTTGCCCAAGTGATTAGAAATTGAAGAGAAAATAGGTTGGAAGAGAATAGGTCTAAGAACTGGATATAACTGAAGATTGAAAAGACATCGACATAATATAAATATGAAACCTACCTGGAAAGTGAACAAAGTGGAGGATCAAAGCATTGTTTGGAGATTGTTCCAATCTCGTTACCAATTATTTTAATAACATAGGCTTCAGGTATTGCCTCTTGTTCCCATTGACCTTATTCAGAAGCCAGACATGGAAGTTTTTTAGCTGAGGAAAGCTATTTGTCCTAAAAGATACACAATACTAGTGGCTATTCCGTTTGCCATTTAACATGTCGCCACAGGCTGTGATGCTGTACACTGGAGCACATGCATTGAAACAAAAGTTCCTGGGATTATCAAAAGGTTGTGGGTTCATTTCCTAGTCGTGCAGAGATTGTCCTTGAAAATGTTATGCGTCGCAGAGGTAGTGCTGCCTCGCTGAATTGAGAAGTAACTTTCTTCACGAAATACCTAGTGTTGAAAGTGATGCAGAACATGTCCATGGCTCCATTGGCTTTCTATGTCTATGACCAGAGATGGTCACCTCACTGGAAACTAAACTTCTGCTACTGGACAGAATGAAATGAGGAAAAGCTATACACTACTAATCTTTATATCCTTAATACGATGGGACTACATTCTTTCACATCCAGGTCCTTTTCAGTAACCCTGTGGAGTGAATAAAGATTATTAGAACACTGCAGCGAATGTGAAATAGATCCCAAATATGTACAAAAGCTATAATATATAATTGCTTAATAGATAATCTTTATGTTCATGATTAAAAATATTTGAATGTTATGTTTATCTAATTTGTTTGGTAGAATTTGGAAGAAGTTTACTTTCAGTTCAAACAGAAGGAGCAGTTAGCACAGCTCATCTTAATCTTCTTGAATGGTAAATTCTTCTGAAATGCATTTTGTATTTTACATGTTTTCATTTAATTTACATTTATTTTCTTTTTATTTAAAGGTAAAGTAATGCAGAATAAATGGAAACATTGGGTCCTCCTTTGGTCCATCCTTGGAGCATATTGTAGAGGAAAACAAACCAATCCATGTAAGCCTAGTCATTTAACCTTTAAATTGTTTACGCCGTGCCTAGAAAATTCTGCACTATATTATACTCCCTCTGGTATAATATTACAGGTATATCCCAGATAATCCCACCCACGACGTCCAGATCCAAAGATGGGCGAAAGCCATGCATGAAGTCTTGCTTCCACTTGGGTTCAAGAAGACATCCTCTTTCCCTATGGACCGCGTAGGTATGGACATTATTTAACGTTTTTACGTAGTCCATTTTGATTAAATCTAGCTAATTTGTTTTGTAATTCAGTGCTACGTGCAGCCGGCTGGACAGATGTGTATGTACGAAACTTCTACAGTGACAAGTTGGTGCGAAATCACGGTGGTTGGGCGCACTTTTATAGACCTAGATTTTCAGACATCTATCTGCATTAGATTTTAATCTAATTTTGATAATCGTATTGTAATATGGTCGTGATTGCGCACATATGAATTAGCTGTTATGATTTCTAGTACACTATTGTGAAAATAATGTAGCCTTAAATTTCCTGTGTTCTGTTCTGACTGTGGTTCCCGGTGTTATGAATCACAATTTAAACTGAATAATGTGTACAAGCTTATTATTTTCATAAATGATAATTTCTCAGGTCAAGAAATCATTACAACTCTACCTGTGATTATAATACTCGCGCCACACTCGGAAATTGAAGGGTGACCTAAAACAAAGGTGCGGCAAACATATTTCTCATTTCATATACTAACTTCTTCATAAATCGGCGTATACGCGGTTATAACAACCACCACCTGTTCAGGTAGAACCACCAGAACAAGGAAACCTCGCTAAATACTATCCTCTTGATGGTGCTTGGTTACAATCAAAGTTGCACCCTTGAAGTTGTTAATCAAAAATGTTCAAAAATTGAGAGTACCAAATTGCACCCTTGGGCTCAAACAAGATTTCTGGACCAAATTGCACACTTGGGCAAAGAAAAAGCAACTTGTACCAAATTGAACACTTGGACAAGGTCCTTGAAAAAAGCAAAAAAGAAGAGTACCAAATTGCACCCTTGGGCTCCAACAAAGATCCACAAAGTGGAACAAATATAAGCACAAAGTCAAACAAAAAATCTATGTACCAAGCTGAACCCTTGGTGAGTACCAAATTGAATCCTTGGACTCTGGGGGAAACAAAACAAACAACTCCTGAAGGAAATTTTGGCAATACTTCCAACAAATCCAGGAGTACTGCATTGATAATGATGAATGACACAAGCAATGCATGATTCAAAGAAACACAATGGGTACTGCCTTGCACAAAGCCAGCAAATATGAAGAAAAGATGCTACTATTACGTGGCGATGTTCACCCACATCCAGGGC
This sequence comes from Amphiduros pacificus, assembly GCA_949316495.1. Lineage (NCBI taxonomy): Eukaryota > Metazoa > Annelida > Polychaeta > Phyllodocida > Hesionidae > Amphiduros > Amphiduros pacificus. The sequence continues at coordinate 10,123,833 of OX439010.1, forward strand.
CTGTTTAATTTCCTTGTAGAGAACAAAGAATTGCCAAAAATCGGAGCCATGCAGTGGGACACATAATGGATAGTGTAGGTGACTAGGAAGCTCTAGTTCGTAGCTCAAATAACTCACATTTATGAAAATTAGACATACCATGTTGATGAAGGTCTTCCACAGGAATAAGTTCCATCCTAAATTATAGGTCGTGCATGGATTCAAAGTGTTGTGTGCCAGTCGTTTTCAGCTTTCCTGTTGCTTTGAACAAGCAATGTACCTACAGGACTTTCCATTGCTTTTGAAATCCCAAGTTTATTTTATTTTTATTTTTATTTTGCCCATTGAACTGATATTGGCGAGGAACGATCTTCATGTGGTGCCCTCTGGTCTGAAGACAAAACATGGACACGCCAGGTGAGCACACCTTCTTTTAATACTTGTATTTTAATTCCAGAAATGGAGACTGCGGAGGCTGCAAAATTTCTGTTCCTGATAATTTTTCTCCATAAAGATCACGTCTTGGACAGGTAAATGGTCTGTGGAATGGGTAAGCTCAAGATTATATACATTTAGAATTCATTCATATAACATTGTGACAGGAACCTGGTTTATATGAAGCTGGTTTATATGAAGGAAGAATGAGCTAATTTTTTTACCAAATAAACTATAGCTGAACGTATTATGGTCCATACCACGAGGGCTGAAGTTGATACATTGTGGAAAGGAATGGTAAAGTGCAACGGGAAGGGAGACTAAAAGATACGGATACTGAAAGGCTAAACAATACATTGTGGAAAGCAAGGCTCTCGCATATTGTGAAAGGAAGGATAATTTTAGCACGGTCCAACACAACTGATGAAACTAAATGACTTCTTACCAGATTTTTCAAATATTCATACATTTTCTTTCTTTTGCAGATGTACCTGAATCGAAGCTGGAGGATTTTGTAACTGATATTTCTAGTTTGGGAAAGTAAATGCGCTACAAAATAAATGATAAATAATTGATATTATGATAAATTAGAGTTGCAATATCAAACAGATTGGTGGGATAAATGGGGTTCAGAGGGCAGGGATAAATGGATCTGTGTATTTTCAGCCTTTCAGGGTAGGCGTATCAAATTCAACCTTTAACACTGGACATTACTTCTGCCTCTATCTGACCTTTGACCCAGCGAACCCAGATGGAAATATTTTTTTGATGGTACATATGAAGACATTGTGTAGTTTTAAATGGAATTCATTTCTTATTTTTGTAAATATTTTTCCAGGCTGCCACGGAGACTACGAACGAGGGTCCGGCCGCTGCCACGGAGACTACGAACGAGGGTCCGGCCGCTGCCACGGAGACTACGAACGAGGGTCCGGCCGCTGCCACGGCCACTACGAACGAGGGTCCGGCCGCTGCCACGGCCACGGAGACTACGAACGAGGGTCCGGCCGCTGCCACGGCCACGGAGACTACGAACGGGGGTCCGGCCGCTGCCACGGAGACTACGAACGAGGGTCCGGCCGCTGCCACGGAGACTACGAACGAGGGTCCGGCCGCTGCCACGGAGACTACGAACGAGGGTCCGGCCGCTGCCACGGAGACTACGAACGAGGGTCCGGCCGCTGCCACGGAGACTACGAACGAGGGTCCGGCCGCTGCCACGGAGACTACGAACGAGGGTCCGGCCGCTGCCACGGGAAGATGCCAAAATTGGACATAGTCATTTGACTCATTGCTATCTTAAAGGCGAAGATCAGCCACAGTGTATTGGATGTCAAAGAGCTATGACTATTAGACTTATTTTAATTGAATGTATCAATTTTGATATAATTAGGACTCAATATTTTAATGTACAGGATTTACATTCGTTATTTGATACTGTAGATACTTCTGTGATAGTATCTTTTTAAAACTAAATAGGACTTTATAACCAATTTTAAGTGTGGAGCTCTTGTTTACTTAGGTCATTGGCCTATTTATCAAGAACCGCGAACATCAGATGGTATTTAAAGTCTTTTAAATTGAATTTATTTATACAAATTTGTTATATCTATAACTGATATTGAAAGGGTTATTTGTTTACATGTCATTGGTTATTTGTTTACATGTCATTGATTTTATAAAAGTTTTAGGCACTGAATAACCTTAGTGGTTGATGTGCCTCGAAGCAACCATTCATTCATTCCTTTTTGATCTTGCAGATCTTTTTCCATTGTAATTGAAATATAAAGGTTATACATAAAGCATTGCATATACACATTGGTTACTTTCCATTTCGACAACTGAAAGGTGTACAGTGCTGTATTCAGAATAAAAATAGCAAGTAATGCTGTGGCAGGGATTGTAACCAAAATAGAATTAGTTTGAAATTGTGATCTGTTTTTTGACTTTATTGGCTCTTGTAAATGCTACATAATTTCATAATGAGAACTTAATGATAAATAATTGATAAATGACTGCTTGAAACATTGAAAAATGTTGCCAAAATGTGATGCACAAATATTGAAATAAAAGTGTTTGAAACTATTTTGCATTGTTGAAGTTCTGTGGGTACAGTTAACATTCAGTTACAATGGTACAAAAATAAGCCTTACAAATAGAAATATCGCATTGTATGAAATTGCATGAAATTATTTATTCTAGCTTCATTAAATTGGTTTTGGGCAATCTGCATATTTTTAGAAATGTGGATGCCACCACTTTCATTGTTCTCCCATTCAATGCTGGCTAATTAAAATGGGCATTTATTGGAATCTGGGAAACTACCAAATGACTTTTTTTTTGCAAGGTTTCTGAAATTTCTGGAAATGCTCACAAAGTAGTTTAAATCCCAGAGCAGTCTTGAGCACATAATTTTGGCCAATCAAAATGCATATTTCATTATATATTGAACAGAATGACAAAATTTCTCCCACACCCCTCTGCAGTTCTGCAATGCATAACTACAATTTCCAGTATTTTATCGTCCAACATTTGTGGGGCAAAAATATAAAAAACCAAAATATTTATTTCAATATTTAATTGCAGATTGATCACATGGTCATTTATTAACATTAATGGAGGATGCTTTGATAAAATCGCACCTTGTTATATTCAATTCCTCAAGCAAACCTTTGCTTATGGGGTCTGATTTTAATTCATGGAACAAATTTAATTTCTCTTACTAGATTACAAGTTTCTGGACCAATCAAAGAAACTAGAAGCTTTCATTTTAATTTCCCTTTAAAAAAAAATATTTGTGAGAAGCAGGAACGTTGAACGCATAAAGGGGGAAAAATATAAAATGCACCTAAAAATGGAATAAAATATATAGAATGGCCCAGCATAGGAATTAAATTTAGTAATGGCCTCTCATTGGAAACCAATCCGGATTGTTATTGTTTCAATAGATCTGTTCTTCATTAACATAAGAGTGAGAATGGACCACTCCAGCCACTGTCTTGATACTTCACTGCAGTAACACCAGTGGCCATTTCAAATCCTATCAATCCGTACATTACAATGCAAACTCCATCATTTCTATTGTTTCAAAATATTTTTATTCTCTGCCACACAAGCTTGCCAGCAAAATAACCTACAATTATCAGTACCCAACTATCAAACTACACCTATTAACCTATGCACATCAACCTGAGCAGATCAACCTAAACAGGTCAAGATACATAGGTCAACCTGAGCAGGTCAACCTAAACAGGTCAAGATACACAGGTAACAGTGATGAAAGTCTTCAGGAAATAACCTGAATTCAGGTTTTTTTCTTCAAATGTGAAATTCAAAATGGTCTGAACTCAGTCTGAAACATCCAAAAATGACATTTCTGAAAGGGGGTAGGGGTATCTTCAGGTTAATTTTTAAGGGTTTCAGGTTTTTTCCTGAATGCTGACTTTAATCACTGAGGTAAACATGAGTAGATCAACCTACACAGGTCAAGATACATAGGTCAACCTGAGCAGATCAACCTATACAGGTCATCCTAAACAGATCAACCTAAACAGGTCAAGATACACGGGTAAACATGAGTAGATCAACCTACACAGGTCAGGATACATAGGTCAAGATACATAGGTCAACCTGAGCAGGTCAACCTAAACAGGTCAAGATACACAGGTAAACATGAGTAGATCAACCTACACAGGTCAGGATACATAGGTCAACCTGAGCATATCAACCTATACAGGTCATCCTATGCAGGTCAACATGAGCAGATCAACCTACACAGGTTAATATACATAGGTCAACCTGAGCAGGTCAACCTGAGCAGGTCAACCTAAACAGGTCAAGATACACAGGTGAACATGAGCAGATCAACCTAAACAGGTCAAGATACACAGGACTGAGGTGAACATGAGCAGGTCAACCTGAGCAGATCAAGATACACAGGTCAACCTGAGCAGGTCAACCTACACAACATAAGCTTGGCTCCATATTGTGATTTTCTTGAAGTCTTTTGTATGTCTCAGCCCATGCAAACATTCTGAAATAAACAAAAAGAAACTAACATTTAGCAACACCTCATCTCATGTTATATAATGATATATTACCTCATGTATCAAGAATAAATTAGGAACATTAATCATGCTGACTTTTTACTTTATTAAATTTCATCCTCTAATTGACATTAATTCCATGTGAAAAATAGGTCTTTTTAAAAGATGATTCAATGGAAACAAAAGACTTGAATCAGTATTTCTCATGTTTTCAGAAGCAACTCTCCGATTATTTTCTGAAAGTTTAATTGCCTACCACATGAGCTCTTACATCATTGGGTTAAATATATTATTAAAAGAAAATACTAGCACACTCAAGTGTGCTGCTGTATTCCTTTTAAAATAGGTTCATGCTCTGTTGTAATTTGGGTAAATTACAGTTTAATGTTTATATTCTCACCAAGAAGATTGCACTTATGTTCCGTCCACTGCTGTTTTTCACACATCTGAGACACGGATATGAACCAGTCTAATATCTGAAAAGAAAATGACGAAAAAATTCAATGAAACATTGGAAAAAAAAATTGGAAATTGTTCAAATTTTGAAAACAATATGTAGTTCTAAAGTTTGTATAATGGTTTCTTTGGTCCTATACCTTTGGTGCTAGTTGTTTCCAAGGTTCCATAGATACCAGTGACTCTGTGGCTCTTGGAAGCAAATCCCAAAGTGTAGCAGAAATGAGTTTGTCTGCTCCTGATTGGCTGGTTTTATGGGAGCAGTCTCGCAGGGGCACTAATCCCAAAATGTGATTGGCTCTCATATCTGACCATGTGATCACTGCACAACTCATTAGATTTATTGCAAATTCCACAACCTGTATGGAAAAAATAGATATTAGTTATTCAAAGTCAATAATAAATAAGCTTTGTTTATTTTTATCAATGACCTTTTTTCAACACTTCACATGCTAAAATCATCTCAGATAGAAAACTTGTCACTTAGATTCCAATGCCCTACCCTTTACAAAGAGTGATTGGGTATCTTTATTTTGCATTATTACATAGACATGACAACACAAACCACAGCCTTTGATAATCCAATCATCAACCACTGGTGTGAGTGAAAACAACCCACTTGTTAATTCCACCTTTCTTAATCATGCAACTTGAGCAAAGTTCTTCTCTCAACCAGGAATTGTTCCATACCCATTTATTAAACAAGACAAGTTTATTTTTTTTTATAAATCAGACAATATGTTGCATTGTCACATCCCAACCTGCTTTAAATCTTTATCCGATGTTTGAGGTAATGGTACAATTGATGTGGCTAAATTTTTAATATGTCCCATTAACTCCATCAGCCACTGGACACGCTTCACTGCACTACAGTACTCCAAGTCACATGACATGCAGCCATGGAAACAGCATGCCAGTAACCAGAGCAACAAATTCTCATCTCTGAAATAAAGGAAATCTATAATTTAAAACTTATTTTTGTATCCCTCAAACCATATAAATTTTGATTTCTTTAGAAAAGTCAAATCCAGGCAAGCTTATTTATGTAAGAAATTCTCACAAAAAGCCAATATATTTAAACATTTATTTTTAACAACAGTCCAACAATACATTTACATCATAAAACTAGTAAAAACAAAGGTGACTCTGCTGTTCAAATAAGTCTCTTTTCACTCACCTGTGTTTGTGGTACATGGCGCCCTCTATGGCCTTGTTGAGCCACTGTAGTGGCTGTATGCCTTTGCTCACAAGAAAGCAACGGACAAATGTGTCCTTGATTGTGGCTCCCTCTGGTGCCCAAGTGCTCTGACTCAGCACCCGGTCCACCACTTCATCTGGAACTTCTTGCAGACACCCACATAGGGCAGCAAGTACAGACACCTGCAAAGTATTACATCACACAAAACATTAACATTCTCAGAACACGAAATAATATAAACAGTTAAAAATCTTGAAACAATATAAGTGAAAAATGTATGGAGCCATGTATTACTCCAAAATTTGCCTGAAATGACTTACAGAGGCAGAGTCTGGGACTGCAGCATAAATCTTCTCCAGGGTGACATAGAGAAGGAGGGTGACGGCCTGGGGTGGGTCAGGTACTTGTAGTGCCCCCTGTAGGCCAGCGAGAGCAGCACAACAGTCAGCCTCATTCTCATGACTATTATTCTTGTCTTCTTGTTCATCAGCTGGGCCAAAAACTGCCAGAAGATGTCCATCAAAGAACTGTTTCAGTTTCCCACATGGAATACTCTTGATGAGAGATCCCAGACTTTGATAAAGCACTGTTAAACTTTCTTTCTGTAAAACACACAGGGAAACAATTCTGTTCACTCCTAAAATTTGTTTTATATTGAAATATATATAAAATGAGATAAAAAAATTTGTCTCTTTAAACAGTTTCTTATATCTTTAAAAAGTAAGCTTAAAACAGCAAAGACAGTATTGTAAACTGTTTAAGCTTACTTTTTAAACTGTTTGAGCTTACTTTTTAAACTGTTTTTTAGTTTACTTTTTAAACTGTTTTGCTTACTTAAAAATGATCATTTTAACAAATAAAAAAATAATCAGTACATAATTGTATACCACCAAAAAAAATTAAGAAAATGAAATAAGTGAACCTGTATAGAATGCACGAGAGGCGGAATCATCCATGAGCCGAGGAGCAGAGCTGCACTGGGTGATCCAGAACTCTGACGTACCGCTAGTTCCACACACAACTTCTGAACTGCACCATCTGATAAACAATACACAATAAATATGTGAATATTCAATCTAACATGATTTCTGCTATTATCAATCCTATTTAGGCATTTTTGTCCTTTTGGTGAATAATGTTAACAAGAGGAAAAAATTCTCTATTTAAACTATCATTGGCAAAAATCGTTAACGTTTCTATATAATGCAAACTCAGAAGATGTTAATAAGAGCACTGAAATTTGTCAGCATATATACCATAGCCAACCCTGAGGAGAGGGGAGAGAACGGAGGCCCAGTTGAGGGGAGGTAAGGTCTGGTGGGGGCCAGAGATCATACAGCGCAGGGCAACCAACACATGGTCCTGCGGGACACTATGAGGCCCTTGCTTCCCCGCTCCCATCAACAGCTCCACCAGGGGGCGCACTATGCTGGTCTCATTCAAATACTGGTAGCTAGAGGGCACTGCAAGATGTCAATAAAACATGCAAATAAAAGTGAGAACAATTGATTGAACATGCTTAATGTTGGCCTCTGTTTCCTTAGAGACCAACTTACTTGAAGTTGTAAATTATGTTTTTACTGCTTTATATCATATATTTTAATAATGCACCTTTTATATAATTTACATATGCAATCAATTTTGAATAGAAGCTGTAAAATGTGGAAATATTCCATCCAATATCAATGATCACTTGAATACAAAGTATCTTTTTCAAACAAATTTCTATGTTGTTGAATACTGACCACTAGCCCTGCCCTGTGTGCTCTGACAATGGGCCATGTGCAGGTCACCTGACATGTAGGCTGCAGCACACTGCAGGACCGGGCTCGACGATGTAGTCAGCAGCTGATTGGCCAGTTTGACGACCTCATTCATATTCAGTCCTGCCCCTCTGCTGACTGCAGATTGTCCCTAAAATAAAACACTCACATGAAACTGATTTTTTTTTTTTTCGCATTTGTTTGCCTTCAGGGCTAGATGTTCAGGGCTCCAACATGATTAAGCTGTAAGTCTATGGAGCAAACACATATGTCCATGTCTGCCTTATTTTAACATTGTAGTTCCTGTTTATACCATTAGATGGCAGTGATTTGGATTTGCAAGAAGAGTAAAAATCTTGTCTACACGGAGTCTAGATTTTAACCTTATATTCTTCATATGCGCAAGCTTGCTTTAAAAAAAAATCAGCCCTTGTTTTGCTTGCCTTTGTTTTGCCCTCTTTGAGGTTTCTACTGATTAGGCTGAAAGTCTGGAGCATACATGTATTGTTACCCTATGTCGGCCATGTTTAAATGTGACCAGCTTCTTTTACCCTACGAGATAGCACTTTTTCAATTGAACGTATATAAGTGGAAAGTCATCTGGTATTGTAGTAGAGTATGGTCACTTTACTTTGAGACTTGGGGGAGCATAATTGGTTTGTTTTTATCTTATTATTAGTTTATACATGAGGATTTCCTTATATTGAAAGTGCTGCACAATCTTTTTTAAATCTCCACTTGTTTAAATTGGTACTGCATGTTGTATTCTATTTTCCAAAAATGACCTCAGTTATTGAAGAAACCTTGGAATATTTTTCCCTCTATCTTTCTTTCTTGTGAATAAACTAGACATATCGTGATCCCTTAGCTGCTAAAATTTTGCCAAAAAGGGAGAAAAGCAATTCTTTTGAACTCAAACCTCAATATTTATATATAGATTTATGACATTTCCAGTGTTATAGTAGATACGCAGGTATATACAGGCATGTGGGCTGTAATATATAACTTACTGGGATATATAGATTTATGACATTTCCAGCGTTATAGTAGATACGCAGGTATATACTGGAATATGGGCTGTAATATATAACTTACTGGGATCCATACAGAGTGAGCTCCCACTATCGCCATCAGTCCCGAGAAATGACTCAGTCTCTCTGATATCTCACTGCTCTGTAATGCAAAAATACCAAACTATTCAAAGCAAGCAAAATATACACAATCTTTAATATTCATGAAATATTTATGCAATACAAAACAAATAACATCTTTATTCTTTTCAATTATTATAACTGATGCCACATTTGGTCTTTTTTCCATTAATTATCCCCAAAACCAAAACATAAATCTTGATTATCAACTGTGTTAAAGAAAGTTGACACACTTCATCAGAGGCAGTTTTGAGCCATGTGTTGTAGAGTTTGTCAGCAAGGTCTCCCACGGTGGAGTGTTCGCCTTTCACCAAGCCATCACACACCAATCCTACAGACACGCACACTCCTATGTTCTGAAATCACATCGATATTACATGAATATTTATGTGATTTAAATCTGCATAATTATTTCATAATCATAAACACCTACTCGTTCATTATCTTTATTATATCACAATATCTAAATTTTTAATCAAATGACATTTTTTAGTTATTTCTCACTTTAAATTTAAACGTTATTCTGCTATCGGTCCCATCCTATTTCTGGTACCCTATATTTATCAAGACACATGAACCATTTTTGACATTCAAAATATTACCAGGTTTTCAGTGTTTTGGAAATTCCTAAGAAGTTTCTTACCTGGGGCTGCTGGCAGTGGGCCTCATACAGCTTGGCAACAATTGTGTTCACAACCTCTGTTGTCATGACATTGGAACAATAGGATGCCACGGCAACGCAGGCAAGACTCACACACACTCCCTGCAAGAACGATGCGAATAAACTTCTTTAAGATTGTTGATCAGAATATCCGAAATTTTATGAGGAAATGTACAATATTATTTTTTTCGAATCGAAGTGACATCAAACTAACCGATACCTTACCTGATAAACCTCATCTGCAGGATCTGCTGTTTCCATAGCAACCATGAGTTTTTCATGCATTGAGCATACATGAACTCTGGTGTCAGTTTTCCCATCAATGCACATTGCACACAGGGCAATCCCAAGACCCACCAGACTTCCTAACCTGAAATATAAGCCACGACTATTACATTTCGAAATGATGCACCGATTCATGGTTTTATATATCTAAAATGGATTATTCAACTTTTTATCATAAGTGGCATCTTGAATGTTTGGTGACATAAAAAAATGTTTTATTACATTGTAACACTGTCAAGTGTACATTGAGACCTTGATTGTGGTCACCCTGAGTACCTGTTTGGTATATGTGAGAAGCAGGCTGTTTCCAGTGCATGGACGGCCTTCCATACAGCCACCATACCAGGCGTGCCAGCCACATCCACGAACTGTTCCTCAAATAACTTTGCCAGGACAAAGCCAAGTCCTAATCCATGCGAGGCCTGCAGAACCACGGAGTGTTCACAGTCTGGCTGCCCAGGTAATCCTCGCTGTAGTGCATCCAGGATCCAGTAGGTGGCATCAGCATTGGTGGTCATGATGACGGGGATTATGTGACTCAGTGCGATGCTGGATGCAGCGCGGGCCAAGATACTTGCGTTACCCAGCGTGCGCTCAGAATCTCCCCCAGACCTCTGAATCAGCACAGACCATCATCCAGATTAATCAACATAAGCTTTCTTTGCCTTTTATATCAATATATATATTATACAAATATGGACCTGGGTGGAGTGCAATATGACTTTTTATGGAACTTCGGAAAGTTATATTGCACGAGGCGCAGCCGAGTGCAATATAACTTTCCGAAGGTCCATAAAAAGTCATATTGCACGACACCCAGGTACATATTTGTTTTATTCTATGATCACTGTGTTAATTACTGCCATTGTTGGTTTAATTCTAAAAGTGAGAACTGAAAAGGACGAGTTTGTCTGTATGGTGACGTCATTATAGGGCTTCCCCAACATTTCCCGCCATGAAAGGGACGAGTTTGTCTGTATGGTGACGTCATGGAATTCCCCATCAGTGCAGTGGAAAGTATATTGACGTGCAATATAATGCATCTGGTCAATAAAACAATTTAGAGAAGCTCACGTGACCAGGAATTGACCAATCACAGCACAGAATACACAGTGATCATAGAATAAATATATATATCGAACATGACTATTCTGAGCTACACTGAGATATTGATGTGTAAACTTTCTTACCAACCATTAAAAGGGTATGCAGATTTTCAATTTTCACAATTGCCTTGAAAGTGTTCCACAATTAGACATCAAAGTTGAAAAATCAAGTTCCATGAAAATGATGTTTTCTTTTTTCAAAAAATATTTGTATCATGAGCTTTTATGTTCACAAAAAGAAGCCTGCCACCAGAAGAAAGTGCCCTGCCCTTGACTCTAAACATTTTTATTTAAACATTAGATCTTGATAAATGCATATTAAAAAAAATCATCACTTTTGAAATAGAAATGAATTGTCCATGATCCGTACCTGTTGTCCGATTGGCCAGATTCTTCCCATGGGTCTGAAGCCTGGGTCAAGCACGCTGATCAGGGTGTTGATGGCCGTGTTCAGCCAATGAGAATGCGTTATGTGTTCAGGAGCTTGCTGCGTCGTCTTCAGGGCTTCTGCATCCAGGCCTGCAGCATAGCTGGTTACTATGGTAACCAGGCCAGCCAGGGCATGGACACAGTTGGCCTGGATGGAAGGACTCCCCCTGGAGGCGCTCTTGATCAGGTCTAGCAACTTGTCTCTGGCCCTAGTTACATTAAGAATTCATTGAATCCACTTTTTACTATATTCTAAATTGAGTGCAGACATTTCTTCTGTGATCATGTTTCACCAGGAGAGTTTTCACAATAATTGAAAAAGCTTTTTGCTAATTACTACAAATTGGAGTCATAATTAAATAGTCTTTAAAAACAAATCTTTATTCTTTACTCTCCATGTTGGGTCTTTGGGTTAAAGACAGGCATTTGTTTTCAGAATTATTGACCAGAATAATTCTCCTTTAATGATTGGTATATGGAATAAATGTTAATTTCTAATTGGATTGCTTACCAAAGCCATGCTGTCTCAACCTTAATTTTGTGTTCCTCAAGGTCATCAACACGACCTTGCTGTAAGTGTAGCTCTAACTCAGCAGTGCGACTCTAAAATATATATTTTTTTAAATATAAGCATTACCCCTGAATAAGAGTTTGAAAAAAGTTGGTACATATCTCAAAGGCTATATAGCACCTATCCATATCACGTCATGCACTCCCCTGATATAATGATAGCTAAAAACACGTAGGCTATTTAGTACTTATCCAGGTCATATAATTGTCACCCCCCTGATATAGTTACCTGCAGGTAGGCGATGTAGCACCTATCCATGTCAAGTGATACACCCCCCTGATATTGATATAGTTACCCCCTGATATTGATATAGTTACCCCCCTGATATTGATATAGCCTGCAGGTAGGCAATGTAGCATCTATCCATGTCATGTGACACACCCCCTGATATTGATATAGCCTGCAGGTAGGCAATGTAGCATCTATCCATGTCAAGTGACACACCCCCCTGATATTGATATAGTTACCTGCAGGTAGGCGATGTAGCACCTATCCATGTCAAGTGACACACCCCCCTGATATTGAAATAGTTTCCTGCAGGTAGGCAATGTAGCACCTATCCATATCAAGTGACACACCCCCCTGATATTGATATAGTTACCTGCAGGTAGGCGATGTAGCACCTATCCATATCAAGTGACACACCCCCCTGATATTGATATAGTTACCTGCAGGTAGGCGATGTAGCATCTATCCATGTCATGTGATACACCCCCCTGATATTGATATAGTTACCTGCAGGTAGGCGATGTAGCATCTATCCATGTCATGTGAAACACCCCCCTGATATTGATATAGTTACCTGCAGTTAGGCAATGTAGCATCTATCCATATCAAGTGACACACCCCCCTGATATTGATATAGTTACCTGCAGGTAGGCGATGTAACACCTATCCATATCAAGTGACACACCCCCCTGATATTGATATAGTTACCTGCAGGTAGGCGATGTAGCACCTATCCATATCAAGTGACACACCCCCCTGATATTGATATAGTTACCTGCAGGTAGGCGATGTAGCACCTATCCATGTCAAGTGATACACCCCCCTGGTATTGATATAGTTACCTGCAGGTAGGCGATGTAGCATCTATCCATATCAAGTGACACACCCCCCTGATATTGATATAGTAACCTGCAGGTAGGCGATGTAGCACCTATCCATGTCAAGTTATACACCCCCCTGGTATTGATATAGTTACCTGCAGGTAGGCGATGTAGCATCTATCAATATCAAGTGACACACCCCCCTGATATTGATATAGTTACCTGCAGGTAGGCGATGTAGCACCTATCCATATCAAGTGACACACCCCCCTGATATTGATATAGTTACCTGCAGGTAGGCGATGTAGCACCTATCCATGTCAAGTGATACACCCCCCTGGTATTGATATAGTTACCTGCAGGTAGGCGATGTAGCATCTATCCATATCAAGTGACACACCCCCCTGATATTGATATAGTAACCTGCAGGTAGGCGATGTAGCACCTATCCATGTCAAGTTATACACCCCCCTGGTATTGATATAGTTACCTGCAGGTAGGCGATGTAGCATCTATCAATATCAAGTGACACACCCCCCTGATATTGATATAGTTACCTGCAGGTAGGCGATGTAGCACCTATCCATGTCATGTGATACACCCACCTGATATTGATATAGTTACCTGCAGGTAGGCAATGAAGCACCAATCCATGTCAAGTGATACACCCCCCTGATATTGATATAGTTACCTGCAGGTAGGCGATGTCCATGTCAAGTGACACACCCCCCTGATATTGATATAGTTACCTGCAGGTAGGCGATGTAGCACCTATCCATGTCAAGTGACACACCCCCCTGATATTGATATAGTTACCTGCAGGTAGGCGATGTAGCACATATCCATGTCAAGTGACACACCCCCCTGATATTGATATAGTTACCTGCAGGTAGGCAATGAAGCACCAATCCATGTCAAGTGATACACCCCCCTGATATTGATATAGTTACCTGCAGGTAGGCGATGTCCATGTCAAGTGACACACCCCCCTGATATTGATATAGTTACCTGCAGGTAGGCGATGTAGCATCTATCCATGTAGGACACCCAGGCACCAGACATAGACACATACTGCAGCCAGTCTGTGGGCTGTGCATTCACCTGAAATCACACACACTGAAATTCACACACAAATATTCTCTCCACAGAGAAAACCATAGCCTAATTATAAGTGCTAACAAATATAAAATAAAAACTAGTGACACACAGTAGAGACAACACAACATAGTCAAATAGAAATGTCTCCATCTTGATTTTTCTGTCAATTTTTATTTCTTATATGTCACGAAGTAATAGTTGAAGATAACGTCATTTACAAATTCAAAGTTATGTTTTACTATATTATAATAGAATCCTGTACATGAATATACATGTATTCTAAAATTTATAAATTTTTATAAGACAAATCTGGTAACAAATTCAGGCCGTCATGTTTACACAAACTGATGTCTAGTGTGCTAAGATTAGGATAAAATTTGACACATTCAGTACGGCTATATCTCGGCCTTTGATACATATGTTATTCTGAATTTCAAGGTGGCGCAGTATAGAACAATATGATCTTCAGCATAATATCATAATATGAGTGTGTCTGGTGTATGCTGACCTCGTTGAGGAGAGTGTAGAGCATTTGATGGTAAGAGCGGCCATGTGTCATCAGTGAACTCTTGTTGGCCCGGCCATCGTGACCCACTGGTAACTCTGGGTCATAGCTCAAGACTAAACCGGCTGTTGAAAATAAATAAACTGTTAATGTTAGAATCACAAGCTAAACATCTATCAAATATGCAAAGATCAAAAGGTTGGAATAAGGTATATTTGAAAATCCCACAATAAGGTAGAAGTTGAATATCATGCAATAAGGTAAATTTGAATATCACGAAATAAGGTAAAGTTGAATATCACGCAATAAGGTAAAGTTGAATATCACACAATAAGGTAAAGTTGAATATCACACAATAAGGTAGAAGGTGAATATCATGCAATAAGACTGAGTATAATATTAAACCAAATTTGACATTGAATTTTCAACATTTTTTTGAAGATCAAAAACTCAAATTTGGGTGTCTTATTTGGGTAAAATATCATTCATCAAATTTGCATGTTAAAATTGTCAAACATCTCTGATAAAAACCATCACACGTCAAAGGATATTCAAGCAATTTGAATTCTGTTCAGTGGGTTATATTTCCTGGACGTAACCATCATCACATAATATTTCATTACTGGAAATCAGATAATATTTTCATTTCAGTAGCTGTAAGTTGACTTTTTGTTTGGAAAAATCCAATAAGATTCTAATATTACACTGCAAATTGGTGGCTCCCCCTGGCATATAATGCAATGTTTTATATCATAATGAATTTAAAGTGTCTAAGGTTCTAATTTAAAGCTATGTTTTTAAATATCAGCAGTCATTAATTGACTAAATTCTAATATAAGATATAAAATATGAAACCAACTGTGAGCTTGCTATCATGGGAGCAGGTAATACCATTATGGAAATGTTAAACAATTATCATAACACAAAAGGCAAGTCTGAAAATCATAAAATATCAAGTTTGTTTTTTTATTGCACAATATGCTTTTAAGAAGAACAAAATAATATAATATTCTGACCTGCTAGGCAAGGCTAGTATGATATTTGCTTGACATTTCCATAATAGTATCAAATATGTTTTGTTTATTGGACAATACACTTTTAAGGAGAACAAAATAATATAATATTCTGACCTGCCAGGTAGGGTCTGAGAGTTGGGTTGCGGAGTCCGTCATACTTGGTCTTGAGGAAGTGTGGGATGGTGCTGACGACCTTGTCATGTGACTGGGTGCGCCTCTGGTGAGCCGTGTGATACACTCCCCGGGGAAGAGCACTCACTTCCTGTCCCACTAATGAGGTCAGAAACACCTCAACAGCTGCAAATACATCCATACATATAAATAGGTGTCATAAACAAGTCTAAACTGTAATGGACTTTGAAAAGAATACTATGATTTCTTTGATATATGATTCATACAATTTGTTTTAACAGCTTCAAATACATCAGAAATATAAATAGATGTCAGAAATATAAAAATATAAAGACATCAGAAATATAAAAAGAAGTCTAAATTGCAATGTTTTTTTAAAGATTAGTATACTATGATTTTCTTAATAGTTGATGAATACAATTTTTCAAAGATTTCTTAAACAGTATTTTCCCACATCATCTGGGGTTTATGAACTAGGTTACACTATAATGACCTTGGAAGGGAATGGATCATGACATCACTTTAATTACCATGGAAGGGGATCATGACCTCAGAAGAGGATCACATGTTTCGCTGTAATGACCTCAGAAGAGGACCCTGTCTTCACTCTTATGACCTCACAAAGAAATCATAGTTGTTTTTTGTTTTTACAAATAACCACGTATAAAACAAAATAATTCACCTGGACTTTAAGGGTAGCAACGTGCTAATATCTTCCGGAAAATATTTTGAAGAGATTTATGAATTTATTTGAATACCTTCACATAATTATGTAACTGTTTGAGCGACAGAATGGATATCATGTGACAGAATAAATGTTTGAATATGTTTGACTTCTTTGGACACCAATCATTTAATTCTTTCCAGAATATTCACTCCTAAAAGCTCTTCCAATCAGCACTACTTCTGTTTGAATATCCTCCTGTTTGAATTGCCTTATTTTAGAATTATCAGAAATAAATGTGTAACACTTATTACAGGTGGATCAAATTCATAAATCATCATCCGGTTTTGAAATTAAGTAATTTCCTTAAAGTTTTTCAAAACATGGAAATTGATTGTCGCCTACCTACACAGTTCTTATTATGTAATCCTATTATAGGGACATTTGCCTCCTACACAACTGCTATCTGTTTCTAACCAATAAAGAATCTTGTTTCAATATTGTTCCTAAATAAAATGTAAATACGTTTTGAAACAAAGAAGAATTCTCATGTTGACCTGGTAAAACCTGTGGTGCCACCTGTCCTATTAACCTTGTGAAGCAAACACCAGGTGGCTCTGGCTCAGCATCAGATCCGGCTTCTGCTGCACAGGCAACTTTGATATCATCTCTCACCTGCTCAAACAAACATCAGAATGAACAATTAGAGTTAATCAAGTTGTGATTATTTATAATCAAAATGTTATGCAATTATTTTGAATTTAAACCCACACGGTCCTGTCATAAATTATTACCCATCACATAATGGCTATTGCATTGCCAAGGACATTATCTAACCTACAACGTTATTTGAATTATCTAAGATAGTCATTCTCCATAGAAGATTGCTAAATAGTTTTTACATTAACATTTCTCTGGAGTTATAAAATGTAACTTTCCTTCTACAGCCCCAGGACATATCCGGGAAAGACTCACTCATTGAAAAAAAAAATCTATTATTTAGGATTGTTCTGGTCTTGTGTTGAAATATTTAACTACGCATATTTTCTATTTCAACAGGCCTGACACTCAATTTTTCTTTAAATGATGTAGAAATATTGACCTTTAATAAGTGAAAAGCTCTTTGATTACTAATTAAAGGTTTATTTTCCAAAATATTATATACATGTTCCAGATATAAATCATCATTAAAATAGAAAAATACCACTGTTAATACTTGTAAGCAAAAGACACTGATCAAAAGAAATTTCCAAGATTTACTTCATTTTGAGACAAGAGATGAGGGAAAATTAAGACTCAACCTCTCAGCATTTAAAGGTTTCCCTGCATGGTCTGCTGCAATATATGCAGACTAATTACTCTTGTACAATGTAATATCAACATTTGTACTGACTTCACTTCCTACATATCAATGACTATTTTTAAGGTATTCTTTTAAATCAAACTTAGGATAATCAATCCTGATTTTTTAAATATTGAAGAGTTTCCAGACTTAATTCCTTTTTTAAAATCATTCAATTCACATAAGTATCTCAATAGATTTCATCTGCATTTGAGTTATGAAGAAGGTTGGAAAATCAATACATTATTGTGCGTGTTTGCTACCTTGAAAGTTTACCCTCCCGTATTATCCCACCCTTTTGTACCACCCCACCCTCCTACACTACCCCACCCTCTTGTATTATCCCACCCTTTTGTACCACCCCACCCTCCTACACTACCCCACCCTCCTGTATTATCCCACCCTTTTGTACCACCCCACCCTCCTGTACTATTCCACCCTTTTGTACCACCCCACCCTCCTACACTACCCCACCCTCCTGTATTATCCCACCCTTTTGTACCACCCCACCCTCCTGTTCTACCCCATCCTCCTGTATTACCCCACCCTCCTGTGCTACCCCCACCCTCCTGTACTACCCCACCCTCCTACACTACCCCATCCTCCTGTATTATCCCACCCTTTTGTACCACCCCACCCTCCTACACTACCCCACCCTCCTGTATTATCCCACCCTTTTGTACCACCCCACCCTCCTGTTCTACCCCATCCTCCTGTGCTACCCCACCCTCCTGTACTATCCCACCCTCCTGTGCTACCCCACCCTCCTGTACTACCCCACCCTCCTGTGCTACCCTGCCCTCCTGTGCTACCCCATCCTCCTGTAATACCCCACCCTCCTGTACTACACCCACCCTCCTGTACTATACCCACCCTCCTGTGCTACCCCATCCTCCTGTACTATCCCACCCTCCTGTGCTACCCTGCCCTCCTGTGCTACCCCATCCTCCTGTCCTACCCCACCCTCCTGTACTACCCCACCCTCCTGTACTTCCCCACCCTCCTGTGCTACCCCACCCTCCTGTACTACCCCACCCTCCTGTACTATCCCACCCTCCTGTGCTACCCCACCCTCCTGTACTATACCCACCCTCCTGTGCTACCCCACCCTCCTGTGCTACCCCACCCTCCTGTGCTACCCCACCCTCCTGTACTACCCCACCCTCCTGTGCTACCCCATCCTCCTGTACTATCCCACCCTCCTGTTCTACCCCACCCTCCTGTACTATACCCACCCTCCTGTACTACCCCACCCTCCTGTGCTACCCCACCCTCCTTCACTACCCCACCCTCCTGTGCTACCCCACCCTCCTGTACTATCCCACCCTCCTGTACTACCCCACCCTCCTGTACTATACCCACCCTCCTGCACTACCCCATCCTCCTGTATAACCCTACCTTCCTGCAGTACCCCACCCTCCTGTGCTACCCCACCCTCCTGTGCTACCCTACCCTCCTGTACTACCCCACCCTCCTGTGCTACCCCACCCTCCTGTACTATCCCCACCCTCTTGTGCTACCCTACCCTCCTGTACTACTCCACCCTCCTGTGCTACCCCACCCTCCTGTGCTACCCCACCCTCCTGTACTATCCCCACCCACCTGCACCATTTCATCCCCTGAAGTAATCCCTCCCGCAAACCTACAGCCTCCGACACTATCTTTACTTATTCATAGAGTATTCAATCCATCCCACTTTTACACACGATCCAAATTATAATAATGACATAATTAATCTAATCAATACACAATTTCAGAAAATAAATTGTGGAGTTCAAGTTTAGATGTGTCACGGCATAATTGTGTATGACACTGCTTGACAATTAACTTATCAATTGCCAGCCATATTTAGGAACAAGTAATAGTAAATAAAGAGAGTGTTTCTTGAGGGGGCGGGGTGGAGATGGTAGTTGGTGGGGTGGGGACAGTTTGTGGGAATTAGGGAAGCAGAAATGATAGTTGGTGGGATGGGAAGAGTTCATGGGGAATTAGGGGAGCAGAGATGTTAGTTGGTGGGGCAGGGAGAGTTTGTGGGGAATTAGGGAAGCAGAGATGTTAGTTGGTGGGATGGCGAGAGTTAGAGGGGAATTAGGGAAGCAGAGATGTTAGTTGGTGGGGTGGGGAGAGTTTGTGGGGAATTAGGGAAGCAGAGATGTTAGTTGGTGGGGTGGGGAGCGTTTGAGGGGAATTAGGGAAGCAGAGATGTTCGTTGGTGGGGTGGGGAGCGTTTGAGGGGAATTAGGGAAGCAGAGATGTTAGTTGGTGGGGTGGGGAGGGTTTGAGGGGAATTAGGGAAGCAGAGATGTTAGTTGGTGGGGTGGGGAGCATTTGAGGGGAATTAGGGAAGCAGAGATGTTAGTTGGTGGGGTGGGGAGAGTTAGAGGGGAATTAGGGAAGCAGTGATGTTAGTTGGTGGGATGGGGAGAGTTTGAGGGGAATTAGGGAAGCAGTGATGTTAGTTGGTGGGGTGGGGAGAGTTAGAGGGGAATTAGGGAAGCAGTGATGTTAGTTGGTGGGGTGGGGAGAGTTAGAGGGGAGTTAGGGAAGCAGAGATGTTAGTTGGTGGGGTGGGGAGAGTTAGAGGGGAATTAGGGAAGCAGTGATGTTAGTTGGTGGGGTGGGGAGAGTTAGAGGGGAGTTAGGGAAGCAGAGATGTTAGTTGGTGGGGTGGGGAGGGTTTGAGGGGAATTAGGGAAGCAGAGATGTTAGTTGGTGGGGTGGGGAGTGTTTGAGGGGAATTAGGGAAGCAGTGATGTTAGTTGGTGGGGTGGGGAGTGTTTGAGGGGAATTAGGGAAGCAGAGATGTTAGTTGGTGGGGTGGGGAGTGTTTGAGGGGAATTAGGGAAGCAGTGATGTAAGTTGGTGGGGTGGGGAGGGTTTGAGGGGAATTAGGGAAGCAGAGATGTTAGTTGGTGGGATGGGGAGAGTTTGAGGGGAATTAGGGAAGCAGTGATGTTAGTTGGTGGGGTGGGGAGTATTTGAGGGGAGTTAGGGAAGCAGAGATGTTAGTTGGTGGGGTGGGGAGTGTTTGAGGGGAATTAGGGAAGCAGAGATGTTAGTTGGTGGGGTGGGGAGTGTTTGAGGGGAATTAGGGAAGCAGAGATGTTAGTTGGTGGGATGGGGAGAGTTAGAGGGGAATTAGGGAAGCAGAGATGTTAGTTGGTGGGGTGGGCAGAGTTAGAGGGGAATTAGGGAAGCAGAGATGTTAGTAGGTGGGGTGGGGAGGGTTTGAGGGGAATTAGGGAAGCAGAGATGTTAGTTGGTGGGGTGGGGAGTGTTTGAGGGGAATTAGGGAAGCAGTGATGTAAGTTGGTGGGGTGGGGAGGGTTTGAGGGGAATTAGGGAAGCAGAGATGTTAGTTGGTGGGATGGGGAGAGTTTGAGGGGAATTAGGGAAGCAGTGATGTTAGTTGGTGGGGTGGGGAGTATTTGAGGGGAGTTAGGGAAGCAGAGATGTTAGTTGGTGGGGTGGGGAGTGTTTGAGGGGAATTAGGGAAGCAGAGATGTTAGTTGGTGGGGTGGGGAGTGTTTGAGGGGAATTAGGGAAGCAGAGATGTTAGTTGGTGGGATGGGGAGAGTTAGAGGGGAATTAGGGAAGCAGAGATGTTACTTGGTGGGGTGGGCAGAGTTAGAGGGGAATTAGGGAAGCAGAGATGTTAGTAGGTGGGGTGGGGAGTGTTTGAGGGGAATTAGGGAAGCAGAGATGTTAGTTGGTGGGGTGGGCAGAGTTAGAGGGGAATTAGGGAAGCAGAGATGTTAGTTGGTGGGGTGGGGAGGGTTTGAGGGGAATTAGGGAAGCAGTGATGTTAGTTGGTGGGGTGGGTGGGGAGTGTTTGAGGGGAATTAGGGAAGCAGAGATGTTCGTTGGTGGGGTGGGGAGAGTTAGAGGGGAATTAGGGGAGCAGAGATGTTAGTTGGTGGGGCAGGGAGAGTTTGTGGGGAATTAGGGAAGCAGAGATGTTAGTTGGTGGTGTGGGCAGAGTTAGAGGGGAATTAGGGAAGCAGAGATGTTAGTTGGTGGGGTGGGCAGAGTTAGAGGGGAATTAGGGAAGCAGAGATGTTAGTTGGTGGGATGGGGAGGGTTTCAGGGGAATTAGGGAAGCAGAGATGTTAGTTGGTGGGATGGGGAGTGTTTGAGGGGAATTAGGGAAGCAGAGATGTTAGTTGGTGGGGTGGGGAGGGTTTGAGGGGAATTAGGGAAGCAGAGATGTTAGTTGGTGGGGTGGGTGGGGAGGGTTTGAGAGGAATTAGGGAAGCAGAGATGTTCGTCGGTGGGGGAAGGAGTGTGAGTATGAACTGAGATTCTTTATTGATACATTATTGTGGAGCGTGAACATTTTATTTTATCCCATTTGGCACAGCACTGGATCTTTATGTACAGTTGGTTATATATGCAAGTTGGGGAGAGTTGGGTTTGAATATTACATCTGCCATTGTAGAAAAGATAATAGATAACTATAATTTCACCTAAAGATGATAAACACCATTTCACCTATCTCAAGCAACCATTTAACAGCACAGTAGGTATTTTCAAAATTAAATCTACATTCAAAATTCAGCAACCTCAAAATTGGATTAATGCAGGAAAATTTTGCCTTCTTCATGCAGTCAAATTACCAGTGAAAAATAGATCTTCGTCAGGCTTGAACAAAGAAAAATCATCTACAAATGAAATCTTGCAGATTATATGAGCCACTGCAAAATGAATAAAAAACCTTTTATCTCCAAATTATGTCCACCAAATTGCCATATCTCACTATGGAATTAAGAGAGATGTGAAACTGAGTGTCAGAAAAATGCATATTGTCATGGCAACGAAACTCTCCATCTATATCAAGCTAATCAGGTCATAATCTTTTACAGGTAATCTCATAATTTTCCCAGGATTAACACATAGTTTAAGCTAAAGATCAATTAACTTGTTCACTTAAGGCTATACAGTCCTTTTGATATAATTTAAGGCATCCCCAAAGCTGATAATCACTGCCATTTTCTCGTAAACAGATCATCACAATTCCGGCAATTAGACATTTGCTGGAAAGTATGGTTGATTTTAATTGCAGGGAATACATAGATTGCTTGTTTTATGGCCACTCGCTGTCTTCTAAAGATACTTTATGAGATAAAAAGGATTTATTTTTGAAAAGTCTTGTGTAAAAGATTTGGCGAACAAATTCATCCAGAGCGAAGACAAGATTCTCTCGTTTATAAGGCATCATTTTATAGCTTTATTCTGACAATCTTTGCACCTCAGTGTAACCCAAACAATTAACATTGATGATAATATCATGGTTTCGACTATGTCACTAAAATCAATGCTTTTCGTATCACTTTAGTCTCAACAATTATAAAATCACAGTAAAAAAGTCAAAGTCTGGGGGAAAAGGCCTGGGGAAAAACTCAAAAGACATAAGATATCACACAGATATAGAAGGCTTTGATAAAAAGTCAATTACAATTTTATTATTTGTATGGAAATAAGTGGTAGTTTGAAGAATATCAAGCTTGCATTTGATTTGCAAATTATTACGATAGGACACCAAAACAAAATAAAATGAAAAGTGATGCAATAATTTTGGCAAATTATTTTTTTTGGCACTTATTTGGCAATAAGTTTGGCAAAATCTCGCAATCCAAGCCTTAGATTTCATGATAAGTGGCCAACTTATGTTCAGTAACACACTATAATTTGCCTATCACCCATTCCAATCTCAATGCAAAAGCGCCATCAAGTGGCAAAATAGCCTTAATATGGCCGCCAAATCAATGGCATGGGGTGATAATCGCTACTTACATCCCTGATAACAGATTTGGCCTGATGTTGAGGAGCTGGCAACCCAAGCCCGCACAACTAAAATCTGTTATCAGGGAAATATCTGGTTTATCACATGCTTCTTGATGTTTTAAGCCGTCAGTAATGTTACAATATTTATAAACACACAAGAAGCATCATAATGACCTCAGGGGGGTAGAAATGACATCATATAATATCATATTTGATACACAAAACAACCGATTTACTGATAAGCATTATCGCCTGTCTTGTAAAACGAGACTCGATGCATTTTCATTTCATTGATTTTGGGGCATCAATGTGATAAAACAGAACATCTCCATTGACTTCCAGC
The DNA here is from genome assembly GCA_949316495.1 of Amphiduros pacificus. Lineage (NCBI taxonomy): Eukaryota > Metazoa > Annelida > Polychaeta > Phyllodocida > Hesionidae > Amphiduros > Amphiduros pacificus. The sequence continues at coordinate 10,147,846 of OX439010.1, forward strand.
ATAATCAGATATAGTCTAAAACATCCATCCGTAAAGGCAAAATAAGAGTGATACAAAATTATAACAAAATACCAATGAACAAACCATTCACCTCACAAGATGAGATTGAAGTAAAATTCTAACCTTTTCTGGCAGGTGTTTCAGAAGGAATTGTGATTGCTGGAATGAGGCAAGGGCAGCATATGCTGCAGAGGCAATGACTGGATCTGAGTGGCGGCCATATTGCCAAAGTAGGTCCAATACCTCTCTCTCAAATTCCTGCAACAATGCGTTACTATTATTTCTGCACTTTTTTAAAATCCGTTTTCCCCATTATACTCTCTCATACAAATTATATGCGTGAACAATTCATATTTAAGCAGGAAGATAGATTTTTTATTCAAGATATATTGATAAATTAATCATGTACAGATCTTTTCACTTATATAATATCATGACAATAAATGAAGACTCAAATGATTTTGTAATGACTTTACCTCATACTCATCTGATTCAACGGATAATTCCGGAACGAGAGAAAAGAGCTCACACAATTGCCTCACGACAACAGGCCTGAAACAAAGCCAATTCACAGTGAATTTACATGCTGACAGAGAGGCAGAGAGGACAAAAGGATTGAATAACAAGGAGTGGGAGGTGTAATGGCAGAGATTAGGGGTGTGATGATAGAGGGGTGTGATGATAGAGGGGTGTGATGATAGAGGGGTGTGATGATAGAGGGGTGTGATGGCAGAGGGGTGTGATGATAAAGGGGTGTGATGATAAAGGGGTGTGATGATAGAGGGTGTGATGATAGAGGGGTATGATGATAGAGGGGTATGATGATAGAGGGGTATGATGATGGAGGGGTGTGATGATAGAGGGGTGTGATGATAGAGGGGTGTGATGATGGAGGGGTGTGATGATGGAATGGTGTGATGATAGAGGGGTGTGATGATAGAGGTGTGTGATGGCAGAGGGGTGTGATGATAAAGGGGTGTGATGACAAAGGGGTGTGATGACAAAGGGGTGTGATGATAGAGGGAGTGATGATAGAGGGAGTGATGATAGAGGGGTGTGATGATAAAGGAGTGTGGTGATAAAGGGGTGTGATGATGGAGGGGTGTGATGTCAAAGGGGTGTGATGATAGAGGGTGTGATGATAGAGGGGTGTGATGATAGAGGGGTGTGATGATAAAGGGGTGTGATGATAGAGGGGTGTGATGATAAAGGGTGTGATGATAGAGGGGTGTGATGGCAGAGGGGTGTGATGATAGAGGGGTATGATGATAGAGGGTGTGATGATAAAGGAGTGTGGTGATAAAGGGGTGTGATGATGGAGGGGTGTGATGATAAAGGGGTGTGATGATAGAGGGTGTGATGATAGAGGGGTGTGATGATAGAGGGGTGTGATGATAAAGGGGTGTGATGATAGAGGGTGTGATGATAGAGGGGTGTGATGGCAGAGGGGTGTGATGATAGAGGGGTATGATGATAGAGGGTGTGATGATAGAGGGGTGTGGTGATAGAGGGGTGTGATGATAGAGGGGTATGATGATAGAGGGGTATGATGATGGAGGGGTGTGATGATGGAGGGGTGTGATGATGGAGGGGTGTGATGGCAGTGATTAGGGGTGTGGTAGCAAAGACTAGGGGTGTGACGGAAGGGATTGGGGTGTGACGGCAGAGATTGGGGTCTGACGGCAGGGATTGGGGATGTGATGGCAGGGATTGGGGTCTGACGGCAGGGATTGGGGATGTGATGGCAGAGATGCGGGATGTGATAACAAATTGGGGGTATGATGATAAATTGGGGTGTGATGACAAGAATTAGGGGTGTGATGAAAATGTGGTATATAATGAGTGGTAATCTAAGAGAAGCCAGCAATTAAAATGTAAAAAAATACACAATTAGATAAAGCAAAGAATGCAATAATTACTCATTCTGTGGCCAAGATTGCTGAGAGATTTATGAAACTTTATGAATATATCGCTTTTTCAACTGAGTGCAAAAATAAAAACATGTTTTCACAGATTAAATTTTCAACAGAGAAACACAGAATCCTTCAATCTTTGTGAACACATTCTCTAATTACAGTGAGAAGTTTGCATCTAATTGACTAAATGGCAACTTTAATTTAGATCAAATTTCACAAACAGGAAATCTCAACTGGAAATATTAACCTGATCAAATCATCCGATTCTGTGAATTATCTTGAATTATCTTGAGTTTTGGAGGTATACAGGAAGTTGCAGTGCATTATGGGAGCATGGGGGATATCCTGGTATCACAACAGGTGCACAACAAAGACTTCCTGTTTTGCTGTTTCAATATCTCCTCAAACTCAAAATGAGATCAGATTGAAAATGGAGACAGTATTTCACACATTAGTATAATACTGTTGCCAAGTTGAAGGTGTTCCTTTCTATGAACAAATTTGCTTTGACACGGATGCCATGTCCAATATATCTGTCTGTGTCCTGAAACGTAATACTGACCTTGAGTCGGTTTTCAATTTGTTGGCAAGTACATCCCACACAGTTCGGATATCTATTACCTGAAATAAGTACAAAAAGCACACAACTAGAATCTTATTACAAGATCGTATTAATATGAATGAGATTACTAACATTAACCCTTTAAATCCCTAAAAATGATGGACAACCTATCGCAGCATTCCGGGGGTGTTCTGAGTGCATGGATTGTGGCATTTCCGCAATTCACGTTTGTGTTGAAATGTGGATTAAAGCAATTATTTTGAATGAGTAATCTTACAATTGGGGAAGTAGAAGAAGAAACTTGGTGTTTGTTTTGTTTTTATAAACAATCTTTTTGACGATGTGTGTTTTATAGTACAAATATATATTCCGATTCCAACTTTCCAAACAAGGAAAAAGTATAATGACCAATTTACAGTGTAACATTGACTTATATCACAAAATGTATAACGCTAAAGAGTTCAAGGTTTGAAATAATAGTTCTTGAGCAATGTATAAAATGAAATTATGCCATCAATGCTATGACTACAAACAGCCAGATAATGTTACTTCTCACACATGACAATTTACGTCAGCTCATTGTTTAACATTCAACTTATTTAAATAACACTTACTGCCCCATTGAAAACAATACGCTGGAACTGCACAATTACAATCGGAAGTGCACACAAAACTGTAAAATCCAATCATTAAAAAAAACAAGATGGTAACCCGTAATCGCACTATTAGTAATTATTACCTCTGCCTGACAGAGTGCGTGTAGACCCTGCAGGGCCAGGGCCGCAGCAGTGCCCTCTAGTGGTGAGGTGCAGTCATTCAAGATGGTGGAGAGAGGGGCCAGCATATCAGCTCCATGTTGGTGAGGTCTGAAAATGTAACACAAACACTTGAAACCTGAGCAGACAAGCGTAAAACTAGCTCTATATCTAACATGTAAGCAATTATATAAATATGCTGCTACTCAATATAAACTTTACAACTTATTGTGTTCTGAAACATTTTAACTTCTGACATAGAGTACAAAAAGACATACCAATGCAATTAAAATAGCCTCTTGTGAGTAATATTCTCCATTCTCTAATCAAATAAAGCAATTTCCGACATTCTTTGATCAATTTTAGTTGATTCTCCATGACTAGGGCCAATACATTGACTTATCTTAACACCCTAAACTACACATTCTTCCAGGTCTGTTTAGAGTTGGGAGATGATCCCATGGCAAATTGAAGTGCTCCATGTGTTGTGATAGTGAGCAGTGAGAAACTTTTTCAAGATCATACATATAATGCAAAAGGCATCATGGTAATTGAATATATAAAGTTTACGGAATCCGACAACAGAATATGTTCAGTGGTTATTTTTGTCTGCAGGTAGATGTCTAATTGTAAACCATTCTATCAGCTAATCACATCACATTAATATAAGCTCTGTGAGACTTTTGTTGCATATTATTATCAAATCAAAATTATATGTAAAGATACAGAATACTGATTTCAATTATTTGTAATGTTTGTTTTGTTAATGATTTTTTTCAGGACGATTTATGCAATATCAAATTAAATAGAAGCATGTTACTGGGACTTAATGCCCTACTCTTTCTGAAGAGAGACTGTAATCTTTCGGTGTATTGTCATACACATGTGTTAAAAAAGAACAGTAGTTGCCCAAAATGATGTGAAAAAAGGGTTAAATAAGAATTATTTATAGGCTACCTTGTCTGACAGATGTCTCTTATGCAGGTCGCCTTGGCAACCAAAAGTTCATTCACATTGGTTGCCATAGTAACACTTGTCACTTCCTCTGAAAAGAGCATCTTCTGGAGATGTGGAAACACCCTATCTTGTTGTTTCCATAGAGATGTAACGAGACAAAGGGCCAACGGTCTTAGCTGTGGTGTGTTGCCTAGCAACTGTAGAGTTCTCAAAATTGGTGCTACAGAAATCTGGAAAGAAAAATTATTTTAGAATTGTGTTGCATCAGATAAAATGATTCCCTCCATGCAATGCCCTGAACTCTTCTTAAATCATTAGACTTCAAAACAATTATATATCAAGTTCACATTTGCATATTTGGAGCTTTTGTGAACAATAAGAAATGCCTATGTATCGTCATAGAGGTTTTATGAACTGTTTGGGCTTATCTCAGACTTCATCTCTCAACTGAATGTTTTCCTATAAATGGTATTTTGATTATTCCCATACCTTGTGAGTGGCCACCCCTGGGATGGTTCCCTATACTAACAGTGCTTTAATTATTCCCATACCTTGTGAGTGGCCACCCTGGGGATGGTTCTCTATATCAACAGTGCCTTAATTATTCCCATACCTTGTGAGTGGCCACCCTGGGGATGGTTCTCTTTATTAACAGTGCCTTAATTATTCCCATACCTTGTGAGTGGCCACCCTGGGGATGGATCTCTATATTAACAGTGCCTTTATTATTCCCATACCTTGTGAGTGGCCACCCTGGGGATGGATCTCTATATTAACAGTGCCTTAATTATTCCCATACCTTGTGAGTGGCCTCCCTGGGGATGGATCTCTATATTAACAGTGCCTTTATTATTCCCATACCTTGTGAGTGGCCACCCTGGGGATGGATCTCTATATTAACAGTGCCTTAATTATTCCCATACCTTGTGAGTGGCCACCCCTGGGATGGTTCTCTATACTAACAGTGCTTTAATTATTCCCATACCTTGTGAGTGGCCACCCTGGGGATGGTTCTCTTTATTAACAGTGCCTTAATTATTCCCATACCTTGTGAGTGGCCACCCTGGGGATGGATCTCTATATTAACAGTGCCTTTATTATTCCCATACCTTGTGAGTGGCCACCCTGGGGATGGATCTCTATATTAACAGTGCCTTAATTATTCCCATACCTTGTGAGTGGCCTCCCTGGGGATGGATCTCTATATTAACAGTGCCTTTATTATTCCCATACCTTGTGAGTGGCCACCCTGGGGATGGATCTCTATATTAACAGTGCCTTAATTATTCCCATACCTTGTGAGTGGCCTCCCTTGGGATGGATCTCTATATTAACAGTGCCTTAATTATTCCCATACCTTGTGAGTGGCCACCCCGGGGATGGTTCTCTGTATTAACAGTGCCTTAATTATTCCCATACCTTGTGAGTGGCCACCCCGGGGATGGTTCTCTTTACTAACAGTGCCTTAATTATTCCCGTACCTTGTGAGTGGCCACCCCGGGGATGGTTCTCTTTACTAACAGTGCCTTAATTATTCCCATACCTTGTGAGTGGCCACCCTGGGGATGGTTCTCAGGGTGTCCAGTCTGAGACTTGCGTCAGTTTCCCTGCTCAGCCGATACATCAACACTGGTAACATGCTCACACTCTGTTTAGGAGAAAAAATTATATATTATAACAAAAATAAATCAAAAAATCAAACAGAACTTCCAAAACAAACTTGGTACTTTATTCTTCTTATACATTATCTTCTTGACCTTCAAAATAAGATAAAAATGCCTAAGCTCTTCATATAAGTTTACTCCAAAAGATGATATGTTAACGATCTTAAATACTTGGAGTGTTGATATGAGCGACCTTCTCAATAATAAGCATTTCAATCCGTATTTATAACTTTGCCACCCACCATGATCACAAAAATCTGGACTGCAGAGCTGGTTTAATAGATCCCAGACCCATTAGTGTCATTAATCATACTGAGCATTCTGTTTTTCGGCCATTTTAATTTTTTTCAGATATCAGATTTGTGCAAAATGTAATCTTAAGTAACGTGATAAATGCACATGAAATTAAGATATTAATTTTCCAAATAACTGATAAGAACACTAAGCCAGGATATTAATTTGTCTTTAAACATTCAAATGTAACTCCTGAAACATTTTTTTGGTGGTGATATAAAGTTCTTACCTGTTCAGGATCAACAGTTGCTATGGTGACCAAGGTTTCCAGAGCTTGGGTTACACAGTCTTTGTGTGTGGATACGATTATTATTGAGGTCACAAGATCCACTGTAAGGGTGTTGACCTTTTGATCTTCTCCCTTACTCAAGGTTGTTTGTAACCTTGACAACCAATCAGCAATGGCCGGTGGACTGTTGCTAAATGCCTTTGTCAGTTTTGTAAAAGACTGGTATGTCTTCACATCTGATTGAAAGCTAATATCTCCTTGGTCATTCTGAACAAAAAAAAATTAAACATTCATTTTCATCAAAACATACAGTAAGATTTATTTTTAAATTGATGAAAAAATGGATTGATATAATATATCTTCTACTTCATCATTTGAAAAAAAAAAACTTGCCTGATCAAAGCTGTTTTTGGATATGAACTCTTCAGTCTTCTTCACAATTTGTGTTGCTAACATTTGATTGGTCATCTTATTGGTTTCCATGGCAACCACACTGGGCATGCTCACAACCTGTAGAGCAGGATGAATGAGCATTCCCAGAAGAAATCTGTCCACCCCCCCTGCCTTGTCAAGTATCAAAATACCTGAAATAACAAATTCTTCAGTAAGTATCATGAAATAGTATAATATTGAAAATTATATTCACAAATCAAACACCTTTCATATTTTTTATTTTCAATCCTGTTAATTTTCATGATTTATGACATTATGTCATGGTATGTTACTATATAAACCATTTGCCAAATCAAATTTACTTATTTTGTATTTTGTATGAGGGAATGTCATTTGTCTATCTAATAATCAGAGTTCACTTATATGACTTCATTGTGCATTTTTTTATTTGATTTATGACTAAGGTTTCTAAATGATATCAGCAAATCACGGAAACCTCCCATTTAGTAACATCAACAGCATTAAGTATTAATAATACAAATTATTTTCTCACCCACCAATGGCCGATTATGACCAGATGAAAATATCAATCACGGTGAAAATAAATGTTGAGGGCCCTCGGTGGTAAAGTAAAATTATTGTCAGAATGTTCACACTGTAAACACAGTGCTTTATGTTTTGTTCTGGGAATGACTCGTTTACTCTCTTTTTGTGTCTCACATGAAATAAGCCTTGTCAAAATAAGAAAATCACATTACCTATTTTTAGAGCAGAGTGGAGCTGTTGATGCACAGTCACTTTCAATAAATGAGAAACTTGCAGCAATATTTCTCCGGGGATATCCTACAATATATGCAAAGGAAAATATCTCTCATTAAGTAGGGAAAAGTCAAATAAATCTTCTTTAGTGGAGCATTTATTTCATACTTTGTGCAATGTTTATTATGTATAAAAGACAAATCATGGGGGGCCATTAAGCCAAAAATATTGTATCTGACGTCTTACTCTGCGTTTTCTTTCTCACATATTGTAAAATTGTAATTGAATTATGAGAAAGGAAACAATTCAATTATTCACCATCTTGATATCTTGAAGCATTTCATGAGTCAGTGTCAGAAGTTGGTTGGGGTCAAGGCCATTTGACACAAGATCTACACACAAGCTCAGTGTCTGTGTCACCAATGTCAAGGTCAATGCTGGGTCAAGGTCATCTGGATGTTGTCTTTGGTGTTGCATCAATGTTTGTAGGAACAGTGCGTCTTCCCCAAGCTGCTCCTTCGTATTTGTCTGTGATACACGGAAAAGCAGAAAGAAGAACACATTCAAAACATATTAACTTGATAATATTAGATAGCAATGTATAATATTAGGTAGCATCCCATGATATTAGATAATACTTGATATTATTCAATTATGCACAAAACAAACAGATGGTGTAAAAAGCATAAAAACGTATAGGCAAATGGCCTTAGTCTTAGGGCTATACTGATCATGCTTTTTTGTAATGTTTGTAAACATTTTCTGAAAATGTCTGCAAATTGCTTCATAAATGACCATTTAAATCCTTTCGCAGAGCAGACTTGAGAAGATCATATTCGTTACCAAAGAAAATTGGTTAATATTTGTTACGTTATTCAAAATGGCAGCCTCCATGACAACTCAGTGATAGCTTTTTTTTTTTTTCAAAAATCAATTTTATAAAATGGAAAAAAATTCTGAGCCAAATGCCTATCATTAGCTAAGAAATCTGAACAGTAGTTTCTGAGAAGATCAATGTTGACAGACAGACAGAATGACAGGAATTCCCCCCAAGAAGCTACGCTATGCATAGCTGAAAATTGAGATTATATCCATTTAAAAAAATAGCCTTCATCTGGTTTCATAAAATGTCATAAATCATATAAATATTCAATCATTCTTATTGCTGATACCTAAATTTTAAATTAAGTTTTTGCAATATTTCATTCAAGGATGGTTTACTTTCAATAGAAATATCTATATCAGTTAATCTGCAATAAAGTCTGCCTCAGCAAGGACTATATATATATCAATTCATAATTACCTGCAGACATGTAGTAATATTTACAAGAAACCTGAACCAGGCCTGTCTTGTGACCTTGACCTCCGATCCCCCTACCAAGGTTGTCACCAGGGCGATGCGTAGTTGTACAAACTTGGAGGACTGATGAGGCTCCAATAGGAGAAATTTCACCAGGGGCTCCAGGAGGGGTAAAATATATGGCTGAACACTAAAAAAAAAACCAAAAATAATGTAGGTTTTATCAGGTTTTATCCTGATTTAAATTGACTACTTACTCAAATGATTTATACACATAGGCAAGCAAGCAAGCACTCACACATGCACATGCACAAACACACACACACACACATGTTGGCCTTATGCTCGCCTTATCTGTTCACCATGGTGCTAAAGTTATATTATTATTAATATTATTATTATTATTATTATCATTATTATCACAATCATATAATAATAAAATGATATAGATTATCATATTTGTGATATTGTGGTGGTTGTGCTCACCATATCTGGGGCCAGGTCAGCAGCCTATGGATCTGTTGTTGAATCAGATACCAGGAATCTGGCCGATTGGTTACCACGGTGATAAGAGGGTGGGGTGGATTCCTGAATTAATAAACCCAAATAAATCATTAAAAATACATTAAAAAAAACAAAGAAATGATGCAAATGTAAAAAGACTGGATGTAAAATATTTTTGCAGAAAATTGTGTCCTCAAAAATTGAGAACCAAAAACTGTTTTACAATTCTCTACCATTTTTTAATGGACTCTGTATATACTGTATATAATATTATTCTTTGTTTGAAATAACCATGATATCACATAATATTATAGTTGGCTAACAATTTCTGTTTCAGGATGTCACCACAAAAAATATCTTGAGTAAATATCACATTTATCTAAGACACGTTCTCTTCTTCCTGTCACTGTAGATATTTGAGAACTAGTCTGTGCTGTCACAATATTATGTTTTAGTTCATTAACATTCAAACAAATGTTTTCATTCTGAGAATTGCATTATTCCATAGGGTGACACAAATGTTTCCATTCTGAGACTGACCTTATTCCACAGGGTGACACAAATGTTTCCATTCTCCGAATTAATTTTATTCCAAAGGGTGACACAAATATTTCCATTCTAAGACTTACCTTATTCCACAGGGTGACACAAATGTTTCCAATACAAGACTTACCTGATTCCACAGGGTGACACAAATGTTTTCATTCTCAGACTGACCTTATTCCATAGGGTGACACAAATGTTTTTATCTCCTTCAAAGAGGCGAGCAGCTGCAGAATCAGAAGATCAGTGATGGCCTGACAGATCCCAACCAAATTTCTGCGGTAATAAAACAGACAAAATTCAAACCACTTTCCTTTCCTAGAAACAAACTTTTCAAACAAAAATAAGCCGTGGGTGGGCAGATCTTTGAAAAGGATTTACTTCCTGAAATCAAGTCAGTACCTCTAAGATTTCATTTCCAGACACTGAAAAAATGCAGGCTCATGCCATATTTCTCAACTTGAAAGATTCTGTGATACAATGTATTCTAAATTAAGATAGGGAATATTATAACCAAGGGAATATCTATATCTTGGTTTCAATTCAAAAGACACCTTCCAGACTGGCCATGCTTTAAGTTTAACTACAAAATGAGCTAACTCGATGACAAGATAATTTCAGTAAATATTTTAAAATACTTCATAAGCTTGTTTTTGGATTTAATATGCTTCGATTTGCCAAAGCTAATCCTCTTGGTGTAAATGTTTTGGAGAAAGTTCCTATTCCATGCTTGTATTTTAACTTGTAAGATCTTAAACTCAATAAAGATGCAAGGACAAACATGTGCAGTGACAGATGGATGGACGGAAAATTAATGGCTTTATGCATACTTTCAGAAGCAGGGCTCAAAGGAAACATATTGAGTGAAATGAGATAATGTAAATGAGATAATTAATTACTGAAGGATGTAAGTGTGACTGGCATGACCTGGATGTCATCAGATCGGACCAATCAGCTTCCACTTCAAGTGACTTGATCTGCCCAATCAGCTTCCACTTCAAGTGCACACTGTCCACCAGAGGCACACGCAAACTATTACCTCTGGCCAACCCAGATTAATATTCCTCCGGTACTACTTTTACTGGCCATGTGCTCAAGAACTGTCAGTGTGTTGTAAATGTGATTGACGTATTAACATCTCTTAATATCAAATATGAAGTTGCCTTGAGATGTATTTGAGTTCATTTGTTAACATTTGAACATTTTTTGTTGGTCATATTGACCAAAAGTATAAAAGATTATGAGAATTCAAATTGTAAACAAAGCGGCCATCTTTGTTGTGGTTCCGCCTTATCACTACCCCAGGAAATGGCTCCTCCGGTTGAGAAAGTAGTTCCAAGTTTTATTTCTCGTAATAGTTGTTTCTACACGCACAAAATTTTGTATTAAGGGTGAAATATATCATAATATACCAATCTGAGTACAATTTAAGAAAAAAAATAAGTAAGATGGACAATTACATAAAAATTGGTGGATGTGCTGAACCAGCACAAAAAGGCACCTTGTACAGAGGTGATAGGTTCACCACGTCGCCCTCTGGTGGAGTTTGCTTCAAGTGACTTGATCTGACCAATCAGCTTCCACTTGATTGCAATCTGCTGACCTGGTTTCCTGTGTTGCACATGTGGATGATGTTAATCCCCCAGAAATCATAACATTTCCCCAACCTCATTTCCGTATTAATCTCATTCTCTTAGGTCATTAATTGGGTCAAATCAGCCACATTATTTTAAACAAAGGCCAATTGACCATTGATCCTGGAAATGCCTGCAATTTGCTTCATAAATGGCCAAGTAATAACCCAGCTTTGCAGTTCAAGAACAGTCAAAGTGATTCCATTTGCTGACATTGCATTATTTCGGAACACTCCAACTGAGGCTATATTTTGTTTAGTAGAATAAGTGTGAAACAATTCACTCTTTGCTATTGTTTTTTTTAATTGTTTAAATAATTGGTGAAAAAAATCTCATGTATGAATATCTAAATTCACTCTAATTTTAGAGAAGATCAATGTTTGGAAATTTAGGTTTTTGTGCTAATTAAAGAATAAAGTAGGCTCTATGTTCATTAAAAAACATAATATGCATTTTAAAATAAATATTTTCCAATGTTGTTCATTTTGATTAAGGACTGTCATGGTCGGAATGCAAATTATTCGGTCTAATGAGTACAATTTAAGTGAAAATGAATTGGATGCAAGAAAATATTGGTCGGTCTGTGAAATGTTGGATTACTGAGGTGTCAGATTGCAAAGTACGACTGTAATATAATATAGTTAAAGGAAGAAGGTCATCCCTAAAAGAACTCTCCTGTGTAAAGTACAATTTGATACATGTATCATGTGACACTCTCTTACTTTTCAATGGTGTTTAAAAAGACTGTTCCTGCAATCTGACCTCAAGGTCAAAACTAATTGGGACATGAGATCAAAATCGCAGGAAGTCAAATGTTCTGGATTGATCAGCTTTCTTCGTCTTGTGTTTTCGTAAGTAAACCCAAACATATTTGTGATTCTGGTTAAACAATGATAATCTTTATTTTAATATCTCTATGTTGAAAGTATGAGAATAACTGCTGTTTTTATATCGCAAATTTTAAATTTACAAATCCTGTGCTAACTTGCTTTCTGCACAATAAAGATTTTATGAACATATATTTATATCTATACTAAAATGTATAGACAAAAATTTCCCCCCACATATATCGGTCTTGCAGGCATAGTTACCACATGTAGTCAGCTAATTTACTATTTTACCAATATCAATGTCATTTTGACAAATCGTGACATTTCCTCGTACAGTTGTAAACAATCTAACGACATCTAGCAACTAGAGTCATAAACTTCTGATCCAAATACTACGTTGTTGCATATCCGGTAACCATAGCAACAAATATTGTCATGAAGTTTTCAGGTTGATTATAAGGTCCTTTTCATGCTAAAAGTTGCCAGAGTTCTGCCAACAAAGTAAGTCATAAGTTTGTACCCTGAGGCACAAGCATATTCTATTTACTCACTGCTCCTGTACCTATCAGACCTCTGGAAACAGAATAAGACTGATACTGCAGCAAAACTAAATTGGCCATTTTCTAATAAGATTTCAGTAAACAAAAACAAAAAAAACAAACAAAAACACAAATCCCCCAAATCAACAGAATTTCTATTATGTACTTATGGGTATTGAACATTTAAAAACAGCCAGCACAAGTCAAAATATATATGTATATATATATATATATTCCTAAAATAAATCAATGAGCAAGGTTACATTGGGATTCAGCTGATCTTAAGTATAATGTGGATGTATATCCAACACCAAGAAACACGCTTTCGTCCCACAGGCTAAAATGACAACAAATATAGATTTACGATAAGTGGTAGCATTAAAATGCCAGGGCATCAGGATAATCAGGATGGATGTATTCCACTGATATTTTATTTATATGGTTAACTCGTTCCCTTGTTCACCTGATAAATGCAATGCACTTGAAGAGAGTTGGGGATTGATGAGAACTGGGGATTGATGAGAACTGGGGATTGATGAGAACTGGGGAATGGTGGGAATTGGGGATTGATGAGAGTTGGAGAATGGGGATTGATGAGAACTGGGGATTGATGAAAAATGGTGATTGATGAGAGTTGGAGATTGATGAGAACTGGGGATTGATGAGAGTTGGAGATTGATGAGAACTGGGGATTGATGAGTGTTGGGGAATGGTGAGAACTAGGGATTGATGAGTGTTGGGGAATGGTGAGAGCTGGGGATTGATGAGAGTTGGGGAATGGTGAGAACTAGGGATTGAGGAGAGTTGGGGAATGGTGAGAACTAGGGATTGATGAGAGTTGGGGAATGGTGAGAACTAGGGATTGATGAGAGTTGGGGAATGGTGAGAACTAGGGATTGAGGAGAGTTGGGGAATGGTGAGAACTAGGGATTGATGAGTGTTGGGGAATGGTGAGAACTAGGGATTGATGAGAGTTGGTGATTGTGATGAGAGTTGATGATTGATGAAAGTTGATGATTAATGAGAGTTGGGGATTGATGAGAGTTGGGGATTGATGAGAGCTGGGGATTGATGAGAACTGGGGATTGATGAGAACTGGGGATTGATGAGAGTTGGGGATTGATGAGAACTGGGGATTCTTATGATGATATGTGCCCACAAATTTTACTGTGTGACAATTATACATTACTTATTCCTTAGCAATCAGGTGAAAATCCAGTTTCAGTCAGTAATAAAGGTAAGAGATAATTTATTGTGGGTACGTTAGGGGTTGTGGACCATTGAAAGGGATTCCCTTGAAAACACAAATAATGTTTCATAATATAAACTAGCGCCCCTTTAAAGTTTGAAGATATACTCTGATGTAAAGATTATAAAAAAATTCATTCTTGAAAAGCATCCACTGTGCGGCATCAAATATATTGATATCTCCACCATAAAAGAGGTGTGTCAAGCAGATAATGTTCCCTAAGAAATATAGTGATGGAGACAGAACCCTGAATGGTGTGCGTAACTTTGGTAAGATTGCCTCTTAGCACATGCAGTTTGTGCCTGATTTATTGTTTATCTTCTCTGCTGCTCTACCTTGGTAACATCAATCTGACATTTGCCTTATGATATTGCCATGGACACAAATATGGACAATGCCTCCTTAGCAACCATGTGCTTGTAATGTTAATCACTATTGCTAGCCAAGCAGACAACAATAACATGATTCACATATCTCATATCAGATAAAAAGAGTTTTCAAATAACTTGTTTTTTTAAGGTTTTTGCTTTATATAATGTGTTATCGTGATCTGTAAGAAATACCTATTAAAAACAAAGAATACAGTACATTTTGGATTGGGATTGATTTGGCTTATAATTGTACAGATGAGAAAAACCTCATCTGCCTGCTCATCTCTCAGGCTTCTGACAATCAATATAAACTTTCAAATACCTCATACAGTTCATCTGGAATCTGATCGCACTCACATGAGAAAATCTCCCCTCAGAATTTCCAAAAAAAAAAGAAGTGAAATAAATACATAATTTCTGCAGTGTCCAGCACATTATGGTTTCTTTTGAGAAAAAGTAGCTTTATTTTATCTTTAGTGTCATAATAATTTCCACCTACCCCATCGAAAAAGAAAAATCCACATCAGATTTTTGTCTGTCATTTCTTAATGTTCCGAGATTACTTCAAAATACTTGTAATAGTGATATGGAGAAAATCTCTATGTTACTTCAGCGTTCTGTTTACATGAACCACGAGCTTGACCTGATAGAGAGCAACAGATAGACCATAAAATAATCATGCTGCATTATCACCCCAAGGCTTATAATTCTTCATACAATTACAGGGTTTTATCAGACCCCGAGGAAAGCCAGAAAGGATTAAATTTCCTGGCAGGAAAGTCTCACTTTTATTCTGCGGGAGTAAATTGCTAGGGATAGTCGGACTCTGGAGTAATCACCCTGCCATGTTTGAGGCTGATCCACGGCCAACTGACCTTTCCACTCTCATCTGGAGCATTTGAAAGTTTAAACGTTCCCGCATTACTGCGGAGTTGGTCACTTATTTATGATGCCAAATTGACTTTAAGGATGACTCGCGGCTTAGTGGTAGTCCCGATGGCATCACAATTGATTTTAAGCAGATCGCTTTAAGTTTATGCTCGTGGAAGAAGCAAACGTGTTTTATGATCTTTCATTTACACACTGTGGAAAGAAAGCAAAGCACGTTGGTGAAAATTGCATTAAGATAAAGTAGAATGTAGTGAAAGGAACTTAAATATATTAGGCCAAGATACAGAATAATCTGCATCTTATGAGAGAATTTTCTAATTTTTCAACAATATTGATTTCGAAAAAGATTTTTTTGTCCAGAAGTCTGTGTCAAATAAAACCACATT
Organism: Amphiduros pacificus; assembly: GCA_949316495.1. Taxonomy (NCBI): domain Eukaryota; kingdom Metazoa; phylum Annelida; class Polychaeta; order Phyllodocida; family Hesionidae; genus Amphiduros; species Amphiduros pacificus. The sequence goes on from OX439010.1 coordinate 10,163,622, forward strand.
TTTGGTCATTCAAGGCTCGTTTTTGTTGAAGGAGCTCGGGGGAATTGCTCTATATTATATAGCTCTGTATTAAACTATATAATGAACAATCTTTTAAAATTCTATCCCTCCTCCACCCATGATCTTTTCACTTTTGGGAGAAAAATTATTCTTGACTGAAATTCAGTCCTTTCCCTCATTGATATGTCTGTTCTGTTTGCAATCTAATAATCGTGACATCACCACTTATATGTTTAGTTTGTTTGGGGCTTTAAATCACTTCGATGTTTTTTTAGTCATCTCATGATGAGACCTACTTGTAGCAGATAAAGTGCTGCCTCACTGAATTGACATGTTATAAGTCCTTGACATGACAACAAACCGAGTCACAGATTTACAAAGGCAACAGGTTAACCTTTAAGGCACGGGCCTCAGGTCATATGAGAAATTGGAACATGAATGCAATCTTGGCATAGCTGGGAATCGAACCCACGACCTCACAGAGGAACTGGTAATTATAAACTTGCGCTCTGACCATCTGCACCACAGCCCCTGGCAACAACACCACTTAAAGGATAAGAGCCAATCAAAAGCTTGAAGAGGTGTAGGCCAAGTGCAAACTCCACCAGAGGCGTGAGTTTAACTGATCACCTCCAAACAAGATGCCATTTTTTGGTGGCTCATCACATCCACCATGTTGTCTAAATTACCCTCTATCTTGCTTAAAAAGGTACTTAGTATATATATATATATATATATATATATATATATATATATATATATATATATATATATATATATATATATATATATATATATATATATATATATATATATATATATAAAACATAAATTATTGCATGAAAAAAATTAAGACAAATAAATAAGAAACAATGACAATTATCTACTGTGGAGTAGCCATTATTTTTTTAATGGGGGGGGAGAGTACTTGGATGGTTACCAATAAAAACATCTGATATTCTTGAGATAGTGCACTTTATATACGTGAAATAAAATATAACATGAGTTTGGACAACATTGCATCACATCTCATCACCTTAATTACATTTACAACAACTTGAAAATTCTGAATCACAGGGCTATTGATAGTAGATACAAAGCAGTGTTAATCTTGGTCGGCCAGAGGTAGTTGCTTGTGTTTGGGCGGTGGGCAGCGTGGGCAGCGTGGGCAGCGTGGGCAGCGTGGGCTGAGTAATGGCGAGAAGGAGTGGGACGGCAGACAGTTCATGTATCACACCTTTACACTGAGAACAATAGGCACTGGCCTGGATGCCCAAGCCGGTCACTCATTGGTTGTTGAAGTTATGAAACTCGTTTTTTTGACAAGATAAATAACTCAGTGGGAAGGACAATATCTATTGTATATAACTATTGGGATGAGCGCAAAAATGACACAACCTTGAAAGCTATTACAGTTCCTGTATGGATGCTCAGGTCACAAGAAAGGTTTATAAGGATCATAACATACTGTAGGATATGTAAAATCAGGAATATAAGTACAAATGGCACAGTAAAGCTGTCAAATGTCGAAAGGTCAAATATACACAATGTTGCACATCTTCCCCTTTGAGGTCATCCCTGACCTTATTTGAACTACTTATTATCAACAGTCAAACTAAACGATTTATAGAGCTGCCACCCAATGCCAAGTTGGTCATCTGTCTCAGTTAATGACAATAACCCATCCAGCATTAGAGCTGTGGGGGGAAAATATGTCTGAAACATTTCAGTCAAATTTCTTAATCCTGACCCAAAATATTTAACCCTTAAAGGACGGGAAGGATGGCAACATCTGTGTTATGATGGATGCTTAGTCAAGCATGTAAAGATAACAGATTCTTAATCTTGTGTTGTACCATGTGTATTGTAGCTACTCAGCCATTACAGGAAGGGCTGACCTCAGGTCATGACCCTGGGTACTGAGCATGCTCATTGATAAACTAGGTCAAGTTTGTTTGTATGGATCATTGACCATGAGCATATATCATTACAACATCCACCATCGGTAATGCACGGGAGGGACGTTGACGTCCCCATTGTTCTGGCTCAATGGCGTCATTTTGTAACATTCCCTTGAGCTGCAATTTGTTACAATGTAATTATGATAATGATGTCAGCCTGAGTGCATCATGAACTTTTAACCCCAGCACTTCATTAAGCATATTGAATAACCATGTTTATAAATTTTATCAATTAAGTATGTAGATACACTAGTCCAGAAAAAAATGGTTAGTCCAGCCAATCAACAACATTTAGATAGCCTAGTCCCTTAGGGGTTAAACATGAAATCTTCCTCAAAATATAACCTCATATATATATGGTCATTGGCAGAAGTGCAGTGGCTGCTGGTGATGGTTGGGAAGGATGTTAACGTCCCCACCATAACTTGTATAATAGTCTCATTTTACTTGATATTTATTCCAAATAATGATCATGGATCTTTATTTATGCTATCATTTTAAAAGCAAGTGTGACGTTGGTGGTGAAAGGGTCAGTAAAAACCTCATAGGAAAGTCGTGAGTGATGATCACTCATAAGTTATGATACGACCAGCTCATATATCCATGAGCAGATCACAACCATTCGTATATCCTCCCAGCCTAGTCTGGCTCTGCCTTCATTCTCATATATCCATGAACAGATCACAACCATTCGTATATCCTCCCAGCCTAGTCTGGCTCTGCCTTCATTCTCATATATCCATGAACAGATCACAACCATTCGTATATCCTCCCAGCCTAGTCTGGCTCTGCCTTCATTCTCATATATCTATGAGCAGATCACAACCATTCGTATATCCTCCCAGCCTAGTCTGACTCTGCCTTCAGTCTCATATATCCATGAACAGATCACAACCATTCGTATATCCTCCCAGCCTAGTCTGGCTCTGCCTTCATTCTCATATATCCATGAACAGATCACAACCATTCGTATATCCTCCCAGCCTAGTCTGGCTCTGCCTTCATTCTCATATATCCATGGACAGATCACAACCATTCGTATATCCTCCCAGCCTAGTCTGGCTCTGCCTTCATTCTCATATATCCATGAACAGATCACAACCATTCGTATATCCTCCCAGCCTAGTCTGGCTCTGCCTTCATTCTCATATATCCATGAACAGATCACAACCATTCTTATATCCTCCCAGCCTAGTCTGACTCTGCCTTCAGTCTCATATATCCATGAACAGATCACAACCATTCGTATATCCTCCCAGCCTAGTCTGGCTCTGCCTTCATTCTCATATATCCATGAACAGATCACAACCATTCGTATATCCTCCCAGCCTAGTCTGGCTTTGCCTTCATTCTCATATCTACCATATACAGCCAAAAGTGTAAGGTAGTCATAACTTGCTTACAGGAACAAAAGTCAATTAACGCTTTTTTGTCGGTAATAACAAGTAATAAATGGGTATTTTAGTTATAGTCAATGGAAAGATTTAATTAATGATGAAAAGGTGGCAACAGAAACAAAACATAGGCATCAGAGATGCATCAACCCTCAGCCCTGGTAACTCATTGCACAACATTCACTCCACACAATATTTGTGAACAAAACGTCACTGCACCAAGGCAAATTGATGCAGGGGTAAAAAACCCATAAAATCTACTTCCTTTGATAGCTTAGGTGTGTCAAGTATCATGAAACTGTCATCATTTACTCTAGAATTATTGATATGGGCCTGTGACCTTGAAAAGCAGGTTAAGGTCACCGTCCATCAAACTCATCTGGAGTCTTCCCAGATTCTTATGTGTGTCAATTTTCATGAAGCTGCCATCATTTGTTCTTAAGTTATCACGATGACAAGGATGATTTCACATAATTGTCCCTGTGACCTTGAAATCAGGTGAAGGTCATGTTCCATCAAGAGAAGTCTGAGGTCTTCACCAGATGCTTGTGTGTGTCAAATCTCATAAAGCTGCCATCATTCGTTCTTGAGTTATTGCGATTCTTGGGATTTCACATAATTGTCCCTGTGACCTTGAAAAATAGGTCAAGGTCGCCGTCCACCGAACTAGTCCGAGGTTTTCACCAGATGCTTATGCGTGTAAAGTTTCATGAAGCTGCCATCATTTGTTCTTGAGTTATCACGATGACAAGGATGATTTCACATAATTATCCCTGTGACCTTGAAAAGTAGGTGAAGGTCATGTTTCATAGGAAAAATTCTGAGGTCTTCACCAGATGCTTGTGTGTGTCAAATCTCATAAAGCTGCCATCATTCGTTCTTGAGTTATTGCGATTCTTGGGATTTCACATAATTGTCCCTGTGACCTTGAAAAATAGGTCAAGGTCGCCGTCCACCGAACTTGTCCGAGGTTTTCACCAGATGCTTATGCGTGTAAAGTTTCATGAAGCTGCCATCATTTGTTCTTAAGTTATCACGATGACAAGGATGATTTCACATAATTGTCCCTGTGACCTTGAAATCAGGTGAAGGTCATGTTCCATCAAGAGAAGTCTGAGGTCTTCACCAGATACTTGTGTGTGTCAAATCTCATAAAGCTGCCATCATTCGTTCTTGAGTTATTGCGATTCTTGGGATTTCACATAATTGTCCCTGTGACCTTGAAAAATAGGTCAAGGTCGCCGTCCACCGAACTAGTCCGAGGTTTTCACCAGATGCTTATGCGTGTAAAGTTTCATGAAGCTGCCATCATTTGTTCTTGAGTTATCACGATGACAAGGATGATTTCACATAATTATCCCTGTGACCTTGAAAAGTAGGTGAAGGTCATGTTTCAAAGAAAAAATTCTGAGGTCTTCACCAGATGCTTGTTTGTGTCAAATCTCATAAAGCTGCCATCATTTGTTCTTGAGTTATTGCGATTCTTGGGATTTCACATAATTGTCCCTGTGACCTTGAAAAATAGGTCAAGGTCGCCGTCCACCGAACTTGTCCGAGGTTTTCACCAGATGCTTATGCGTGTAAAGTTTCATGAAGCTGCCATCATTTGTTCTTAAGTTATCACGATGACAAGGATGATTTCACATAATTGTCCCTGTGACCTTGAAATCAGGTGAAGGTCATGTTCCATCAAGAGAAGTCTGAGGTCTTCACCAGATGCTTGTGTGTGTCAAATCTCATAAAGCTGCCATCATTCGTTCTTGAGTTATTGCGATTCTTGGGATTTCACATAATTGTCCCTGTGACCTTGAAAAATAGGTCAAGGTCGCCGTCCACCGAACTAGTCCGAGGTTTTCACCAGATGCTTATGCGTGTAAAGTTTCATGAAGCTGCCATCATTTGTTCTTGAGTTATCACGATGACAAGGATGATTTCACATAATTATCCCTGTGACCTTGAAAAGTAGGTAAAGGTCATGTTTCAAAGAAAAAGTTCTGAGGTCTTCACCAGATGCTTGTGTGTGTCAAATCTCATAAAGCTGCCATCATTCGTTCTTGAGTAATTGCGATTCTTGGGATTTCACATAATTGTCCCTGTGACCTTAAAAAATAGGTCAAGGTCGGCATCCATCGAACTCATTCGAGGTTTTCACCAGATGCTTTTGTGTGTCAAGTTTCATGAAGCTGCCATCATTTGTTCTCGAGTTATCGCGATGACAAGATTTCACATAATTGTCCCTGTGACCTTGAAAAGTAGGTGAAGGTCATGTTTCATAGAAAAAATTCTGAGATCTTCACCAGATACTTATGTGTGTCAAATCTAATAAAGCTACCATTATTCGTTCTTGAGTTATTGTGATTCTTGGGATTTCACATAATTGGCCCTGTGACCTTGAAAAATAGGTCAAGGTCGCCGTCCATCGAACTCGTCCGAGGTTTTCACCAGATGCATATGTGTGTCAAGTTTCATGAAGCTGCCATCATTTGTTCTCGAGTTATCGCGATGACAAGATGATTTCACATAATTGTCCCTGTGACCTTGAAAAGTAGGTGAAGGTCATGTTTTATAGAAAAAATTCTGAGGTCTTCACCAGATACTTATGTGTGTCAAATCTCATAAAGCTACCATTATTCGTTCTTGAGTTATTGTGATTCTTGGGATTTCACATAATTGTTCCTGTGACCTTGAAAAATAGGTCAAGGTCACCGTCCATCGAACTCGTCCGAGGTTTTCACCAGATGCATATGTGTGTCAAGTTTCATGAAGCTGCCATCATTTGTTCTTGAGTTATCGCGATGACAAGGATGTTCGCTACAGACATACATACATACAGACATACATACATACATACATACCCACGCCAGGAGTACTGCAATACCCTCAGCCTGATTACATCAGGGGCTGAGGGTAAAAATATTCCAGTGGCCTCTTTGTTTGTGGATAACACCACTCAGATCTCTTTGATAAAATGAAAGTAGCTAAGCCAGTTAAATACACTTTGCTGAGGAAAGGATAACGACAATCAATTTACTGGGACTAACAACTTAGGCAGGAGACACATTGAAGATTTGTGTAATCTTATAAGCAAGACATTATTTAGTGATCCAGGTATTGAATCTACAGTTAGAAGAAAACCTATATATGGTCACCATAAATGTGATCAAATGAGGTCACACATGTGACCATATTGTGGCATGCATGAGGAATGCCAGACCAAATTGGGTCACGCAACAACTGTTTGTGATCATATGAGGTCATAATTGTCATGCATCACCATTTTTGGTCATTAGGTCATGCATGACCATATTAGATATTAGCTCCACCTGGTGATTATCAGATGAATATATCTTAATACTTGTCCTCTGCTATACTTATATCTTAATATACTGACTATCATACCTCCCCACGTAGGCCACTTCTTGGTTACTTAGAATTCTTGGTAATATGTGAGTAATTTGATGTATGAATGACAACTTGTAATGCAAGAGTGATGAAAAAATCCGTAAATGGATTTTGTTGCAACAATAGGACATAGAAGAGGCATTTTGTATAGTGAAGATGGAGGCCATATTTAGCTCTGTGGTACCTGGCATTGAACAGATAGAGGCCATATTTAGCTCTATGGTACCTAGCATTGAAAAGATGGAGGCCATATTTATCTCTGTGGTACCTAGCATTGAAAAGATGGAGGCCATATTTGGCTGTATGGTACCTAGCATATAAAAGATGGAGGCCATAATTTTCTGTATAATACCTAGCATAGGAAGGATGGAGGCCATATTTAGCTCTGTGGTACCTAGCATAGAAAAGATGGAGGCCATATTTAGCTGTATGGTACCTAGCATAGAAAAGATGGAGGCCATATTTAGCTGTATGGTACCTGGCATAGAAAAGATGGAGGCCATATTTAGCTGTATGGTACCTAGCATAGAAAAGATGGAGACCATATTTAGCTGTATGGTACCTACCATAGAAAGGATGGAAGCCATATTTAGCTGTATGGTACCTACCATAGAAAAGATGGAAGCCATATTTAGCTGTATGGTACCTAGCATTGAACAGATAGAGGCCATATTTAGCTGTATGGTACCTAGCATTGAACAGATAGAGGCCATATTTAGCTGTATGGTACCAAGCATTGAACAGATAGAGGCCATATTTAGCTGTATGGTACCTAGCATTGAACAGATAGAGGCCATATTTAGCTGTATGGTACCAAGCACAGAAAAGATGGAAGCCATATTTAGCTGTATGGTACCTAGCATTGAACAGATAGAGGCCATATTTAGCTGTATGGTACCTAGCATTGAACAGATAGAGGCCATATTTAGCTGTATGGTACCTAGCATTGAACAGATAGAGGCCATATTTAGCTGTATGGTACCTAGCATAGAAAAGATGGAGGTCACATTTAGCTGTATGGTACCAAGCATAGAAAAGATGGAGGCAATATTGTTCTCTTTGGTACCAAGCATAAAAAAGATGATATGAAGCAAAGGGCAGGTATTTAGTAGAAATGAATATTTTGATGTGGAGAAGCACTTCATGACTTGAACTTTAACTTTCATATATCAAAAGTAAAATAACTAAAATAGAATTTTGCATCATCTTTGTGCTTTACTTGATGAACCAGCACTGAGGCTTTATATATATATAAAAATATATATATACATTTGTTTTAGTATAACATACAAGAGTCTGACATGTAAAGTTTGGCCAAATATAGCCATCACAGAGTAGAGTGGAGTGCAGATCTCGCCTGTTCCCATTATGATCACAAATACAGACAGACATGGCACCAATGTCCATATCTAACAACTAGCTTCGTCAGGATGCCATGGACAAACATTAAAGAATGAAATAACGAATTTCAAAGTGACAATTTTTGCAGCATGCTGAAGAGTTGAGGTGACTGCGTTTACCAATCATTCCTTGCTCACTTTAAAACTTATTTATGTAATTTATTTGAATGAACAACATTTGAGGAACAAGTAAGGATTTATAAAGTCAGGTTGAAGCCTGTCATCTAGATTTAATGCCCTGCTCATTTCAGAGACTGACCTGGGAATTTTGGGCATTTTGCCTTTGCAAACAATTCGCGGAAATCTGGATGATAAAATATCTCCCGTTTTTGGTTAGTATTATGTCTTACCTTGCTGTGGGAATCACATTGAGCAAGCCATTCAGAGTGAAGCTGTAGTCGGCTACACCTTTGGTTACCAAGGCAACCAATGCATCACATGTTGCTATGGAAACAGTGTTGCTGTCATGGTCACAGTTTTCCCACAATGTCTTCAGTTCTGCAGACTAAAAAAAGAGCAACAAAAAAAATGTTTTAAAATAATTCTCTATGTCTGAAATAAAACATAGGCATCAGAGATGCATCAACCCTCAGCCCTGGTAACTCATTGCACAACATTCGCTCCACACAATATTTGTGAACAAAACATCACTGCACCAAGGCAAATTGATGCAGGGATAAAAAAAACAAACATAAAATCTACTTCCTTTGATAGCTTAGGTGTGTCAAGTATCATGAAACTGTCATCATTTAGTCTAGAATCATTGAGATGATGGGCCAGTGACCTTGAAAAGCAGGTTAAGGTCACCATCCATCAAACTCATCTGGGGTCTTCACCAGATGCTTATGTGTGTCAATTCTCATGAAGCTGCCATTATTTGTTCTTGAGTTATTGCAATGTTGTGGATTTGACATAATTGTCCATGTGACCTTGAAAAGTAGGTGAAGGTCACCATTCATCAAACTCTTTTGGGGTCTTTACTAGATGCTTATTTGTGTCAAATCTAATAAAGCTGCCATTATTTGTTCCCGAGTTATCGCAATGGTGGGGATTTCATGGTACAACTGTCCCTGTGACCTTGAAAAGTAGGTGAAGGTCATGTTCGTTCAAAGGAAGTCTGAGATCTTCACCTGATGCTTATTAGTGTCAAGTCTCATAAAGCTGCCATCATTTGTTCTTGAGTTACTGTGATGACAAGGATGATTTCACATAATTGTCCCTGTGACCTTGAAAAGTAGGTGAAGGTCATGTTTCATAAAAATTTGGAGGTTTTCACCAGATGCTTATGTGTGTCAAATCTCATAAAGCTGCCATCATTCGTTCTTGAGTTATTGCGATGACAAGGATGATTTCACATAATTGTCCCTGTGACCTTGAAAAATAGGTCAAGGTCGCTGTCCATCAAACTCCTCCAAGGTTTTCACCAGATGCTTATGTGTGTCAAGTTTCATGAAGCTGCCATCATTTGTTCTCGAGTTATCGTGATGACAAGGATGATTTCACATAATTGTCAGTGACCTTGAAAAGTAGGTGAAGGTCATGTTCCATCAAAGGAAGTCGGAGGTCTTCACCAGATGCTTATGTGTGTCAAGTCTCATAAAGTTGCCATCATTTGTTCTTTAGTTATTGCGATGACAAGGATGATTTCAGATAATTGTCCCTGTGACCTTGAAAAATAGGTCAAGGTCGCCGTCCATTAAACTCCTCCAAGGTTTTCACCAGATGCTTATGTGTGTCAAGTTTCATGAAGCTGCCATCATTTGTTCTCGAGTTATTGCGATGACAAGCATGATTTCACATAATTGTCCCTGTGACCTTGAAAAGTAGGTGAAGGTCATGTTCCATAAAAAAATTCTGAGGTCCTCACCAGATGCTTATGTGTATCAAATCTCATAAAGCTGCCATCAATTGTCCTTGAGTTATTGCGATTCTTGGGATTTCACATAATTGTCCCTGTGACCTTGAAAAATAGGTCAAGGTCGCTGTCCATAGAACTCGTCAGAGGTTTTCACCAGATGCTTATGTGTGTCAAGTTTCATGAAGCTGCCATCATTTGTTCTCGAGTTATCGCGATGACAAGGATAATTTCACATAATTGTCCCTGTGACCTTGAAAAGTAGGTGAAGGTCATGTTTCATAGAAAAATTCTGAGGTCTTCACCAGATGCTTATGTGTGTCAAATCTCATAAAGCTGCCATCATTTGTCCTTGAGTTATTGCGATTCTTGGGATTTCACATAATTGTCCCTGTGACCTTGAAAAATAGGTCGTCGCAGTCCATCGAACTCCTCCGAGGTTTTCACCAGATGCTTATGTGTGTCAAGTTTCATGAAGCTGCCATCATTTGTTCTCGAATTATCGCGATGACAAGGATGTTCGCTACAGACATACATACATGCATACATACATACATACATACATACCCATGCCAGGAGTACTGCAATACCCTCAGCCTGATTTCATCAGGGGCTGAGGGTAAAAATGGTGTATTCTTGTATTTGTCTGGAAAAAGAAAATATGTCACAGTTGCAATATATGCGCATCTCATTGATGATGCGGGATTCGTCTAAATAATGAGACAAAGCAAGACTCTCATTAATGCATTCATGAAAAATTAGTCTGATGTAAATATCAAAGGAAGATATGAAATTACTCCATAGAATCTTGGTTTCATAATCAATCAACTATGTGTCTTTTTTGCATTCTCACCTTTTATCATCTTTTTTTAAAACAATAGAAAAATAGAGGTAAAAAAATAATAGATGTAAAACACTCACTGAAACCTAAGGTAGTTTAAAGGTGATGGTATTGAGTGCCCTCTGGTGACAGATTTTCTGAGGGCACTACTCTCTTTAAATGTCAATATGGATAATTTTCAAAAAAGTAAGGGAAAACTGTTCAACTGTCAAAAATTATTCCCTTTTCATAAAACATTCTTGTCAGGATAGATCACTATGTTATATCATAACATTTACATTTATTATAAAATTATTGACTTCTTATTCCATAATCGGGATAGACATTTCTTTGATATTCTAAAAGCTTCATATCTTTTTAACTCAGAACAAAGGTGGTGTAGTAATACATCACTACCATAAGATTTATATAAACTTGTCAAACTGTTTAACCCCTAAGGGACTAGCCCATCTAAATTTTGTTGATTGGCAGGACTAACCAATTCTTTTCAGGACTAGTGTATCCACATACTAAATTTTTAAATTTATAACCATGGTTACTAAATTTGCTTACTGAAGTGCTGGGGTCAAAAGTTCATGATTAAGGCAGTCTGGCGTCAACGGGGACGTCAACGTCCTTCCCATCCGTTGCCGGTGGTGGACGTTGCCGTCCATCCTGTCCGTTAGGGGTTAAAGGAATTATGCAGTGATTTTGAAACATAAGTATACAAATCATAAACCAATGATAAAGGTGTTTGCCTTTCATGTTTATTTACTGTTTAGGTTGCTGCACTCCAGTAGGTATCTGTAAAACCTATTTTAACAAGAACTTAATTTATATCTACCTTTAGAAAACACACGTCTGAGTGTTATTATAGACATTTATTTACTCATCATTCGCAGATGATGACTGAGACAGATCTCTGCTAATAGTGTAAATTCTATATCTTATTGCAACTTATTTCTTTACTCCATGCTAAACTTCAATATTTCATGATGATGGTATATTTAGATATGTTTTATACATACAAAATTATAGGATAAATGCTTCATACCTTTAAACATAGGCATCAGAGATGCATCAACCCTCAGCCCTGGTAACTTATTGCACAACATTCGCTCCACACAATATTTGTGAACAAAACGTCACCGCACCACATAATTGTTCCTGTGACCTTGAAAAGTAGGTGAAGGTCTTCACTGAGGTCTTCACCAGATGCTTATGTGTGTCAAGTCTCATAAAGCTGCCATCATTCGTTCTCGAGTTATAGCAATGATAGGGATTTCACATAATTGTCACTGTGACCTTGAAAAGTAGGTGAAGGTCATGTTCCATAGAAAAATGTCTGAGGTCTTCAACAGATGCTCATGTGTGTCAAATCTCATAAAGCTGCTATAATTTGTTCTAGAGTTATTGTGATTCTAGGGATTTCACATAACTGTCCCCGTGACCTTGAAAAATATGTCAAGGTCGCCGTCCATCGGTCTTGTCCGAGGTTTTCACCAGATGCTTATGTGTGTCAAGTTTAGTGAAGCTGCCATTATTTGTTCTTGAATTATCAAAATGACAAGGATGATTTCACATAATTGTCCATGTGACCTTGAAAAGTAGGTGAAGGTCTCTGTCCACTGAACTCGTCCGAGGCTTTCACCTGATGCTTATGTGTGTCAAGTTTCATGAAGCTGCCATCATTTGTTCTAGAGTTATCACGATGACAAAGATGATTTCACATAATTGTCCCTGTGACCTTGAAAAGTAGAAGGTCATGTTCCATAGAAAAAATTCTGTAGTCTTCACCACATGTTTATGTATTTCAAATCTTATAAAGCTGCCATCATTTGTTCTTGAGTTATTGCGATTCTTGGGATTTCACATAATTGTCCCTGTGACCTTGAAAAATAGGTCAAGGTCGCCGTCCATCGAACTCATCCAAGGTTTTCAATAGATGCTTATATGTGTCAAGTTTCATGAAGCTGTCATCATTTGTTCTCTAGTTATCGCGATGACAAGGATGATTTCACATAATTGTCCCTGTGACCTTGAAAAGTAGATGAAGGTCATGTTTCATAGAAAATATTCTGAGGTCTTCAACAGATGCTTATGTGTTTCACATCTCATAAAGCTGCCATCATTCGTTCTTGAGTTATTGCGATTCTTGGGATTTCACATAATTGTCCTTGTGACCTTGAAAAATAGGTCAAGGTCGCCGTCCATCATACTCATCCAAGGTTTTTACCTGATGCTTATGTGTGTCAAGTTTCATGAAGCTGCCAGGATTTGTTCTCAAGTTATCGCGATGACAAGGACGATTTCACATAATTGTCCCTGTGACCTTGAAAAGTAGGTGAAGGTCATGTTTCATAGAAAATTCTGAGGTCTTCACCAGATGCTTATGTTTGTCAAATCTCATAAAGCTGTCATCATTTGTTCTTGAGTTATTGTGATTCTTGGGATTTCACATAATTGTCCATGTGACCTTGAAAAATAGGTCAAGGTCGCTGTTCATCGAACTCGTCTGAGCTTTTCACCGGATGCTTATGTGTGTCAAGTTTCATGAAGCTGCCATCATTTGTTCTCAAGTTATCGCGATGACAAGGATGATTTCACATAATTGTCCCTGTGACCTTGAAAAATAGGTGAAGGTCATGTTTCATAGAACAAATTCTTAGGTCTTCACCAGATGCTTATGTGTGTCAAATCTCATAAAGCTGCCATCATTTGTTCTTAAGTTATTGCAATTCTTGGGATTTCACATAATTGTCCCTGTGACCTTGAAAAATAGGTCAAGGTCGCTGTCCATCGAACTCGTCCGAGGTTTTCACCAGATGCTTATGTGTGTCAAGTTTCATGAAGCTGCCATCATTTGTTCTCAAGTTATCGCGATGACAAGGATGTTCGCTACAGACATACATACATACATACATACATACAGACATACATACATACCCACGCCAGGAGTACTGCAATACCCTCAGCCTGATTACATCAGGGGCTGAGGGTAATAAAAAATATGGTCAGCACATTGTGGTACCATAATAAACAGACTTCCAAACAATTTGTCAGCAATTTGTAATCTGCAGGCCAAATTGTCTTGTCCTATTCTTTTCTTATCTAACTTTACCAATGAATATGAAGACAATAATACTGTTTGGAAAAATTTGGAATCATATCTATCAATTGAAAAAGTGCTTTGATCTATTACCGGGATTTTAACACTGTAAATGTGCTACATTCCACAACATACATATTTTGGTAATTTTCTTATCTGTCACCAGGGGGCACTCATTGAAAAGATGGATAAGTACTTTTAATTTGATTTATCAATTGTAGGGATTCTGTGTCTGAAGCCTTAGGCAAAATCAAAAGATATAATGAAGCCGACTACTGACCTGAACGGAGTTGGCATTGATGGGTGCTTGGCCCTGGAACTGTTGGACCACCTGACCATGCAGTTTGCGTACAGCCTGAAACATACAGAAATATAAAAAGTTAAAAAAGAAACTTAACCAAATATCATGATTTGTTAAGTTATTCTAATCTAATATGCATAAAGCACTACATTTGCGTAGAGCCTGAAAGATACAGAAATATAAAAAACTTTAAGGAAACTTGACCAAATATCATGATCTGTTAAGTTATTCTAATATGCATAAAGCGCTACATTTGCGTAGAGCCTGAAAGATAGAGAAATATAAAAAACTTTAAGGAAACTTGACCAAATATCATGATCTGTTAAGTTATTCTAATATGCATAAAGCGCTACATTTGCGTAGAGCCTGAAAGATACAGAAATATAAAAAACTTTAAGGAAACTTGACCAAATATCATGATCTGTTAAGTTATTCTAATATGCATAAAGCGCTACATTTGCACAGAGCCTGAAAGATAGAGAAATATAAAAACTTTAAGGAAACTTGACCAAATATCATGATCTGTTAAGTTATTCTAATATGCATAAAACACTACATTGGTTTTCTGAATCTGACATAAATGATTGTATTAGTAAATGTAAAAAAAAGAAATGAAATAATGGATAAACAATGTAATAACAAGATGTGATGTTTCATTCTCATATAAATAAGTCATTTTTCTTGCTTTCTGAATCATGTTAAGTGAACTGATCTTACATTTGTGATTCCTCGGAGAAAACAGAACGGCCAAAAACTGTCAATTGTTCGACCAATCAATATCAATTAGGGGTTTCCCCAAGGCCGAATAATTACAGGAATCACCAGAACGAGGCTCAAAAACCGCTCCAGAGATAAGAAAAATATGGCAGCACTGGGAAAACCCGGGATATGGATGTCTCACAATGGAATTACCCTTAATACATCAGATATGAATAGCATTGGTACTAATGTCAGCTTGGAATTGCATGAATGATGTGGCATGCAAGAATCACGTTCTCTCAATGCCTCCGATAAAACATCCCTAAAAACCCACTTCCAGGTGCCGCACCTTGATCATTTACGTGTAATAATAATAATAATAACGATTTATATAGCGCTATATCAGACCAGGTCTACTCGACCTGGTGTGCAAATATTTAATTTTTTTTTTAAACAGCTTGTTCATTTATGTGTACAAAGATTTCATTTTTTTAAGAACATCTTGTTCATTTATGTGCACAAAGATCTAAATTTTCAAAGAATATAAATCCATGCTCTATCTTATTTTTTTAATTGTTCTATTGAATCGTGTGCATTACTCACAATGGTGGATTACCCTAACAAAAAAACACAAATAGATATCACTGATGAATCTCCTGGCAGGATTTTCGTTTCACAGATATCTTAACAAAAAAGGAAAACAAAAAACACCAAAGTATGATGTGTGGCGAGGGAGGGATGCAGTTTAGCAGACGCATATCATTCTTCTATTTGCAATTAATAACAGTTGATTACTATTCTTCTCGGATAGAATAATTATCTTACATGAATTTGTGAAATAACAGATCAAAGCCACATGTGAAAAAGCCTGAGCCGTTTGATATTAATCAGTGCTAAGATTACAATATTTTTAATGGAAGAAACTTGAGGAAAGTGATATTGGAGAATAATTGTGAAAAACGTTTAAAAAATTATGTGCAGCAGAACACTGGGTCAAACTACAAAGGCAGGATTAGGATACAGGATGATATCATGTCCGTCAACATCTCATACCAGGAAGGACTGTCCACATACCATACCAGGAAGGACTGTCCACATCTCATACCAGGAAGGACTGTACACATCTCATACCAGGAAGGACTGTCCACATCTCATACCAGGAAGGACTGTCCACATCTCATACCAGGAAGGACTGTCCACATCCCATACCAGGAAGGACTGTCCACATCTCATACAAGGAAGGACTGTCCACATCCCATACCAGGAAGGACTGCCCACATCCCATACAAGGAAGGACTGTCCACATCCCATACCAGGAAGGACTGTCCACATCTCATACAAGGAAGGACTGTCCACATCCCATACCAGGAAGGACTGTTCACATCTCATACCAGGAAGGACTGTCCACATCCCATACCAGGAAGGACTGTCCACATACCATACCAGGAAGGACTGTCCACATCTCATACCAGGAAGGACTGTCCACATCCCATACCAGGAAGGACTGTCCACATCCCATACCAGGAAGGACTGTCCACATCCCATACCAGGAAGGACTGTCCACATCTCATACCAGAAAGGACTGTACACATCCCATACCAGGAAGGACTGTACACATCCCATACCAGGAAGGACTGTCCACATCCCATACCAGGAAGGACTGTCCACATCTCATACCAGGAAGGACTGTACACATCTCATACCAGGAAGGACTGTCCACATCCCATACCAGGAAGGACTGTCCACATCTCATACCAGGAAGGACTGTCCACATCTCATACCAGGAAGGACTGTCCACATCTCATACCAGGAAGGACTGTACACATCTCATACCAGGAAGGACTGTCCACATCCCATACCAGGAAGGACTGTCCACATCCCATACCAGGAAGGACTGTCCACATCTCATACCAGGAAGGACTGTCCACATCCCATACCAGGAAGGACTGTACACATCCCATACCAGGAAGGACTGTCCACATCCCATACCAGGAAGGACTGTCCACATCTCATACCAGGAAGGACTGTACACATCCCATACCAGGAAGGACTGTACACATCCCATACCAGGAAGGACTGTACACATCTAATACCAGGAAGGACTGTCCACATCCCATACCAGGAAGGACTGTCCACATCTCATACCAGGAAGGACTGTACACATCCCATACCAGGAAGGACTGTACACATCTCATACCAGGAAGGACTGTCTACATCCCATACCAGGAAGGACTGTACACATCCCATACCAGGAAGGACTGTCCACATCCCATACCAGGAAGGACTGTCCACATCCCATACCAGGAAGGACTGTCCACATCTCATACCAGGAAGGACTGTCCACATCTCATACCAGGAAGGACTGTCCACATCCCATACCAGGAAGGACTGTCCACATCCCATACCAGGAAGGACTGTCCACATCTCATACCAGGAAGGACTGTCCACATCTCATACCAGGAAGGACTGTCCACATCTCATACCAGGAAGGACTGTACACATCTCATACCAGGAAGGACTGTCCACATCCCATACCAGGAAGGACTGTCCACATCTCATACCAGGAAGGACTGTCCACATCTCATACCAGGAAGGACTGTCCACATCTCATACCAGGTAGGACTGTCCACATCCCATACCAGGAAGGACTGTCCACATCTCATACCAGGAAGGACTGTACACATCCCATACCAGGAAGGACTGTCCACATCTCATACCAGGAAGGATACAATTCTGATTCTCTTCACATTTGCACAGATAATTTACTCAACAATAGATTTAGATGTGAGTGTAATTTTAGTATAAGAAATGTAAGATATTGATTGACATGGCTCCTACTTTCGTGTGAACATCTCGGCATCCCCCACTTTATAATTGACATATCATATGTTGACAAAGTACCTATTTTGCCTGCAGGAATAGATAGGTTACAATCTATTAATACAGAATGCTGAGGATTTGGCCACCTTCATCTACCATTACAGATGTCATTTGAAATCTTTTCTGTTATTGAAAATGGGACAAGAATTACATTGATCTCAAATTCTAGGCCCTACCATTCCAACTGATCGCCAGATTGGCTTAGGAAAAAAGTACAACCTAATTCTGGAAAATTTGAGTGCTTTGGATCAATGATAAGACTTGATGCGATGGATGTAATTCCAGAATAATTGTGATTGGTCACATTTTTCTGGAATTAAGATGGCTACCACAGTCCAGCAGATAATTGTTTGGCAGAAAATCATGGTTCTGCAGCCAACAACCTGAAGAAATCCTTGTGGTCAATAGCCATAAAAAGAAGTAATTTCCTGAGCAGAAACGGACACATTTGAGGGACTCTCCACATATTCCTCAACTCTGCCTGAAATATAATGCTCAAATATATTCTCTTTAAATTACAATCCATAGAATTTTCACAATACTTGTCAGAAAACTTATTTCTCTTAACTGATGATCAACGCCAGTAAAAATTAAACCTCTTAAAATTCAACACTCTCTTGATGCATATAAAAGCCTTTTGAAACGATACTTCATTTTTCCCAAGCCATGAATTTTTTGTATGATTTACATGATGTGACATGATGTAATTTTTCCACAAAACCATCAAAGGTGAAATCTTAACACAGTGCAAAAGGGCTTCATCTTAGTAGTGTAAACTTGATCGCCATGCATCTTGCAGAGATATGGACAGGAAAATTGCATAGGAAATTCTAATGATTATACACAACATGCAGAAATGTGGCAAAGATAATATCTAAATATACAAGCTGCATGCATGTTCTCTTCCTTAGCAATCTAGTGAGCAATTTTCATCTTGAAAGATTTATACCGAGGAGACAATAGCTTTTCATAAAAGACGAGAAAACGATATCGTAAAATATGATTTTGTACCAAGCTCCAGTAAGTTTCCTTAACATCTGACAACACTGACCTTTGGGGCAGAATATTACAGTGGAGGAACAAGATAATTTCTGCACCTAAAAGCTATCGTCTGCGCGCCCAGTGATCAAGTACCACGTCATTTGCCTGGGAGTGACCCCTGATTAAATACTACACTGCTTTTATGTCCGTGTCGAGTCCCAATCAATCAACACATCCCATTTGATATGACACTTTTATATTTTCCTCCAACTTCAAGATGACTACGTTATACACTATGTCTTTCTGATTAAGAAGTTATTTTGCGAAAATGGTCCAACTGGTCGAAATGACAGTCTTCTATCTAATGCAAGTCACCCCAGACTTGGAGGTCCATTTTTATGATGTACATTACGCATGACCTGAATAATAATCAGAGAAATGTTTATAAAGAAATCTACGTCTGTTTCTCTTCCTCAATATATTTGTTCTTGATGTAACAACTCAACATGGGAGACGTAAAATGCGGAAGATACAAGAAGAAAAAAAAAAACGATGTGTACTTAGTAATAAAACATGTTTTTGTGTAAATTTGGGACAAATCTATCACATACAAAAATGTATGAAATATTTTTCTTTAAAAGTTTGCCTGAGTAGGAGAATCTGAGCATCGATCTGGTAATATCTGTCCATACTTTACATTCAATCTTCTGTAAAAAAAAAATAATAACTGAAACAATATTGAAATTCCATTTATATTGAAGAGCATTTTGAGGAAAGTCATATTTTCTCTGTCCAATTATCTCTTTGCCAAAATATTGAATTTCTTCACACTCTGAAAATTGAGTAAATTCAACAGGGCTTACCAAAGATTTTATGCTGAGTAAATTAAACAGGGTTTTGCAGAGATTTTATCGATTGTTCCGATCAACTAATGAAGATCACCGGTCAATCTTATGCAGAACATTTATTAAAACAGGCCTTTTTCTTGCACTATCATTGAAAGACTATAAGTGATTTATTTCATTATTTAAAAACAATATATCAATCACATTGTCCAATTTGAGGATGTTAAAAAATTCATATAAAACGTAGTATGAGATGGCAATCCACACTTTTTAATTCAACCCTCCCCTCTTATCACTGCATGCGGACAGGTCAATAATAAAATATACTCCAAAATAAAACTTCTAGTTTTTCATAGAGCAATATTTCCAGTAAAACTCATATGCTATTAAAGCAATCTTATTTCTATCTGGTTGAACACTATACTTTGAACATTTATATTACGACACTTCAGTTCTATAGCAATTTTTCTGCTGAAGATTTGAATTGAAGGAGTATGGTGCATTAATCCTATGAGCTAGACACACTGGGTCTGCAATGTTCAAAGTATTGTGATTATCACAGACGATATTGCAAGTGTAGCTCTTATACAATATCACGCTTGTTTTGCTGAGGAAAAGCAGCTTTCACAGGAAGACTGGATGGCAATTTTTCCCATGGCGAGCGACACTGGCGCCATCTGTTGACATACTTAAAGGATATCTGTGTCATACATAACACCTCATTATTGCATAAGGCCTGTCTAGGCTTTCAAGGTCAAAAGTATAATACTCTTAAAAAAAAATGTACATTTCTCAATTCTCAATATATATGCAATCAACTAACAAAACACAACAACTAAATATCTATCTACACTTATCCTATTTTTGGGTATGTTATTAGAAACAAACTTTTGGCCTACTTTCAATACTCATACCTATCCCAACCACTTGAGCATCATGAATGTTGCGGACAACTTAAAAGATGCTTTTCCACTATATTCTTTCATAGAGATATACCTCTTAAAACAAAGCTTCATGGCAAAAGAACTTTGTATAGCTGTAAAGCTGTTGTTCAATTGTGAATAAAAAAAATGTTTAAACCAAAGATTCCTGGTTTATCCTGAGATGTAACCAAACTTTTTCCTTTACATAAATAATATTCAACCCTCGGACTTGCTTGATGGTAATTCTCGCATTGCCCTGATTGTAAATAAGTCAAGTCTCAACCAACAAAGATTTTACCAAATCCTACATGAAGCGGAGGGGAATGTTTGTTCTTCATTACCACAGCATATGATAAGTTAAGATTCCCGCAGATGGTTATAGTCAAGCCAGTAGAATGTGCAGATAAGTCATAAGGTAGGATAACAGTAATGTTGTAATCACAGGACGGGATAGCAAAGCTAGGGGGCGCCCTGCTGGCAGGTTTGTGTAGTCTTCTGTAATCGTAGATAACTCACAGATCTGAGGACCTTCATCAACTATCACACTGAATGATAACAAGATGGAACTTGTAAAATAGTGCATAGAGATTAATATAGCTTAAGCGGATACTATTAGTGTGTGGTCGTTTCTAAATGTTTCTGTCTATCAAGTGGGTGGACAGTCACGGAAGATGTTGTTATCGTGAGTAACAAAACCTGGCATGTCGTGATTGTGTGAATGTATTGTAGACATGCTATGTCGTGATTCAGATATGACCACTAGGTGGCTACGGAGTAGGGACTGATGGCTTGCTTAGTGTTGAAGCATCACCAGGCTTTCTCCTCCTCATCGCAAGCGTTACTGCCGCGAGTCAATATGGTATAGCCTCCCTAGCACATGCTGCAACTTTGTCTATGTACGCATCTTGCCTCCCGTGCCAAAAACGCATTGCATCTTTACGATCCGCTTCAAATCTGCTGAACTTATCACAACAGTTGAGGAAAATTCACAATTTGACCGTATTTGGATTTAAAGTTATCCTTATGATCAAATAAGTGTGCACAACTGACCAGACAAAGTCTGAACATAATACAACCCGACAGGAACTACAAGATCATCTTTAGATCCCCCTCCAAAAAAAACAGGTATTTATTTATATTTGTTCTCATATATTCATCCATGAAGATATTAATTTCATGCAGAAATTGAGCAAATACTTCCACAATCAACTACTGTAACATTTCTTTCAAGTTCTACATATCTTACTGCTTACTGTAGTATTCACCCCAACATTTTGCAGAACAATATTTCTGCGTATTTACCTGATATACACAAAGTGTTTTGGATGCAAATCCTTCCTCAAACAACTCGGGCATTTTAGCATCACTGTGAGCAGCTATTGACGAGACAACAGCAAATGTGGCGACTGACTGACTCGTTACGTTTTCATGACGCTATATGTACTAGTCATCTTGTCTATAATGATGAGAAAACTCAACAAAAAAGAATGATGTTAATTCTATTGACAGGTTATTCCATGCAATTATCTGGTTATCCATGTTTGAAGAATGCTTTAAATCTAAATCAAGGCTAAACCGAATCAACTGACAAAAAGACTTTTTTCTTGACTTTAGAAATATTCTTGCAGCAAAATAAATATTTCTAAAAGAAACTGTGAAACACATCAAAATATTAATCTTCTTAATCATCTACAAAAGTTTAATGAAAACAAAAGAACATTTATAATTTAATCATTGAGAATATATTCAGCAAAATAACGGACAAAAACATACAAAATGTGTAATCACTGAAAGTGTATTCTGCAAAGAAATGGACTAAAAAACATGAAAAGGGGTGATCATTAAGAAAATATTTTGCAAAAAAACCCCGGACTAAAACACATTAAAGGTTATCACAGAGAACATACTTTATGAATCAATTGAGTATAACACACCAAATGTTACAACAAGAAACGAACATTCAGAAGAAACTGACATGTACTTCCGTCCGCACCTTGTCATGACAAACCCTATACAAAGGTATAAGTGTTGCATGATTGTTGCCAAAAAATAGACATCTTTGCAGAAAAAATATACACCGAAACTCTGATAAGGAGGTAAACTTGATATATTCTTCAAAACATAAAAGAGAAGCTCATTTTTCTCTTCTTAATGGCAACGATTAGCAGTAACCATCAAAAGGCAGCGAAATGGTGGTTACTCAGTGCTCAATGCAGTTGCCGTGTGCAGTAGACTTAAAAAGACCGGCTTGCCTGACGAGGAACCTTTGCACAGAGTTAATGTGCCCGCCAGTCGTGTCTTTGTAGTAGGAGACAGAAACACGTCATCTTATACTCGATCTCCTGAGTCCATCCAAATTAGCATTATTAACACAAGAAAAACCGCTAAATTAAAGATAACTCTCTCAAAGATTGCACTTTCTCTGGTATATATCTGTATATTTTTTTTACATATTACTATACTGAAGTTAGCTCAGATTTTTAGAGTACTGAGTAAAACTATTCAGTGATATGAATGCATTTTACATGAATATTTAAATATCAACTTGAGCATCTGCCAGGTACGGAGATCATGCAATCTGTATAATTAATGATCCACCGGGCAAAATTGTAAAGATTCTTTATAAATTTCAATCCTTATGTAGTATTGATCTTAAGGATAAATAATTACCTATCAACTATACAACCACAAGTTAATAAAATAAATATATATATATATATATATATACAAGCGCCATGAGCAGACCTCGGTCTGAAATAGCGCTATTGAAATTTATTATTATTATTATTATTTTATATATATATATATATATATATATATATATATATATATATATATATATATATATATATATATATATATATATATATATATATATATATATATATATATATATATATATATATATATATATATATATATATATATATATATATATATATATATATATATATATCATGTTTTGTATTATCTCTTTGTGGAGGCTTCATAAAAGCCTGTTTCTTTATTCTTTGCATTACATCCATACTACAAGAATGTGTCACGTCATCTGATGGGGACCACACTAAAATAATCATCTTAAGTACAATAGGCGATATTCATTGAGTAGATGTTCTTGTAATATCTAACATCAACTTGCTGAATCAGCAGTGAATGCTGTCCATGCCTGTGATTGGATTAACAGCGGGACATAGCAAGGGGTTCAGCCGTCCCCTGTGTTTTGTATATATTATTCATCTGCTTGAGAACTAAAGTATCGATGGCTGCGAGGTTACGCTGCCTGCTCTATCCGGATAACCACTCTCCTCATCAGCTTAAGTGTGAATGTCAGCCACTGATGAGAACATCAAACACTTGCTTAACAAACAAACCAACAAAACTCCACCTTTTGTGAGAATGATTAAAAGAAGACTTGATATATGCGAATGCACCAAGGGATGTTCATGAATGTACATTGACATTCTCAATATCTCTTTCATTGTTTTTTTCCTGGATATTCCGCATTGGCTTTCATATAGGAAATATATAGTCACATCAAATGTTGATTCTTTATGTAGCATGGCCTCATGTTGTTATTCCCTCCTCTGTCTGTGTCTTCATTGTTCATTAACGGCTTTGGTAAGGAATTAGACAAATTTACACTGAACGCAATGGAAGTGTCCATCCATTAGACAAACAAGCATCATAAAAACACTCACTTTCACAAAACTTCAAAAGATATATTTATTTATATGTAATTACTCAAACAGTTGTGGGGAAGGTTATTGAACTGGATCTAAAAACTGCCAAAGTTGCACAAGATACATTTGTTTCCATAACGACAAAACACTTTGCTTGTCAAAAGATTTTAACAAGTTAATATGATGTACAAGCAATTTTTTCAACAAACCATCAAGACAAGTAATGTATGGAATTCATCTTTTGTCTATGAGATGTTTTGGTAATTCGCTTTTTGCCACATAGATCATGCCACAAAGCTGGGCACCAGTGTAGAGTTTGTTATATTAATGGCATTTTGGAGGCTGATATTCTACCAATGAGGTGCCTTACATTGTACATCTGAAGTGCTTTATATTGTACCTCTGTGGTACCTCATATTGTACCTCTGAGGTACCTCATATTGTACCTCTGAGGTGCCTCATATTGTACCTCTGAGGTACCTCATATAGTATCTCTGAGGTGCCTTATATTGTTCCTTTGGGGTGCCTTACATTGTACCTCTGAGGTGCCTTATATTGTACCTCTGAGGTGCCTCATATTGTACCTCTGAGGTACCTCATATTGTACCTCTGAGATACCTCATATTGTATCTCTGAGTTACCTCATATTGTACCTCCATGGTGCATTATATTGTACCTCTGAGGTGCTTTATATTGTACCTCTGAGGTACCTCATATTGTACCTCTGAGGTACCTCATATTGTACCTCTGAGGTACCTCATATTGTACCTCTGAGGTGCCTTATATTGTTCCTTTGGGATGCCTTACATTGTACCTCTGAGGTGCATTATATCGTATCTCTGAGGTACCTCATATTGTACCTCTGAGGTACCTCATATTGTACCTCTGAGGTACCTCATATTGTACCTCTGAGGTGCATTATATCGTATCTCTGAGGTACCTCATATTGTACCTCTGAGGTGCCTCATATTGTACCTCTGAGCCTCTCTGATATTCTGCCTCCGAGGTGCACATTTTTAGTGGTATTCACACTGAGGAACGGCAGCAATCCCTGCAATCATCCGAGTGTTTTCACATACGATAAGCTTCATCTATTATGAAAGGTTTTGCAGACATATTATGAGACAATTCCCACAGGTGTGACAAGGCTCAGCCAATAAATGACCACCATAACAGAATGCTGGTAAGCGAACTGAGCACCATAACAGGCTACTGCCGCTGCCCACTCCAAACTGCCCACAAAGCCTTATAAATACTAAATAATCAATGCCCTTCATAATAAAATTAGACATAAACTTCCATGAAGTCATCAGTGTCAATTAAGTAGGTTTGAATGCATTCATATTGGGTGTGGCGATCAATTAGTTGAAATGCACTGGATTATAATGAAGTCGTGGAAGGTTCGATACAAGTTGGGCTGATAAATTCATAATCATGATGCATATACCTCAATTAATGCCGGCATTATTGCTTTATTTTAGAGGATTTTATTTTTTCCCCAGTTAAATTAGATTGTATTGTTTTGAGATGTGTTACTCTGTAGAAAGGTACCCTCCCATCTAATCATTTGAAATGGTCAATAAGTTATTAGTGTTATCATGAATATTGACCTTATTCCATTTGATATTCTATATTAATTTCTATCTGACAAAGCTAATGTAACTCATTACTTATGCAATCTTTTCTCACAATGAAACAATCTGGAAAACATCCAAATAAAATTGATCTTATTTATATAACATTTAAGGTGGAGGGCCTTCTGAGAAATTTGCATACTTTGATTTTGCTAATGGAAGCCTCGTTTTGTTTTTGCTGATTTTTTTCTCTCCCATATTATTTCCACATGCCAATTTCTTAAAATTTAGTACATGCTTGTTATTTCAGCTGTCTGTTACAGTTAATGTTTTTTCCTTAAAGCAAACAATTTAAAACCTTATCAATCTAATTATTCTAAATTATATTATATTGAATTAACTCGTGAACATTTTCTCCCTTCTTCTGAGCCCTTAAAGTAGACCTGTATGTTTGGTGGATCAAAAGATCCAGCTTTGCAAAATTAATCCCTGACATTTTGTTAAATCTATAGTGCATTACATTAAATAACGAAAATATATGAAATATTCACTTAAATCTGGACCAGAAGAATTTTTTTTGAATCCATTCCAGGCCAACTGGTCTATGGTTAATGTCAAACCCTAAAATGTGTCGTGATAAACAATATTTCATTTTTAAAATGGATAAAAACATATTTTGAAGAAGGCAGATTAAAAAGAAACCAATGCCCTTTCAAGCTGGCTTTAACAGACAGTTTTTGTCTTCCATTTTCTCTATCCACATCCCATCAGACATAATCTGTCTTCTCCTTTCATATCTTGCTCAAAGTTTGATGATTACGCCTGTTCTAAATCTTGCAATTTTCAAATTGTCTTTGAGGGTTAGAGAGATGAAAAGTGGGGTGTTCTGTGATCACACTAATGGTTCTGCTTCTAAGGAAATTAAGATAGAAAATAGACAACTTCAAAACATCTTCTGACACATTTTCTCTGCCTGAAACGCCAATGACCCTTGTCAAGAATATACATGAATCCTACATGCTTAAATAAGAAATAAGAAATAAGAAATCATATTTAATATTGTAATCATATTTTTTTAATATAGCAATATATGCTCAAGTCAAATATCTGGAAATATCAATGATTTACTGGTGATATTATATTCTCTATATTTACCTTATTCCCTTGTTCAATCACACTTTACAAATACTCGTTTTTTTCTGGTTTTGGATATCCCAGATTATGGAACACATGCTTAAAATGCCAAAGATTAGCAGTTCATACAATAAAATATATGACCCCAGGCAAGAACTATTAGGAAAGCAAAGCAAGCATCTTTCTCAGCCAAACTGACCGATCTGGAAACGATAAATTCCTCATTAATATTATCATTTAGTGTTTAAGTTCTGGCAGTATGTATATTTATAATCATTTCTTTCATTCAAAACTATTTAGAGTAACATGATATCAAATATTAATGTTATGCTGCCAAAATAATTAATTCCGTTCCAAACTTTTTTCTTTCTCAGGTCTATTATTATCTGTTATAATTATTTCCATTGCATGCCAGCCAGGTGAAATACATATCCCATTATTCTGCCTAATGCACGAAGATATAAAGGCCGCAGAGAATATGCTCAGCAATCAATGATTCTCAGAATATCTTTAACAAAGGTATCTGTGTACGGTATATATAGTACTATTGATCACTGCCATGTCAATTGTGTACATCACAGTGATTATTCTATTTCCCCAATATACTTTTCAAGGAATGAGGTTTCAGATGTTTGAATCCAGTGTTGAATCGATGCAAAGTGATTATCTGTTATTCTGACACTAAGCAATTATCAATATAGATCTCCCAGATTACAGAAAGTACCTGTATTGTTGCCCTTCAAGATTGCTGAGGGTGACTAGATTGTTAACAAGATTCAAGATTCAAGATTCAAAACATCTTTATCTAGATCACTGGAAGTGCCTGTATTGTTTCCCTTCCAGATCACTGGAAGTGCCTGTATTGTTAACCTACCAGATCACTGGAAGTGCCTGTATTGTTAACCTACCAGATCACTGGAAGTGCCTGTATTGTTTCCCTTCCAGATCACTGGAAGTGCCTGTATTGTTTCCCTTCCAGATCACTGGAAGTGCCTGTATTGTTTCCCTTCCAGATCACTGGAAGTGCCTGTATTGTTTCCCTTCCAGATCACTGGAAGTGCCTGTATTGTTTCCCTTCCAGATCACTGGAAGTGCCTGTATTGTTTCCCTTCCAGATCACTGGAAGTGCCTGTATTGTTTCCCTTCCAGATTGGTGAGGGTGACTAGATTGTTGGCCTCCCAGATCACTGGAAGTGCCTTTATTGTTGGCCTCCCAGATCCCATGAATTATTGCCCTCCTAGTTCACTGGAGGTGCCTGGACAGTTACCTGCCAAGGTTAGAATATTTACCAGGATTGTTGCCTTCCTAGATGACTGGAAGTGCCTGGATTGTTGGCCTCCCAGATCACTTGATGTGCCTGGATTGTTGGCCCCCCAGATCACTGGAAGTGTCTGGATTGTTGGCCTCCAAGATCACTGGAGGTGCCTGGATTGTTGCCCTCCTAGATGACTGGAAGTGTCTGGATTGTTGGCCTCCCAGGTCACTGGAAATGCTTGGATAGTTGGCCTCCCAGATCACTGGAAGTGCCTGCATTGTTGGCCTCCCAGATCACTGGAGGTGCCTGGATTGTTGGCCTCCCAGATCACTGGAGGTGCCTGGATTGTTGGCCTCCCAGATCACCGGAAGTGCCTGGATTGTTGGTCTCCAAGATCACTGGAAGTGCCTGCATTGTTGGCCTCATTCAGACTCAGATTTATATGTCTGATTCAATGCTTATATGTGTGTGCCTTTGTGAAGAGAATACTACACATCTAAGTTCGACGCTTTGTACAAATCTAAATCATTGCTTTTTAAAAACCTAAACTACTGTGCTTTGTACACATTACATTCAAACAGTTTTCATCCAGGATTTAAGCTACTATATTTCTAGAGTGATCAATGGAAGGGCAGTTATAATACACAAAGTGGCTCTCTCTCTCAGTGCAGCTGGTAATACAGACACTATCCAGAATATCAAAATGAAGCTATTCCATATGCGAAGAGATATAGATTTCTTTCAAAACAAACATTCTTCATGCACCAACAGATTTCACGTTATTTTTTATCCTTCGCTGACTATATATGAAGTATTATAGTGTTGTTGTTTGCTTCATGCTTTGAATTTATTTGTAGCAAATTGTCTCATTCTGGTCACACACTGACAACATCTACCACTGGTTTGGTTTCCTCCCCATCTACTCAAGTTTCAAATCAATACTGTGTCTTTATTGCTCAATCTATCACTTACCTTGCAGAATAATAGTTTTCATAAAAACTTGGATTGGTTTAGAAAGCAGAAACCAAACAAGTGTAATAATCATCCATAATCTATTAACCAACAGTTCTTTGTTATCGTCACAACAAATTAACAGAGATCTGTAAATTACCATAAAAAAGTAATTCATATATACGTAACATTCATAGAAAGAAAGCAATGATTCATACAATTCCAATACACAATACATTGTGTTCATGAAGAAGTGGCTTTTAGTTTGTAACTGAAATATGGATCACAGTTTTGCCTTTTATGTATGACAAGCAAATCCCTTGAAAAAGATTCACTGCAGAAGAGAAATAATAGTGAGAAAGAGAAACCTGTTTGACAATCTATCATCATAAAACATTGGTAGGTTGATTTTTGTTTGTTTGTTTGGGGCTTTACATCACTTTCAACATTATTTCGGTCATTTTGTGATGAGACCTACTTGTAGCAGATATAGTGCTGCCTCACTGAATTGTCATGTCGCAGGTCCTTGACATGACAACCCACCCGGTCACAGATTTACAAGGACAACGGGTGAACCCTTCGCGCACGGGCCTCAGCTCATGTGTGAAATTGTATCATGAATTCAACCTCGCCATGGCTGGGGATCGAACCCACGACCTTTGGATCACCACAGAGGAACTGGTGCTAATAGGCTGGCACTCTAACCAACTGCGCCACGGCCAGTGGCTTTGGTAGGTTGATGAACTAAGATATGTGGGATAGAGATGTACAAATGGATATCCCTTTGAATATGTGAAAGAATTAAAATTTTTGCGAACAAACATTTGTGGAAAAGAGAACAAATTTTGCAAATAAAATCTTTTTCTTCAAATGGGAAGTTGAATTTGAAGATATCAGGGCCAGGCTTGAAGGGTTTCTTGGAATATGTGGGCTATACTTTCAGATAATTTCATGTTTTTTTATGTGATAGCCCTTAGAATATCTTCTCAGGTATGTCCAGGCACTTAATGTCAAAGCCTGTGGTCATTGTTTGATGGGGGGAAATCATGATCATGCAAAATGATGCTTGCTTTGATATGAGTTACAAGATTCTATTTAATATATATATATATATATATATATATATATATATATATATATATATATATATATATATATATATATATATATATATATATATATATATATATATATATATATATATATATATATATATATATATATATATATATATATATATATATATATATATATATATATATATATTTAGAAGCTGGTACAGATATGAGGTACTGGAGGTATTTTTGTCAGACCTCATTATGGGGTACCATCTCATACCTTAATGTGTGTAACAGAAGAGTGCCATCTGGTGTTGATAATGAAATTATTTTACATACCTCACAAATCTAACCTTCATATCAATGGCGCTAATGCCATTATCCACCACCAGGGCACTTATTACTACCTGTGACACTAGATGGCAGTGATTTATATAGATATTGCCTGGTTGTATAAATATGCTTCTCAGACATGTTTGTTCAAAAAGGCCTTGTACAGGTTACTTATGTAACTGTGACTAAGCAGCTGCACTATGAAGAGTGGGGTATTTTATATGCCTCACAGTACGTCAATGCCCCACAAGACAGGTCTGAGATTGGTAAAAACCCCATATCTGATACAATCTCTTTCTATATATATATATATATATATATATATATATATATATGATGAGCACATGCAAACAATAGAAAGAACATTCTCATTTAAACATTTATTTAAAGTTTCTTTCACTTATCTACTTTTTACACAACATTTATCTTTGTCATAATGAGCAAAACGTAAAACATGCAACTTGGACATCCAATGAAAATATTAAAGTTCCATTACGATATATACTAAACATTCAATATCCAAACAAGAATACACATTTGGGAACTTCTGCAACTTTCCACCATAAGTAAGATAAAGGAAAGGTTAGAATTAAAGACATAACTCTTGCATGTCTCTGAGAATCAAAGAGCTCACGAGGGGCATGTCCATTTAATCATAAATAGACTTGGTGCCTCAACGGCTATGTGTAAACTGTCTTTGTCATCATTTCCTTTGATGTATTCAATTCAAGGTTACTGCTTAAACATCAATGAACATATCCAAAAGTGCTTTGTACATACTCAAGGGGAAAAAATTAAACCTGAGACACAAAACAATATGCATAACTTGTCATGAAGAATGAACATTTTACAACATGTTGACGCTTCCTATTTATTGACGTTTGAGAGATATATTTCTGTTTGTTTCAAAGTGCCCAGTATATATTAGGTGATTTAAAAGAAGATAGACCAAAAGCCAATGAGCTGTGCAGACTAATTAGTGTTTTGTAATGTTTATGAGCATTTAATAGAAGGGCCTGCAAACTGCTTATGAGATCTATAATCAAGACAATTAAAAGAAATGACCTTGAAAGTTCCAGATATGAACAACTACTCAGCAAGGTTTACCTCAAAGCTTAACCTTTGACCTTGCAAAAGGATCAATTTTTAGATATGACCTTTCCAATATGCATTTTATCATTTGCGATATTTTAAAATTAAGAACATTAATGCTGTTCAGGTTAATATGCTAATGGATTGCGAGACAGACAGATGGGCAAAAAATGCTTTTCTTTTTTTCTCTAATGAGCCAATATCAAACTTATCAGTGTTCACATGCATGAGTAATTTGCTATTGATAAATAAATTATTCCACTAATGTCCACACATCTTTGTCAGTCTTATTGATGTCATTCATAATAACAAAGCAAGTGTCATAACAAACAAGGGGGTTAATATAGGAGAATTACAAAGACCCCAAACAACCAATAAACTGCATAACTTCAAAGTACTAAAAATAGATGGTGCCAAAAGGCTGTGTGTTGGCGAGCACATCTGTACCGTGTTGCCTCCGCCTCATTGCATGTCCACAATCAATATATATCTGCGGTCTGTAGACACTCACACTTTCTTCTTGTTCTATAAGAATTTGTAAGAATATTGCTGCATTGACATATCTTGGCCACACCAATGCCATTTACCTTTTTTTTTTTTTTTTTTAAATTGTTCATCGCAAAACACCGTAATCTTCGCAATAATGTGATCACGACAAATCAACATCTATAAATAATTTGTTTCCATTTAATGGAGCAGTGTTGCTAAAACGCTTGTCTGGCATCATTAGTAAGTATATTGCAGAAGATAAAACATATACCTTATTTATAAAAAGTTTAGAAAGTTTCAAAGTGACGAAATGTCAAGCAAATAAAAAGATCATTACAAAAATGGTTCTATTTATATTGAATATATCAGCTCGCTATATATATATATATAAAGCATGCACAAAGCAATCACCGACGGGCCTCAGATAGATATTTGATTTTATCAGCAAAGTGCTTTGTATCCAGCTAATGGAGCTCTCCAATACATTCACCACATCTATCAACAGAGATATCACCAGGACAAAGCCCAGCAAAACCAAATCATCACAAAGCCTACATCTCAGCTGATCAAAGCCTCCACCACATCATCATTGTTCTTCAGCCCAGACATTATCAACTAACAAGATAATGAGTGAGAATATGCTGTTATCAATTACAGATGTTTTAGTGATGATTTGGGCGTATTCACTTCATTTATGCCTCTGTCGCACTCTTGGGATATTTGTTTATCTGGTTCTGTAAATTAATCTATTCTTCTATTTTTCCAGTTTTCACAAAACCATTACTGGCCCTGATAAACTAGATACCTTGTGATTTTGTCACAAAAGGTACTGTTCTAATTTGTTTCAATAATTATAATAAGCATAACAAAGAATCAATCCCATATAGCATGACATGTGCGGACATCAAGTCAATCGTACTTTATGATGTTCTGTTTTGTTTTTAAAAAAATCATTAAATAACTCAATTTGGTCACATATAAAATGCCAGAATAAATCATTAACTCATACTAACAAGTCAAAATCTTGTGGATACTCAAAACCTTACAGAACATATTAGTATTTGAGTAGATGAAAAGACAGACACTGGGCTCTGGACACTGGGCTCTGGACACTGGGCACTGGACTCTGGGGACTGGGGACTGGGCACTGGGCACTGGGCACTGGGCACTGGACACTGGACACTGGACAGAGTGGTAACTGTAGTTACCTTCCAGTACTTCAATTAATTACACTTAATAGCATTTGACAATTTCCACTGTAATATACTATATCATTCACCAAACTGAAAGAATCACCTTTTAAAATAATTCAAATGTTTTCAAACACGGGATAGCATAAAGTTTGCATATTCCATGATGTTATCTTTCCAAAATATTCATGTGAGCTGGTGCTTTCTCTATGGAAATATAGAATTAGGAAACACTAGCTTTATATCAACTAAAAAAAGAAGATTTATTTGTGCACTACGCAATGTTAAATTACTGTTCCAGTACGCTTTAACAGTAAATCACAGATTAATGTATTTGCAATTCTAAACGCACATCAATTGTATTGATTTGTACTATGCTCTCTGGTAGAAATGGCATGCAACATTGCTGATATCAAATACACAAAATGCTGCGGGAAGTAATTTTGTTTTATTGGTTACTTTCACTTCTAGCTCTATAATTCTCTCATTAATAAAATTCTGAGGGAAGGCAAGGCATTCTATAACAAGCCAAATTTGTGAAACTGTTTAATTATCCAAGAAGTGTGCAAAAAAAACTCTCTCTTTTAAAACTGAGCAAGGCTGGTGCCTGATGTGAAGGATAGAAGCCAGGACCTTGGCATGGAGATTGACACTGTACCACTGGGCCGTGCACTATGCTCAGAGGGACATAGAGAATATAAAATAATGCAGAAAATCTATGATCAGTAATTCTTTTCTTTGTGTCATAGGGAATAGGAAAGGCTAAGATAGTGCAGAAAATCTATGATCAGTAAAACATAATTATTTTCTTGCGTCATAGGAAATAAGAATGGCTAGGATAGTGCAGAAAATCTGTGATCAATGAAATGTAAATTTGTCCTTGTGGGATGTAATACCTAAGTAATGCTGCAAACAGACATTGTGCCTGTGGGTGGTGGAAAGCACAAGACTCCAGGAGTTCCGGGAGGGGAAGCCAAGGAGGCAGTGAGCAGGAACCACTCAGTGTTCTGACAACTTCTGATGATAATATTTGAGTAGGCTCTGATTTAATTAAGATGGAGGAGGACATTGACAGACACAGTGCCATATTTACACTGATAGGCGGCCAATCTTTTTTCGCTTTCAAAGTTTTTTCAAATGGAATGCTATAGTGTCGAGAGCAAACTCTAAGGCAGTTTAAGTTGGCTACTATAAATCAAAGTGGGTACTCCTCATATAGTAACTGGATCATTGTGAGGAATATATGAATCGGTAACTGTAGAGCATGCAAAACCCTGCCTCTCATGACTGTACAAAACTCTGCCTCTCGAAATTGTCCAAAACAGTGCCTCTCGTAACTGTCCAAAATGGTGCCCCTCATTACTGTTAAAAACTTTGGCTCTCGTAACTGTAAAAAAACTATGCCTCTCGTAACTGTAAAACATAGGCATCAGAGATGCATCAACCCTCAGCCCTGGTAACTCATTGCACAACATTCGCTCCACACAATATTTGTGAACAAAACGTCACTGCACCAAGGCAAATTGATGCAGGGGTAAAAAAAAACCATAAAATCTACTTCCTTTGATAGCTTAGGTGTGTCAAGTATCATGAAACTGTCATCATTTACTCTAGAATTATTGAGATGGGCAGGTGACCTTGAAAAGCAGGTTAAGGTCACCGTCCATCAAACTCATGTGAAGACTTCCAAGATGCTTATGTGTGTCAATTTTCATGAAGCTGCCATTATTTGTTCTTAAGTTATTGCAATGACGTGGATTTGACATGATTGTCCCTGTGACCTTGAAAAGTAGGTAAAGGTCATGTTCCATCAAGAGAAGTCTGAGATCTTCACCAGATGCTTATGTGTGTCAAGTCTCATAAAGCTGCCAACATTCGTTCTCGAGTTATGGCAATGATAGGGATTTCACATAATTGTAACTGTGACCTTGAAAAGTAGGTGAAGGTCATGTTCCATACAAAAATGTCTGAGGTTTTCATCAGATGCTTATGTGTGTCAAGTTTCATGAAGCTGCCATCATTTGTTCTCGAGTTATCGCGATGACAAGGATGATTTCACATAATTGTCCCTGTGACCTTGAAAAGTAGGTGAAGGTCATGGTCCACCATGAGAAGTCTGAGGTCTTCACCAGATGCTTGTGTGTGTCAAATCTCATAAAGCTGCCATCATTCGTTCTTGAGTTATTGCGATTCTTGGGATTTCACATATTTGTCCCTGTGACCTTGAAAAATAGGTCAAGGTCGCCGTCCATCGAACTAGTCTGAGGTTTTTAACAGATGCTTATGCGTGTAAAGTTTCATGAAGCTGCCATCATTTGTTCTTGAGTTATCACGATGACAAGGATGATTTCACATTATTGTCCCTGTGACCTTAAAAAGTAGGTGAAGGTCATGTTCCATCAAGAGAAGTCTGAGGTCTTCACCAGATGCTTGTGTGTGTCAAATCTCATAAAGCTGCCATCATTCGTTCTTGCGATTCTTGGGATTACACATAATTGTCCCTGTGACCTTGAAAAATAGGTCAAGGTCACCGTCCATCGAACTCGTCCGAGGTTTTCACCAGATGCTTATATGTGTCAAGTTTCACGAAGCTGCCATCATTTGTTCTTGTACTATCACGATGACAAGGATGATTTCAAATAATTGTCCATGTGACCTTGAAAAGTAGGTGAAGGTTATGTTTTATAGAAACAATTCTGAGGTCTTCACCAGATGCTTATGGGTGTCAAATCTCATAAAGCTGCCATCATTTGTTCTTGAGTTATGCGATTCTTGGGATTTCACATAATTGTCCGTGACCTTGAAAAATAGGTCAAGGTCACCGTCCATCGAACTCGTCCGAGGTTTTCACCAGATGCTTATATGTGTCAAGTTTCACGAAGCTGCCATCATTTGTTCTCGAGTTATCGCGATGACAAGATGATTTCACATAATTGTCCCTGTGACCTTGAAAAGTAGGTGAAGGTCATGTTTCATAGGAAAAATTCTGAGGGCTTCACCAGATGCTTATGTGTGTCAAATCTCATAAACCTGCCATCATTCGTTCTTGAGTTATTGTGATTCTTGGGATTTCACATAATTGTCCCTGTGACCTTGAAAAATAGGTCAAGGTCGCTGTCCATCGAACTCGTCCGAGGTTTTCACCAGATGCATATGTGTGTCAAGTTTCATGAAGCTGCCATCATTTGTTCTTGAGTTATCGCGATGACAAGGATGTTCGCTACAGACATACATACATACATACAGACATACATACCCACGCCAGGAGTACTGCAATACCCTCAGCCTGATTTCATCAGGGGCTGAGGGTAAAAAACTATGCCTCTCGTAACTGTTAAAAACTCTGCCTCTTGTAACTGATAAAAACTATGCCTCTCATATCTGTCCAAAACGTTGCCTCTCAAAACTGCAATAAAAAATTCTATCTCTCATAACTGTACATAACTTTGGCTCCCGTAACTGCAAAAAACTCCTCTCTATTCTTCTTTTAAAAACATGGTCCTTATGGAAGAGCAGAACCAGTCATGCAAAATAACATCAGCTACCCTCTGCTGAGATAAACAGCATAGATTAGCTTGTTACCATTGACAGCAACATACACCCACTTGGCACCAGGTTTCTTCAACACGGTTTTATTCTCTGAGAAATCCCCTCAGGTGGCATATATATCACGTGCCATCCCTCTATTGGGTCTTTCCGTTGGGTCTGTCCTTCTCCTGGAGCCAAGTCTCTCATTGTTGTGCGTGCAAGGCCCTCTTCTTTTATGCTCGCAAGATAAAAGTTTCTGGTAAAAAGTGCATTCGTCCAAATGAGGAGAAAAAAATAATTTAACTGTGTAGAGCAAAGAGACATCTATTAAGCTTAAATCAGCTAATATCCGTCATGACAATAAAAATATAAAGAATTCTTGAAGCAATCAGTTAAAAATAATTGGTCCTGTGGAAAATCAGCAGCTATATATTTTATGTTCTTCTTTGAACTTTTAATAAGAATGGCAAGGCAGAATGGGATATAGGAATGGCAAGGCATGATGGGATATAGGAATGGCAAGGCACAATGGGATTTAGGAATGGCAAGGCATGATGGGATATAGGAGTGGCAAGGTATGATGGGATATAGGAGTGGCAAGGCATGATGGGATATAAGAGTGGCAAGGTATGATGGGATATAGGAGTCGCAAGGCATGATGGGATATAAGAGTGGCAAGGCATGATGGGATATAGGAATGGCAAGGCATGATGGGATATAGGAGTGGCAAGGTATGATGGGATATAGGAGTCGCAAGGCATGATGGGATATAGGAGTGGCAAGGTATGATGGGATATAGGAATGGCAAGGTATGATGGGATATAAGAAAGGCAAGGCACAATGGGATATAGGAATGGCAAGGTATGATGGGATATAGGAGTGGCAAGGCATGATGGGATATAGGAATGGCAAGGCATGATGGGATATAGGAATGGCAAGGCATGATGGGATATAGGAATGGCAAGGCACAATGGGATATAGGAATGGCAAGGCACAATGGGATATAGGACTGGCAAGGCATGATGGGATATAGGAGTGGCAAGGTATGATGGGATATAGGAGTGGCAAGGTATGATGGGATATAGGAATGGCAAGGCATGATGGGATATAGGAGTGGCAAGGTATGATGGGATATAGGAGTGGCAAGGCATGATGGGATATAGGAGTGGCAAGGTATGATGGGATATAGGAGTGGCAAGGCATGATGGGATATAGGAGTGGCAAGGTATGATGGGATATAAATATGGCAAGGCATGATGGGATATAGGAGTGGCAAGGTATGATGGGATATAGGAGTGGCAAGGCATGATGGGATATAGGAGTAGCAAGGTATGATGGGATATAGGAGTGGCAAGGTATGATGGGATATAAATATGGCAAGGCATGATGGGATATAGGAGTGGCAAGGTATGATGGGATATAGGAGTGGCAAGGCATGATGGGATATAGGAGTGGCAAGGTATGATGGGATATAGGAGTGGCAAGGTATGATGGGATATAAATATGGCAAGGCATGATGGGATATAGGAGTGGCAAGAGGTATGATGGGATATAGGAATGGCAAGGCATGATGGGATATAGGAATGGCAAGGTATGATGCGATATAGGAGTGGCAAGGTATGATGGCATATAGGAGTGGCAAGGCATGATGGGAAATAGGAGTGGCAAGGTATGATGGGATATAGGAGTGGCAAGGCATGATGGGATATAAGAGTGGCAAGGTATGATGGGATATAGGAGTGGCAAGGTATGATGGGATATAGGAGTGGCAAGGCATGATGGGATATAGGAGTGGCAAGGTATGATGGGATATAGGAGTGGCAAGGCATGATGGGATATAAGAGTGGCAAGGTATGATGGGATATAGGAGTGGCAAGGTATGATGGGATATAGGAGTGGCAAGGCATGATGGGATATAGGAGTGGCAAGGCATGATGGGATATAGGAATGGCAAGGTATGATGGGATATAAATATGGCAAGGCATGATGGGATATAGGAGTGGCAAGGTATGATGGGATATAGGAGTGGCAAGGTATGATGGGATATAGGAATGGCAAGGCACAATGGGATTTAGGAATGGCAAGGCATGATGGGATATAAATATGGCAAGGCATGATGGGATATAGGAGTGGCAAGGTATGATGGGATATAGGAGTGGCAAGGTATGATGGGATATAGGAATGGCAAGGCACAATGGGATTTAGGAATGGCAAGGCATGATGGGATATAGGAGTGGCAAGGCATGATGGGATATAGGAGTGGCAAGGTATGATGGGATATAAATATGGCAAGGCATGATGGGATATAGGAGTGGCAAGGTATGATGGGATATAGGAGTGGCAAGGTATGATGGGATATAGGAGTGGCAAGGTATGATGGGATATAGGAATGGCAAGGTATGATGGGATATAAATATGGCAAGGCATGATGGGATATAGGAGTGGCAAGGTATGATGGGATATAGGAGTGGCAAGGTATGATGGGATATCTTAAAATCTCTCCTGGAGAGCATTAATCGTTAAAAATGGGAATTTTCTCTTTTTATGACAAAGTGAGCTTTTTTTTCTTTCAACAAATTAAGAATCGTCAGTTGAAGATGTGGTGATGGCTTGGATCCCATTTATCTCCATTAATCTGCCATTTAATGGCAATACAAGGTGCCACTCACAACGCAATATTGTGCGAGCCTTTCCCCGTACTCAGATAAATAAAATATGCAACTGCTCGCCATATGATGCATGGTCGGAACTCAACGATATCCTGTCCTGTGACTAAACAAAGCGATGTCCATCCAAGACCACTCAAACAACCTTCATGTTTCTGTCAAATGTCTATTATAGGCCAGTCAAAAATACTCCTTAGTTCTGTCCAATGTCTTTATCTTTATCTTCAATGTGGAGGGCCCCTAGGCCTGTTTATGCAACAGAGGTTACCCATTGATGCCGGAGTACAAGCATTCATTAATTATGCCCATATCTTTGCTGTCATAATGCATGTATCATATTTTCACTTTCAGATGAAGCAAGCCAGAATTTCTATTTGTGCACGGTCTGTGATAGTGGTTATGCAAGTACCATTAATATTACATATATGTACCCCAGACATACCAATCAAACTTTCCATTATGCCAAAAGGAGAGAATCATGAACTACCGGTATCCTTTTCACTGTTTGGATGCACAAATATGATTTGAGTATATAAAGAGATGTTCACATATATGGAAGCCTGTTGTTGGATGAGTTAATGGTCAGATTGCAAGCGCCTATACTACTCTTGAAGCTGCCCCACACCAGGATAATGCCCGCTACAATCTGCGTATTGTGATCTGTCTGCATCGGGTTCACAGTTATTGCACTCTTTGACAGCAGACATTCATCGCCGCAGTGTGAATCAAAATTCTATGCAACGGGTGAGGAACAACTTGCCGGGGATAATCTCCAATATTATGAGCTTTCCATTCTGCCATTATGATGCCTGTGTCATTCTCATCTCTGCAATTATAATGCCTGTGCCATTCTCATCTATGCCATTATGATGCCTGTGCCATTCTCATCTCTGCCATTATGATGCCTGTGTCATTCTCATCTCTGCCATTATGATGCCTGTGTCATTCTCATCCCATTATGATGCCTGTGTCATTCTCATCTATGCCATTATGATGCCTGTGTCATTTTATACTTGCTGAGCAGTCTGCCTCAAATAATACCACACCCTTATGTATAATTTAAGAAGAATTTCCATGTCTCTAATTAGCGGACTGATATAATCTTCTTATCTCTTTTTTCTGGAGTACTCTTCGATTTTGTAAATGTCCTGAAAATTGAAACTGGTTAAAAGTAGTTGAATAACCTCAATACAATATGAACATTATGATCTGCCAAGTTTGTCATGCACCTATTACACATTTATAATATCTCTATTGAGTTCAACATTCTGTAGGCAGGACTTTAAATGGTCATGTGATAACCCTCAGTGACCTCACTGTGACCAAATTGTGATTATCCTCAGTGACCTCACTATGACCAAATTGTGATAACCCTCAGTGACCTCACTATGACCAAATTGTGATAACCCTCAGTGACCTCACTATGACCAAATTGTGATAATCCCCAGTGACCTCACTATGACCAAATTGTGATAACCCTCAGTGACCTCACTGTGACCAAATTGTGATAATCCTCAGTGACCTCACTATGACCAAATTGTGATAACCCTCAGTGACCTCACTATGACCAAATTGTGATAGCCCTCAGTGACCTCACTATGACTAAATTGTGATAACCCTCAGTGACCTCACTATGGCTAAAATGTGATAACCCTCAGTGACCTCACTGTGACCAAATTGTGATAACCCTCAGTGACCTCACTATGACCAAATTGTGATAACCCTCAGTGACCTCACTGTGACCAAATTGTGATAACCCTCAGTGACCTCACTGTGACCAAATTGTGATAACCCTCAGTGACCTCACTATGGCTAAAATGTGATAATCCTCAGTGACCTCACTGTGACCAAATTGTGATAACCCTCAGTGACCTCACTGTGACCAAATTGTGATAACCCTCAGTGACCTCACTGTGACCAAATTGTGATAACCCTCAGTGACCTCACTATGACCAAATTGTGATAACCCTCAGTGACCTCACTATGACCAAATTGTGATAACCCTCAGTGACCTCACTGTGACCAAATTGTGATAACCCTCAGTGACCTCACTATGACCAAATTGTGATAACCCTCAGTGACCTCACTATGACCAAATTGTGATAACCCTCAGTGACCTCACTGTGACCAAATTGTGTTAACCCTCAGTGACCTCACTGTGACCAAATTGTGATAACCCTCAGTGACCTCACTATGACCAAATTGTGATAATCCTCAGTGACCTCACTATGACCAAATTGTGATAACCCTCAGTGACCTCACTGTGACCAAATTGTGATAACCCTCAGTGACCTCACAATGACCAAATTGTGATAACCCTCAGTGACCTCACTATGACCAAATTGTGATAATCCTCAGTGACCTCACTATGACCAAAATGTGATAACCATCGTCTGCCATAATTGTGTATGACCAAATAAATATATGCCACCAGCCACATGTACTGAACAGCAAGAGTTCAAACGCTATTGATCAAGTATTACAATCATCGCCGTGCAGACATAACAATTTGAAATACAGCCATATATTTTACACTGCTGCAAAATACGCTGACTTTGATAAACCGCATGAAGAGAGGGCAACATATCATTAAAGTATAAAGTATATAAATCCTGTCATCTGTCAGCCTCATTGGCATCAAATGCAGGGGACCACATTAGTCACATCTGTGGTGAATGTAGTTTTTTCCTACATGTGTATGTGTGTGTGTGTGTGTGTGTGTACAAGTAAACACCAAAATTTGAATCAGAATTGCTCTTACCACAACAAAAGTTGAATATAATAGAATCACATAAAGCAATCTGCCTAATTCACTAGAATTGTCTGCCATGGTTGTATAAATTCAAATACAGCATTAATCCTGATCCATTCAACTGTCAGATATTATTTTAGGGAATTGATTGTAATCCAATGAGGGTGGGACATGGCTCAGTTGGTAAAATGTCTTTCTCCCATGTTTAAGGTTCGGGTTTGAATCCTGGATGGGACAATTACCTCAGTCATGCTGCATGCTTGAGAAAGGTTGATATCTACCATTGAATCATTTCCCATTACAATCTGATTATTAAAGTCTGTGTGTTATCATGTCCATGTGATAATGCAAAAGAAAGATCCCCAGCTAATCTTCAAAAGGGGGATGGCATTGAGTCTCAGTGGCAGGATTCACCTAAACAATGCTGAAAAGGTCTTTAATACAAAAAAATAAAACCTAATCTATTAAACTGTCATATATTGTATTTCTTCACATAAAGCATTGGCCCTAATCCATTAGACTGTACTCATTCGAAAACTGCCTTCATTCTAAATGATTAAAACCGTCTGGCGGCCTTGTACGTATTCACATGCAGCAATCATCCTATCCCAATAATGCTGCCTCGTGTCATCTGATGCCATTCACATACAGATGCATCCAAACAAATGCACCTCCTGAAAATCAAAAATAATTAGCCCCAGCAGCAGATTATGCAACACTCCATTACCTTCAATATGAACATTATAGAAATCTTAATTTTGATGATTAGATTCTCTCTCTAACTCATAAGTGTCTTAATCTTACCAAAGATATCACTGACGTAGTAATATCTTTGATCTTACACAACGCAAACACACAAAGATGAGGCAGCAGGTGAAGACATCATGTAAAGGCATGAGGCACCAGGTGAAGACATCATGTAAAGGCATGAGGCACCAGGTGAAGACATC
Source organism: Amphiduros pacificus (assembly GCA_949316495.1). NCBI lineage: Eukaryota > Metazoa > Annelida > Polychaeta > Phyllodocida > Hesionidae > Amphiduros > Amphiduros pacificus. Next base: position 10,206,845 of record OX439010.1, read on the forward strand.
ATGTAAAGGCATGAGGCACCAGGTGAAGACATCATGTAAAGGCATGAGGCACCAGGTGAAGACATCATGTAAAGGCATGAGGCACCAGGTGAAGACATCATGTAAAGGCATGAGGCACCAGGTGAAAACATCATGTAAAGGCATGAGGCACCAGGTGAAGACATGAGGCACCAGGTGAAAACATAAGCAACCGGGTGAAGACATGAGGCACCAGGTGAAGACATGAGGCACCAGGTGAAGACATCATGTGAAGACATCATGTGAAGACATGAGGCACCAGGTGAAGACATGAGGCACCAGGTGAAGACATCATGTGAAGACATCATGTGAAGACATGAGGCACCAGGTGAAGACATGAGGCACCAGGTGACGACATGAGGCACCAGGTGAAGACATCATGTAAAGGCATGAGGCACCAGGTGACGACATCATGTAAAGGCATGAGGCACCAGGTGAAGACATGAGGCACCAGGTGAAGACATCATGTAAAGGCATGAGGCACCAGGTGAAGACATGAGGCACCAGGTGAAGACATGAGGCACCAGGTGAAGACATGAGGCACCAGGTGAAGACATGAGGCACCAGGTGAAGACATCAGGCACCAGGTGAAGACATCAGGCACCAGGTGAAGACATGAGGCATGAAGCAGTGGGGCCAGCCATTGAATAACTTCCATACACATATAACTTTTTGTGACATTTCACCAAATACACTGCACATGATGAGGCAATCTGTATTTTGTTTTGACATAGCGGCAGAGACCAGAGATGAGCAGTTAATGGCCTGAGCAGTGAGTGACCTGATATTCGTCCCCTCCGAGCCACTCCTGTCTCAGACTGACATCTTACTATCAGCTCACATTCTGTATGTGTTCCATTCCCATAGTCTGGCTGCCGGTGTTCGTGTCTTTGTGTCATTGCTGCCCTTAATACAAGCTTGTATGTTATAAATTGAACGTTTCTCCAAACCACGATGTTACCAATTCAGTGGAAAATTTATGAGGCATCAGATCATCTTGACTTAAAATTAGATTGAAAATCTCTGTTCAAATGAATGTGTCCAATGATATGAATTTAATAAGAATTTTTGAATTGGATTTAACTCATCTACCAAAATATGGAGAAAGTATGACTAGTCATGTTGAAAAACAGAAAACGAAAAGGAGAAAACAAAAAACAGTCAATACTATAATGCTTCTATCATTAAAGACATACCGGAAAAAAGAAAACTAGCTAGCTATGTAAGTTACTCGTTAAAATAGAAAGAGTATGGGTTGTAAGTCAAGTAAAAGGAACAAAGCAATGTTATTACGATATGCAGTATATCATCTATAAAGGAAACGAGAACAGCTCCCTCGACCTTAACTTTTGTTCTGCGCCTCAGCTTTTTGATCTCTGTCAGTGTGTTTCAGAAATGATCCCCACATATGATATATGTAAAAATGGTAAAGAATTTCTGGGCCATCAACATTCTGCAGCTGGGTCACATTTTAAATACTGCCAAATCAGGCCATGATTAACATTTACTGGAATCTTTCATGGCGGAGTCTGAGGATAAATCATTTGTGCACTCAGTTAAAACTCCTGCAAGATTAGCCATGCAAATGACAAATGTCACAATGGCAAACACTTTTCATCAGACTTATTTTCAATTCAATTTCAACCGAACTTTTTATAGTTATTTCAAGCATTATGATTTTTAATTTAAGAAACTTTTTTTAACGAGTGATTATATCTGTGATGGGAAATTAAATATTTAATATTCCTCTGATGAAAATTAATATACTGCTTCTGAATCATCTTAAACTTGACAAATATATTCGTTGGTCATTTTGGAAATATCATTTAAGGTCTATAATCCACAATGAAACACTGGGACAGACTTATGTTTTTTTGGCTTAAATGTGTTCAAAGTCATGTTATTTGTTAATTTAGCACAGAAAAAGTAAACTTAACCAGCTAGTCTTAAACTTTTATTATTTAAATTGAACCCGTTTTAACTACCGTTAAAACGGGTTCGACTCAGTTATTGCAGCTGGACACCATGTGTGCTGTATGAGAAATACCCCCCACTGACGTCATAGCCTCACTCTCATCCTGGAACCCCCCAGAGCATGCAGAGCCGAAGGCAGTTACGTAAATATACGAGACCACACGAAGTTCTCTCCCGATGCTTCAAACTGATTGTGGATTATAGACCTTAACTTTGTGTGAATTAAATGTGCCTTGTTAATACATGTGCAAATGACTAACCCATTTAAGTGTCTCCATATGTACTCAAATTAGTGTATCATTTTAGTTCAAATTACAACAAAAAAATTAAATTGCTAAATCCTGCAATTTATGTGTTAATTGCCTGGTATCAAAAAGACATAAACAAAAATGAATCTGATCAATTTTACCCCGAGATGCAAGGAGTCCATTTGTCCCTGAAATAAAGCTATCTTAAAATATTCATTTTTTTTATCTCCGTTTCAGTGAGCAAGCAATCTTATTACATCCCCTGAATTATTTGTTTCCCATTTCTTGCGGGATTAGTTTCAGAAACTGACGCTGCTTGTTACCTACGCTTGACTGCATCAATTACCTGTTGCATCATTCATCAGCCTCACCGAGAAAAGTAATATGAATGTGAATGCCTCACAGATGCAATAAATTCATCTCCAATCCAGGATGCAAAATGGACCCGCAAATCACAAAACACACGTCAGATTTTTTTTTACGTGCATTGGGCGTCAGCCATAATTTAGCAATGAACGATATTGTTCACATTCCATTTGGATAAATCTTGGCTCCTACTTGTCATTTTTATTCCGCTCCTCCTCCATTCCTTTGTAATTCTCCCAATGATTGGAGATTACTGCTAAAAATAAACGTGTGGCTTTTTTTTTTATAGAGTATAATTGCTATATGGGTCGTCAGATTGCTTTGCAATGAAGTATGAGATTATTTTTAATGAAAGAACATCATGTTTACAAACAGAAACCCTCATTGAAGCTTAAATAGTGAATATAATCAAACAATGTAATAAAATTGATAAATTTCAGATAAATCAGGATTAAGACAAACAACCAATTATCACGGTAACTGGAGTGCATAACAATACCAGTTTTCACATTAAAGATATATGGCCTAACCATGGATACAACACAATAAAAAACATTTTTAATGAGAGTAAACAGGGATAACGTCCACCATAAATATTTCTGTTGGCACTTGGGATTAACTCATCTGCATCTCGAATCATCTCTGAAATCATTAATCAAATATTTCGCCTAACATTGAGGAGTTTACAATAAAGAGTTTGATATCCATATTGTAGTTACATGCTCACGGACAGACGCTGTGCCCACAAGGTGGTAAATGGAAAAAAAAGCTCCTCAACATAATTTTATTGTTGAAGCGCAAACAAATTAAATGTAAATACTTAACCCAACCAATCCGATCAAAAAGACATTTCGGAGGAGTTTTCCATTATATTTAAGTCTTGGTCTTGTGGAAAGGGGTAGTAATTTAATTGTTTTCACTGGGATGGGGGAGGAAGGATCTCGGTGAGCAGTGTGCAATATTCTAAATTGTAGAGTCTTCTCTTTGCAAGAGAAAAAAAGTTCATAAGAGAGAATTCTTATTTATTAAAAGACAATTGAAAGCCAGTTCTTTGTATTTGTGGAATTCTTTGCTTGTTAGTTCCATTGATTTGGGTAATGTCTTCATAAAGCAAATTACAATAATTGCTTCTGACAGAAGCAAAATCTGGATATTAATTCATTTATCCCACACAAAATTATGTGAAATTTATCTGTTTATGAACAAAATATTTTATTAGCACAATTTGATAAATCAACAAAGAATCTGTTTAATTCAACTTGATGATATTCCTAATTAGATTCCGGTAATTTTCATGCTATTACAAGATCCCACAAAAATCAATTTGATATTTCCAGATTCTAAAACAGAAGATTTATCAAGAATCATTTACAGTACAAACAATACTTCCTAATCGAATGAAGATGACATATATATATTTATGGTTCCCTCCATTAGAAACAGAATAATATCATACATTTGGACTACATTGCCACAAACTTTACACTGCAAAATAACTTATGTACTGTAAATCTTAAAAGCTTTTAAAAAAATGAGAAATGATAGTCATTCCTTTGAGACAAAGACATGTATCATATCATTGATGATGAAGAACAAAACGCACTTGTGTAATCAAATGTGCTTAATTTCTTTAAAAAATATAATTAAAATCAATATGACAGTCTCCAAGGAGCTTAAAGAGGATTCTTCTCTTAAATTTCTTGTATGAAATTGGTATTTTCAGGTCTAATTGTTGTTCATCCTCATTTGTCAATGATTGAGATATACATGGCATGTTAAGTCCAACGCTGGGACCAAACTTAAATTTCTGTTAATTGTGGAAACAAGGCTTAAAAAATAAAGAAAATTGCAAAAAGGACTGACAATTTTTGAAACTGAAGAATTCTTGCAGCATATATTCTTTTTAAGGGAAATCTTTCAGGTCTATATCTTAGAAAACTTTTCATTCCAATTAAAAAAGAATGTAGGTATTACAATTCATAACCCATATTCATGTTCTAGAATTTTTGTTTAGCAGAACTTAAAATATTTCACTGGAAATTTATTATTAAAATAGTGGTTCATCTTTCAGGAAGTGTGAAGAAACATTAATATGACATATAAAGTTCAAATACATTGAAATCGTGCCAACCTGCTGCGACAGATTGTACCATAAAAACTCATTCAACAATATAACATGACATACTATAACATAACCCTGACATTCTATAACATAACCCTGACATACTATAACATAACCCTGACATTCTATAACATAACCTGACATTCTATAACATAACCTGACATTCTATAACATAACCCTGACATTCTATAACATAACCTGACATTCTATAACATAACCTGACATTCTATAACATAACCTGATATTCTATAACATAACCTGACATTCTATAACATAACCTGACATTCTATATCACAACCGTGGCATTCTATAACATAACCTGACATTCTATAACATAACCCTGACATTCTATAACACAACCGTGGCATTCTATAACATAACCTGACATTCTATAACATAACCCTGACATTCTATAACATAACCCTGACATTCTACAGCATAAACCTGACATGCTATAACATAACCCTTACATTCTATAACATAACCTGACATTCTATAACATAACCTGACATTCTATAACATAACCTGACATTCTATATCACAAACCTGACATTCTATAACATAACCTGACATTCTATAACATAACCCTGACATTCTATAACACAACCGTGGCATTCTATAACATAACCCTGACATACTATAACATAACCCTGACATTCTACAACATAACCTGACATTCTATAACATAAACCTGACATTCTATAACATAAGCCTGGAATAATTAAAACATCAGCCTCACATTCTATGATACAGCCTGAAATTCTATGAAAGCCTTAAACACAACTCTGATATTTAGCAAAATATACCTGACATTCAACAACACTGATATGACATTCTATACAAGCATGAATTAAGACCAAAAGAAAGAAAAAAGAAAAGAAAAAAAAGATTTTCACAATGCAGTAGATGTCTTATATTGTTATCGGCCCTGTTGGACCATGGCGGGGAATACAGACTGGACTATAGATCTGCAAACAGAATGATATCAACCTCCATTTCTGTATATTATGGTAACCATTCCGGGCAATTCAAAAGGTGTCACTGGGAACCGAACCATCTGGACAAGTTCCAGATTGTGGCAGACACTCTGGAGACACTCTGGAGAACCGAATGATATCCTCCAGAGAGAAATCTCATCCAGCGATCATCATATATCCAAACTATGGGCATCCTCTTGGCAATCCTGGGTTGGACTCTCATCCAATCTATCACTCTGAGTGAAGATTGAAAATGAAAATAAAAACCGCCATTTTCTATATATGCCCTTCATCTTGCACTCTGTTACCTCTCAGAAAATGAATATCGGAAGATTATACATATTTCTTTGTATCAACCTTTAAAACGTAGTGCTTTCCTTATGAGAATATTGATTTTTCAGTCTTCGCACAATGTTCTTTGTTAGAATAACACTAACTTACATATAAATCGGAAGGAACCTGTCTGACCTTGTCTGAAAGCAAATCATTATTATCAATCGATTTCATAGATATAAAGATAACGAGAACAAATCTTAATAATGAATAGATGATCTCTGAAATATTTGTTGCAAAACCATAAGAAGAGACACAGGGTAAAAATAAACTGAGAGTCATGCGGGTTACTTTTTCAAACGTTACACATTTAATTTGTTAATCATTTGTAGTGGTGACAAGTTCATCTCAAGGCTGGAGTAATCTGTTATTAAATCAAGAGGTTAAAGTGTTTAAAATTGCAATTAATTTTATAATAATCTCTCATGACGTCCGTCGTAACATTCAGCTATATAACATTAATTTCTAGCTATATAATTAAGACCTGGGAGTTGCCAATCCTGCTCAAGTAATTATCATTAACACTTCATCATATACTTTGCCTTGCATGTACCTGGCGTGTTCTTTATTTGGTCTATTGCCTAGATGGCACCAAACTCCCAGTTGCACCTTAAAACTTTGGTGTAAGAAAATGTGCAAATATTTGGTTCACATTGTCTAATTATGGCCCTCTGTGGAGGTCGGGAAGGCCAGACTTAAAGTGAACGAATATCGTCACATATATATGGCAATGGCAACATGGACTGAAACATATTTTTGTGGCTTTGAGGCTATTTCCTTATTTTTCTGGGATAAATCACAGACAGACAGCCATCAAGATGACAGAAACTGCAGACAGACAGCCACAAAAACGATGGACAGAGGCAGACAGCCATCAAGATGACAGAAACTGCAGACAGACAGCCACAAAAACGATGGACAGAGGCAGACAGCCATCAAGATGACAGAAACTGCAGACAGACAGCCACAAAAACGATGGACAGAGGCAGACAGCCATCAAGATGACAGAAACTGCAGACAGACAGCCACAAAAACGATGGACAGAGGCAGACAGCCATCAAGATGACAGAAACTGCAGACAGACAGCCACAAAAACGATGGACAGAGGCAGACAGCCATCAAGATGACAGAAACTGCAGACAGACAGCCACAAAAACGATGGACAGAGGCAGACAGCCATCAAGATGACAGAAACTGCAGACAGACAGCCACAAAAACGATGGACAGAGGCAGACAGTCATCAGGACAACCTCTTATAGTTACAAAATCAGACAGCCACAGACAGCACCAAAAATGGCATGAAACAGAGAGAGCCTCTTATAGTTACAAAATCCTGTGACCCAAAAGAGATATGGGCATGACTGGCAAATGTCTTAAATATTTCTTGTCAACATTGACATTGGGCAATCATCTTTGCTGTACATCCTAATTACAGCCTGAAATGCACTTGTTTCCTGCTAATCTCCCAGGACTGCTCTTTGGCCTTAATGCACGTCATCACAACTGAATCTACAGCACCCGTCTAAGTGCAACAGGTCTATGGGGAATAAATGAGTCTACAGCACCCGTCTAAATATGCAACAGGTCTATAGGGAACAAATGAACCTATAACACCCGTCTAAGTGCAACAGGTCTATGGGGAATAAATGAACTTATAGTACCCGTCTAAGTGAAACAGGTCTATGAACCTATAGCACCCGTCTAAATGCAACAGGTCTATAGGGAACAACTGGATCTATAGCACCCGTCTCAATATGCAACAGGTCTATGGGGAACAAATTAATCTACAGCACCCATCTAAGTGAAGAGGTCTATGAACCTATAGCAACCATCTAAGTGCAACAGGCCTATGAAACTATAGCAACCATCTAAGTGCAACAGGCCTATGAACCTATAGCAACCATCTAAGTGCAACAAGCCTATGAACCTATAGCAACCATCTAAGTGCAACAAGCCTATGAACCTAAAGCAACCATCTAAGTGCAACAGGTCTATGAACCTATAGCAACCATCTAAGTGCAACAGGTCTATGAACCTATAGCAACCATCTAAGTGCAACAGGCCTATGAACCTATAGCAACCATCTAAGTGCAACAGGTCTATGAACCTATAGCAACCATCTAAGTGCAACAGGTCTATGAACCTATAGCAACCATCTAAGTGCAACAGGTCTATGAACCTATAGCAACCATCTAAGTGCAACAGGCCTATGAACCTATAGCAACCATCTAAGTGCAACAGGCCTATGAACCTATAGCAACCATCTAAGTGCAACAGTCATATGAACCTATAGCAACCATCTAAGTGCAACAGGCCTATGAACCTATAGCAACCATCTAAGTGCAACAGGCCTATGAACCTATAGCAACCATCTAAGTGCAACAGGCCTATGAACCTATAGCAACCATCTCAGTGCAACAGGCCTATGAACCTATAGCAACCATCTAAGTGCAACAGGCCTATGAACCTATAGTACCAATCTAAGTGAAACAGGCCTATGAGGAACAAATTAATCTACAGCATCACAGATGTGTCATGTTAAACAAAGAAATTGCCTTTTATCATAGTGAATATTTTTAACAAAAGATGCATAGCATAGTGATTCTACTTGAGCCTTGGTAATATCTGCCTGTGTTAATATTAATAATGCAGAAAAAAAAACGATTCTGCAATTGAGGTTTTACTGAGAATTAAGAGGAGTGGCATGCCCTTATTAAGAGAGATGCGATTCAAGTCATACAAGTCTCACCGGGGAAAGCTTCTAGGTATAGGAGCTGAATTCTGCACTTTGCTAAACCTCCCCAACATCTTGTCATTTCATGTCATTCTTTCTGACCCTTTTAAAATATCATACTTTTCATTCAATGTTTCAATGATAGTGTACATATTATAATTCATGCACATGCACGCACATGCAGATATTTACACAAACACACCACACACATGCACACACACACACACACACACACACACACACAGAATTAGCAAACTTCCTAATTTCTTCCCTACAGATTAGCCAGGCATGTACCTAAATTCTCCATTTTCTTTTTATAGTAAACAATATTGCTCTAAATGACAAATAATTTATGCATTTTTCAGTATGGGAGAACTTTAATTTCAATAATTACTTCCCTCATATCCCAAACCCTGCACATGTTAACCATGAGGTCCATATTTTAGCAACAGTATGGTATCTCACAAGGTGATCTATGTTATCATTTGTCCTGAAAACAATTTTTTCTAAACATTATACAAATCTCCAATGAGACTTCAGTCAACTTCAAAACCACCAGGCAGTGGGAAGTCTGTCCGTAAAGATATCACAATTCATTTGGCATATCTAATTTTGGAATTTGTAAGTGGTTGCCAACCTCTGGAATACAGGTGTATTCATGTGCCAGTAGACATTCAAACTCATGCCAAATAGATGTCGGAAACCAGATTGAAGGTTAAAAGGGAAACAAATAAATGAACTGAATCTTTTTAATAATTCGGTAATATTTTTGGAGTTTTTACATATTTCAAGTTCATGTTATTTCAAGTTCATGTTATTTCAAGTTCATGTTGTTTCAAGTTCATGTCGTTTCAAGTTCATTTTGTTTCAATTTCATGTCGTTTCAAGTTCATGTCGTTTCATGTTAACATATAATATCTGTACGTGAAATTAAACCCATTCACCCACAAATACTGCTCTGGAACTTGTATGCAACTGATACAATAAACAGAAACTTTTCATAATTGTAAATACGATACCCTTTTTTGCATTCCACTGGTAATTCATGGAATTAACTTGAGCTCCTGATTTGTGTATAATTTGTAAGGTTTCCTGGAATTCACCATAATCAACTACACGACTTAGGGAATATGTACAACATGACTTTGGTTATTTTTGTTAGATATTTTTGTTAGATACACCACACTTGGGAGTATGTGTAATATTTCTTACACCCACAGGATGCAATTCATTCTTGTTTGAAGCCACAGAAAACTGCAGTGTACTGTCATAGAACAACTTAGATATCTTTCAAAAAGGTCATGTTTGATATCACATAAAATTATCAAATAAAGTATTTTCATCAAGACCACAAGAATAAGTATTATTTAAAACACACAAAAGAACAGTTTGAATATTCTTCAAATTTTGAAATTTTGAAATTTTCTTACCAGTTAGATGATAACTTATTCAAACATAAATAGAGATTGTTTAATGTGAGATAGAAGTGTGGCACTGTGACTCAATGCCCTTCTGAAATAGGAATCACTAGTTGATTTCCATTTCATTTACAATTATGCCTCAAACATTAAGGTTAAACCCTTGTACCAGTAGTGTGGCCTTCAAATCTCTCACCAGAACAGTGTATGCACATAAAATCATCAGCATATCTCAGACAATGCTACATAATTTTATGATGTTTACCAGGATGGGATTATTTGTACATTTGAACAATGCAAATCTTTTGCTAATAACATTTACAAATATAAACACAATTTTTATCAGTTGATTAGTTGTCGACAGCTCTCTTGTTTCAAAAGCAAAAATCGAGAAATCCTAATGTTATCTGGAACTAGCTAACAAGAAAGTGCTTCTTATACTAGCTTGCATAAGCTTCCAAGGTTGTTTCTCCTGTGCTAGCTTGCATAAGCTATCAGCTTGCATAAGCTTCCAAGGTTGTTTCTCCTGTGCTAGCTTGCATAAGCTATCAGCTTGCATAAGCTTCCAAGGTTGTTTCTCCTGTGCTAGCTTGCATAAGCTATCAGCTTGCATAAGCTTCCAAGGTTGTTTCCCCTGTGTTAGCTTGTATAAGCTATCAGCTTGCATAAGCTACCAAGGTTGTTTCTCCTGTGCTAGCTTGCATAAGCTATCAGCTTGCATAAGCTTCCAAGGTTGTTTCTCCTGTGCTAGCTTGCATAAGCTATCAGCTTGCATAAGCTTCCAAGGTTGTTTCTCCTGTGCTAGCTTGCATAAGCTATCAGCTTGCATAAGCTTCCAAGGTTGTTTCTCCTGTGCTAGCTTGTATAAGCTATCAGCTTGCATAAGCTTCCAAGGTTGTTTCTCCTGTGCTAGCTTGTATAAGCTTCCAAGGCTGTTTCTCCTGTGCTAGCTTGCATAAGCTACCAAGGTTGTTTCTCCTGTGCTAGCTTGCATCAGCTACCGAGGCTGTTTCTCCTGTGTTAGCTTGCATCAGCTATCAGCTTGCATCAGCTACCAAGGTTGTTTATCCTGTGCTAGCTTGTATAAGCTACCAAGGCTGTTTCTCCTGTGCTAGCTTGTATAAGCTACCAAGGCTGTTTCTCCTGTATTAGCTTGTATAAGCTGTCAGCTTGTATAAGCTACCAAGGCTGTTTCTCCTGTGCTAGCCTGTATAACCTGTCAGTTCAGTGCCTCAAGGCTCAGTTCGGTGTTTTATAAAGCAGAATGCAAGGGCTGAAGGTGCAAATATCTGATATATCAAAGTCAGTAACTCTATAAATGTACTGTAGATGTAAAATTCTTAAAACAAAGGACTATGTTTACACTAAATTCATGTCGGTATTTCTGTGGCAGTGTTGCAGAGTGTGACTTTGATCTTCAGGCATTGAAGACAGCTTTATACATCATTACTGAATATCACAGAACACACAAATAAATCACTCATGCCTGCAAATTATTGATATGTGCGCGTGTTATGCACCGTGTTGCTTCATTTGTGTATATAACATGCCATGCCAAACACCTTTTTGTGACACCTTTTACATACCTTGTGAAAGCTGCATACATAATGGGGTCAAAATGATTGTAAATCAATGCATGTGGTCTGTGTCCCCACATAAAACTCGGGCCACCTTGTCATTATCAGAAAAAAAAGTTCTGATCAAGACAACCATTTTTTAGGCATTTATTTTAAAGTTTAGAGGGTGAAGTTTTTTTGTATAACTTTGCTACTTTATCATGGCGAAAGGGTTACTCTATCTTGGTCAAAATTTACTTGGTAGGAAAGGTAACATTATCTTCGTCAAAGGGTTACTTTATCCTGATGGAAGGGTTACTTTGTCTTGGTCAAGGGACTAATTTATCTTGGTGAAAAGGGTTACTTTCTCTTGGTCAAGGGTTACTTTCTCTTGGTCAAAGTGTTCATTATCTTTGCCAAAGGGTTACTTTCTCTTGGTCAAAGGTTACTTTCTCTTAGTCAAAGTATTCATTATCTTCACCAAAGGGTTACTTTCTCTTGGTCAAAGGTTACTTTCTCTTAGTCAAAGCGTTACTTTCTCTTAGTCAAAGTGTTCATTATCTTTGCCAAAGGGTTACTTTCTCTTAGTCAAAGGGTTACTTTCTCTTGCTCAAATCGTTACTTTCTCTTGGTCAAAGCGTTACTTTCTCTTGGTCAAAGGGTTACTTTCTCTTGGTCAAAGCATTACTTTCTCTTGGTCAAAGCGTTACTTTCTCTTGGTCAAAGGGTTACTTTCTCTTGGTCGAAGCATTACTTTCTCTTGGTCAAAGCATTACTTTCTCTTGGTCAAAGCATTACTTTCTCTTGGTCAAAGGGTTACTTTCTCTTAATCAGTGTTCATTATCTTCGCCAAAGGGTTACTTTCTCTTAGTCAAAGCGTTACTTTCTCTTGGTCAAAGGGTTAATGAAGTGGCCAAAGAGTTACTTTATTATGGTCAAATCTTCACTTTATCTGTATTGGGAAGTCAGCATTGATCTATCTGAAGTGTCAGTCAATCCATACATAAAGCCTTCAACCTCAATTAAAATGAAAAAGATCAGAACCTGAGATACAGGAATCCTGCATCAGAAACCCAAGGCAAAGATTCTTGTTTCAAAATCAATGAAAGTGTGAAGAGCTGTATTTGATTCAACTATTAATGTGATTTCCATTTTTTGCCCCAGTGCCTATAGGCCCTTTCCTCCTTTTTTTTTACAGTCTGATCGCAACCCAAGAGCGTTTAATAAATATTGAACAGGGATCATCCATTAAACACTTGGTTTGTTTTCAAAATTGATTTCCTCCACCAGGGCTCGGGAAGGAGTTTTTTAGCAGACCATGATAATGGTTGGTTAGTCACTCATAAAAATCAAATGAAAAAGTGCCCCGATTTTTAAGCAAATCCCCAAGTGACTTCCTGTTTGCCGCTAAGACCTGCTAGTAGCCAAGCCAAGCTTAGTCAACTTGAGTAATGTCAATTAGAAAGTCACTATTAAAATAAACAGCATATCATTCAATTCTTAAAACTGAGCCGGCAAGAACAAAGGTACATATACACATAAACACGCTTCCAGTAACTAAACAGAACTGATATCGCAAGACCATGCGATGACATTTTTTTCTAATGAGATGATTTTGAGATTAAATGCTTTTAAAAATCTGATTTGTAAAATGAAACAGGATGCAAAAGAGTACAATAACTGGTACAACATCTCTTTATCAGTATATTTTGTTTTGTATATTTTGAAATGCACCTCATCATGAAATAGAAACAGGGGGACGTGGCATCCGTTGGGAAGGCAACACCACGCCATGTTCCTTTTTTCAGCATCTGTTGTCTTATCAGCATTAAAAGGAAAAAGCAAGGAAGAGACCTTATTCACTCCCATTTGTCGTACTTCATGTTAGAAGGTTCGGCAGATAAGATTTCACTGAATCATGTCTGTTGAAGTGTCATCCATACAATACATTTCTGATCATGGTGCTACTCATTGCTTTCAAAAAAAAAAATCAACCAAGCATACAAACAACTACGGGATTATGTTCCCTGTCTCTCAAGTCAGTTTCACCAAGTTTTCTCGTTCACCAAGATATTCTCGTGAGACAGACTACCATACTGGGGACGCACACGATTTTGATCACACACACACGATTTTGATCAAAATGAAACCAGAAAGCACCCAAAAAACTTGAAAAACAACACTAGAGATTTTTGCATGCCATTTAGGAGAAGCAGACCTCGCCTCGCACCCTCCTCCCGATACACGCCTGCCACTGCGCACAGAATAGCATTAATCAGACTCAACAGAGCCGCCCTTTCTATTTTCCTTTCTCATTCATCACACACATAGTTTACAGGGGCCAATTTGCTCGCAGGTCTTAATTACAACCTTCCTGCTGACTATTGTGTTTTTACATTATAAATTCCTCTCACATTCATCAATACTTTCACATTACTTTCACCATCGGCACACCCAGCAGGCCTGAGATAGAATTTGCTAAACGGAACCCTGCTTTAACGAAATAAAACAGAAAGATTCAAATTTCGGACAAATTAAACACAACTTAAATCAATATCATAGCAAAATAAGTGATATTTTATTAACTTTTTTCATTATTCAGAGATGTTATTTTTGCTAGTTTCTGGGCATGCCCTCTGTCTCCTTTCCAGAGTCACCCAGGTGTTTATTGATTTTAGTCTTGTTAGCAATCCGTGATAAAACTTGTTAAATGGCTGCCAGCTTACTAGTATAAAAACTTTGTCAAATGGCACTTGCAAAATTGAAGTAGAACTGATCAAGTCTCATAAACAAATAAGTGAAGCACAAAGCAAATAAGTGAAGCACAAAGCAAATAAGTGAAGCATAACACAAATAAAGAAAAAAAAACCAATATGAGATATGTCACACTTTATGCTGCACAGAATAATAAGGAGTATTTCTTTTATTTTTTCTAAACACATTTAAAAGATTTTAAGAGCTGTTAAATGATATTCAAAAGGACTTTAAAAAAAAGAGAACTCAAGACTTTCCCTTAAGGGCTTTAGAAAAAAGAGAACTCAAGACTTTCCCTTAAGTCAAATGGTCAGGCAGTTATTATAACGAGATAACTTTTTAGATGGCCATTATTTTACATGACGTTTGTTACTTCATTATTAACACAATGGACAGACATATCTGAGACAATAATGAAAAGTGGAGTTTTGCCTCAGGATATTGTCTAAACAAAATTCATCTCATTAAACTTGGCAAAATTGGATGAACATATACTATAGTCAGAGTAAATAGATCTGCGGATATAATAAGGTGCAATTAATTGAAAGAAATAGTATAAAAATCATGATTTTGAAAGAGAGAACAAATATACAAAAACAAGAATACATAATGGCCCTTGTAAATGTCTTGTGAATGAAAACCAAAACATGTATATGCCTCCTAGTTTACATCTAACTTGTAAACTAGGCAATGCAGTAAACAAATAACTTAAATGCAATGCAGTAAACATATAACTTAAAGGCAATGCAGTTACCATATCAAATAAAGGCAATGTAAACAAAATTTGGGTACTTTTTGCAAATGCACACTGCAAACACTATGACTGGCTGATTCACAATGGTGTGAAACTATTGAATCACAGTAATTAAACATTGAGTAAAAGCAAAAGGCATTTCTTGAAATGATTACTCTTTAATATGATTGAAAGTTTTAATGTAAATTGGTTTCGAACTGCAGATTGGCATAAGACCTCTTGATTTATTAAGATTTATCATCTTCCTGGCTATTTCCTTTAAGTAAAGAGATAGTGGCTTGAAATGATTTGGTTTGAAAAATCATGTTTCTGTTAATTTAGATCACTGTTGTCTATGTAATCCTATAACAAGATAACCTAAATATATCTGAGATATGCCATCTTTAAAATATCTTGTATAATTTTAGTACTGATGCATTCTATTACTTTTCATAAAATCAATTTCTCGCACACTAATATAGTTTACTTTCCCTTGCAGATCTAATTTGATTTTGCTGGTGATTTGGTAAGTACTTTGAAACTTATTCAATTTTTCTTTTCTTATCCTTTCTTATAAATCAACAGTAAATTTTAATCTTCTAGCTCCTTATCGAAACAATGGTCCTGGCACTTGAAGATAACTTGTATGTCAGCCAAAAATAATTTGTTCAAGTCAAACCTATCTAGATAAAGTTAAACTGAAATTTCCTCTTTGCAAATCGACATATATTCACATTGCATTGGGACTATGGCAGATTTAGGATTTAAAGCTCAAATTGATCATGTGGTTTTCTTGGGATGTCATGGCCTTTGTCCCTCCTCCAGTTCTGATTATCATGATTACAGCACTATACCCAGGCAGGAGATGGATCACATCAAGTAGCTTGCAAATATCCCTTCCCCTTGGGCTTGTACCAAGGATATTACTTCCGATTGCTGTGTCCTTTTCCCCAGTTAAATATACCAATTTGCTGCTGAATGAATGGAAACAATTAGTGAGTTCATACAGAGTACACAAGTCTGGTGTGGCAAGCAGAGTCACAAGCTTCAATATAACATGATAACCAGGTAAAGGTCATTGTCATGATCACTGGTCAGAGGTCATTCTCTTTACTGTGTCATGATCACCAGGCAAAGGTCATTGTCTTTACTATATGAGGATCATCAGGCAAAGGTCATTCTCTTTACTGTGTCATGATCACCAGGCAAAGGTCATTGTCTTTACTATAGGAGGATCATCAGGCAAAGGTCATTGTCTTTACGATATGAGGATCACCAGGAAAAGGTCATTGTCTTTACGATATGAGGATCACCAGGCAAAGGACATTGTCTTTACTATATGAGGATCATCAGGCAAAGGTCATTGTCTTTACGATATGAGGATCACCAGGCAAAGGTCAATGTCTTTACTATATGAGGATCACCAGGAAAAGGTCAATGTCTTTATGTCATAAACACTGGGCAGAGGTAGTTATCTTTACTACATCATGATTACTGAGCAGAGGTCATGTCTTTATGTCATTATCTATGTCTTTACTATATGAGGATCACCAGGAAAAGGTCAATGTCTTTATGTCATAAACACTGGGCAGAGGTCGTTATCTTTACTACATCATGATTACTGAGCAGAGGTCATGTCTTTATGTCATTATCATCGGGCAAAGGTCATTATCTGTCCATAAGTTAAAATCAATCACCCCAATTAATGTTTATGCAACAAGCAGTTATCTATAATTTCTCTTGTACTAATTTGTCATTAATATAATTTTCACAATGCAAGATGATCCCATTCATGAAGAAATGGTAATGAGAGTTTTAAAATATCCATTAATCATATTTGAAGAAATATGGTATTTTGTGAATATTACTATTTGTAAAAATGTCATATTGTAAAAACGTAAAAAAATGGCCCTTGTAGATTTATAATTGCACAAGGGATTACAGGAATAGATAAACAAAGTCTTTTAAAATGTCTTCCTGCTATTAGCAGACAGATAAAGATTCTATTAATCAAATATTGAGGACTTTTTTTAGTCATGAAGTGGAAAATTATGCCACTCTTCCTATTTATAATTCAAATCACTTCATGCTACGTTAAACTGTGCTAGATTTCTCATTTTTGGCAAACTCATTATAGGAAAGCATGCTTTCAAATTTAATATCAAACTACTAAAATATTCAGAGACAGACAAATAGCCATCACCGATATACTATCTGGGTATATACACACCACTTAGTGGAAAATTGATTCCCATTATGTGGAGAAAATATAGAGATGTGGGACCAGTCGCAGGTCAGGATAAGCAGAGAATGCCATATATGCTATTTAACTTGTGAGAGGGGACCAGCAGAGAATGCCATATATGCTATTTAACTTATGAGAGGCGACCAGCCGAGAATGCCATATATGCTATTTAACTTATGAGAGGGGACCAGCAGAGAATGCCATATATGCTATTTAACTTATGAGATGGGACCAGCAGAGAATGCCATATATGCTATTTAACTTATTAGATGGGACCAGCAGAGAATGCCATATATGCTATATTATGAGAGGGGACCAGCAGAGAATGCCATATATGCTATTTAACTTATGAGATGGGACCAGCAGAGAATGCCATATATGCTATTTAACTTATGAGATGGGACCAGCAGAGAATGCCATATATGCTATATTATGAGAGGGGACCAGCAGAGAATGCCATATATGCTATTTAACTTATGAGATGGGACCAGCAGAGAATTTGATATATGCTACTTAACTTATGAGATGGGACCAGCAGAGAATGCCATATATGCTATTTAACTTATGAGAGGGGACCAGCAGAGAATGCCATATATGCTATTTAACTTATGAGAGGGGACCAGCAGAGAATGCCATATATGCTATTTAACTTATGAGAGGGGACCAGCAGAGAATGCCATTATTGCTATTTAACTTATGAGATGGGACCAGCAGAGAATGTCATATATGCTATTGAACTTATGAGATGGGACCAGCAGAGAATACCATAAATGCTATTTAACTTATGAGAGGGGACTAGCAGAGAATACCATATATGCTATTTAACTTATGAGAGGGGACCAGCAGAGAATACCATATATGCTATTGAACTTATGAGATGGGACCAGCAGAGAATACCATATATGCTATTTAACTTTTTGATGACTCAATACCATAGAAATATGTAAATGGCTGTCAACTGAAAGCGATCTTCCTTCTGGTTGAGTAAGCGGTGAGCAGTTGTGGGAGGTATATCCTTATCAAACCACTAATGCTGACCTAAAGGTCAAAGTCACATATTTTTAACAAATATGAGAGGGTTATCTTGACTTTGAAAAATCTGTCAAAATATGTGCCTTTTCCTGGACCAGTGAGAGAGGATAAAATGAAATTGTCAAAATAAATTGCAAGCAGAGGTCATCATAAGATATGTTTATCTAATAAATCTGGGTGGCATGGTTGCCGTGTTTACTCGATGATAAACAGCATGATCACAAAATGAAACATGTACAACAAGTTGGCATGCAGGATGTCAAGTTACTGACAAGGAGGTGAAGAGTTCACAGCCTGAAAACTCCTTGTCCAAGCCAAAATGACTTGATTTGATTTGATATGTTGGCTGTTCCACTTTTGTCTAATCACCACAACTGTACAGGTCATCACATCACTTACAGAAGGGCGACAAGTCTTTTCAAGTCCAGAACTAGCACCACAAATCACCAAAAATATTTACATGACATTCCTGCTGAGTAATTATTTTCCTATATTTGTGTTAATTTGGGCAAAAATATGTTAATGTGTGAGAGGCCAAAGTATAGAAGTCAAAAATGGCAGAGCTTGGGCATAAATAAACATATATTTCTCAGATATTAAATCTAAAGAATATCTACTCTGATAGGGATAACAGAGAAGGGAGATTTACAATGGACTGTTCTGCTACTGGTGCCATTTCTCTTCTCTTATTATGGCTTATAAAGTGTTTAAAACAAATAGAATGTGAGCATTTCACACCTCACCACTCCTAACAGGGTGGTTGCCAGGTAACTATGGTGGTTGCCAGGTAACAGGGGTGATTGCCAAGTATGTCTTTATTGTCATTTGTTTCTGGCCTCCAATAGATGAATAGTTTGTAAACTGATACTTTCATAATGTCTTGAAGTTTTGGATATATAATAAATATCTGAAGACATGAAAGAGTAATCCTATATGGTTGGTACAAAATACAATTGAAACAATCAAAAGACATTCGATCTTTTTTTCACCTAAAACCTTTGTAAGTGATATATTGTGACTGAAACATTAGAGGATGGATATTATTTCAAAGAACATGGAGGAAATGCAAAATATAACTTAAATGGCAATATCAAAAAATAAATATAAACAGCAAATACAGTTTGCTTGCTGTTCCACACTGTGTAAAAGTCCTGCTATAGAGGGTACAGTTTTTTTCTGCCATTGCATAAACTGGAAACGGGAGTAAAAAATGCACAGGAATTTTGAATTAGCGAACACTGTTCCGAAGATGTTTATTTTTTTCAAGAATATATCTTTGTTTTTTTATTTTGTACATTATTGAAAGTAACACAAAAGACATCTATGGGCTGCATAGAATACTGGGAAGGTGTGAAAGATCTTGAATTTTGTACACAAAGATACGGTAGAGGGCTAACAAGATATGAATAAAAGTGTTGACATAGGTGCAAATAAGAACATCCATGCTTTGTTGATGGTAGATGGGTAGAAAGTAACATGTCTCACTATCCCGTATGACGTAAGAAGGAATAATTCCAGAATTCTAAAAAGACAAAAGTTTCCCAGAAGGGTTAAATGGGTTAGGACATATAGGGTTAAGACATAAGTCAGGGAGACGAACAAAGAGCACTTGATGCAGAATGGGTTGGTGTGAGGTCGCGAGGTTCTCTTTTTAGCTGTTCCAAAACACTTCATACAGTGTGAGGTCGCCCCAGTACCGTTTACTTGGCCATCTCATAAATACCACTACCGCCTTCATCTGCATGTTGTTGAAAGAAAAATTACAATTTTCCTTTTCTTGTAAGAATGAGATCTCATTTTTGGCATTTTGTACTTTGTAAATCACTACTTCAGACTTAGATTTGTCATCTTTCTAACTTTCAAGTGAAATTTTGACGAATGGATATTTTGTTTATTAGTAAAAACCTGACAGAAAATACAAAGTTTCCATGAGGTTTCTGTGATAGCTATAACTTGGTATTCAAGAAGAGAAGGAGACTGCTGGTATCTGTGGGAATTTCCAACGATAAAAACCTCCTTGGACACATCAATGGTCAAAGCAAGGTTTTGTCAACCATTAGGGCACCAGTGTAAGTGTTCCTGCCCAAACAATTGGGGACCAGATGATGGCCATTCCTGCCCGGACGATGGGGGACCAGATGATAGCCATTCCTGCCCGGACGATAGGGGACCAGATGATGGCCATTCCTGCCCAGACGATGGGGGACCAGCTGATAGCCATTCCTGCCTGGACCATAGGGGACCAGATGATAGCCATTCCTGCCTGGACGATAGGGGACCAGATGATGGCCATTCCACCATTGCTCCACATTTTCACACCGATTTTGTGTGAAATCTCCACAACAAAACAGCAGTTATTTTTCCCTCCTTGCTTACTCAAAACCTCAGATGATTTTTTTCAGTATTTCTCCAATATTCTGAACATCTACTTGGCTCTGCTGTTCAAAACAGAAGTTGTCAATGCTTGGTATACTTATATATATTGAAGAAATACAGGTATTTGAAATGAAATATTGCAGAAATATTAAATGTCATATATATATTTCATTGACATATATATGATATATATATATATATATATATATATATATATATATATATATATATATATATATATATATATAAATAATTCATTTCAAATGCCTGTATTTCTTCAATGGCTCATGATTTCATGATTGTTACATGTAAATTGTAATACAACTAAACAATGAATCATTTGCTTACAGTTGTAGTGTAATAGGATATATCAAGCTATACATTGACAGAGAAACACTGAGACTGAGTAAGTAATACCGAACACTATAATAGCGCCACCTGGATGGGTAAGACTCAATGTCCTCTCAATGTGGTGCTCAGTGAAATAGGAACCTTAATTTATGTATGCAGTTTAATCTTGCCAACAGTCCAAAGATGTCGGATGCATTCATATAAGTTGTTGAAGTGAGGATTTGAAACACCTTCACAAAGGCTGGCGGGCAATCTTGCATACCAATAAATAAAAAAAATAATTGATTTACAGTTTCCTAGGAATCACACAAGTGTTATTTCCCTTCCAGGAAGCTGAAATTCAATACTCGTGAGTAAAGAAACTCCATAAATGGCAACCATCTAAATCTGAATTACATAGAACAGTTCACAAAAGAACTTCATATTAAAGTACAATACACATTTTAATTATTTTGCATGCCATAGATCCATTCACATATTTTATCTCACAAGCAGGACAGTGCTAAACATCACTGAGCTGATTTTCCTGGAAATGTTTTTTTAGAAATTGGCAAAGACAGGGAAGGTTTCATTGTTAAAGTTCCAAGTAGAATCAGAAAGATTATTTATAAATTACTCTGCACATTTATATATTCTCCATTTTCATATCTCAAATATTCATATCAATAGCACATACCAGACCATTATACAATTTAAGAGAAAATATTGCCTGAATGTGATTGGTTACAAATTTATCACCATGTCATGTGACCATGTTGCCTGGCAACCCGTTTGGACAAAGGACCTCTTTGGTGGTTCAGTCATGTAGGAGGTATTAAGGATGGATACATGCAAACCTTCATTAAAGACAAGTGAGATTAGTGAAGATTAAGTCTTCCTCGCCATCTACAGACAAGCTTAATCCTCATTCAGACACATTCTTTGTATACTTGGGTAAACAATTCTGAAAGCTTTTGCTCGAGAAATATTCATAATTTGTTTCTTTTATGTTCTCTATTATCCTTCTTGAAATAATTCTTTCAGGAGAAAGATTTATAGCTTGTTAACTTCTCTCTTTGAGGTTTTCTCCGAGTGATATACTGAAGATCCACCAAATACCGAAGAAGACTAAGTTCAGTTTCTTTTATTCTGAAAATGCTATATATACACGAGTCAGTATGTCCACAAATGTTTAAACAAATGGATTTCAACATTACAACAAATCAGATATAAAGTTCACAGGTTACAGATTATTCCATCATATATTTGCAAAGAAAACTCCACCATTATATTGGGATTTTTTTTTTCACCATGATATTGTTGATCAATTGGACCATGCTGCCATCTCATGGACAAATTTGAGATTTAATACTCTCTACCTCCCATCCATTACAGGACCTCTCTCTCATATCAGTCCCTGCCATCAATGGTGAAATAGTCATGACTATTCATAACAATCAGGCTGTTCACTGATTGGTGAAGAATATATGAATATGTATACAGAATACATTTTGTTCTGTCAGTTGTACATATTGGTCAGCATCTAGGTCAGAAACACGATCTCAGTTTATGACCTGATGTTGGTCAATTCTGATTGTTTAATATTTTGGTGGATTTGCTGAGTACCTATGATTCAGGGAATTTCAAATCTCAAATGATTTAAAATACAAGGCAATGTCGGCAGAGGTCGTGAGAACACTGAATGACTTACGATACTACTGATGTAATGCGGAGTACCACCACACCCATGTCAGAAAGCCAAAGATATGCAGACTGCGACCACCAACTTCTGTTCCTCAAAGGGCAAGAATCCATATAGGATACAGACTCCAGTCAGTTTAGTTATTTATAGAAAAATAGGTTTAACTAATTGAAATATCTCTGTTGGTCATAATATTAATCATATATCAAGACTTCAAAACAGTAATATCCATGCCTCATGGCATTCTCTAGAACTGAATAAGGTATGGCTTGTCAATCCATATAATAGCTATCC
This sequence comes from Amphiduros pacificus, assembly GCA_949316495.1. NCBI lineage: Eukaryota > Metazoa > Annelida > Polychaeta > Phyllodocida > Hesionidae > Amphiduros > Amphiduros pacificus. The sequence continues at coordinate 10,230,057 of OX439010.1, forward strand.
ACAGCTGATATGTAAATATATCCTAACATGTACATTCCTATGTCCATTTCATGAAATTTTATATTGCAGCACATTACTATGTCTATTTTAGGAAGATGTTGTCTATACTTGCGATGTAAAATTTGGGTCAAAGTCAGAATAGAATGGGCCATAGATAACTGAAAAAAATAATTGTCACAATTCAAAAATTTTCGATGAGGTTAAGAAATTTATGAAACGTAAAAACTAACTTGAGAAAATATGACATTCCGCTAAGGCATACTGGTAATTATTGCGAATTATTACGATTCTTGTCTGAATCACATTGACAAAAATGTCACAAATATTGACAATACCATAAATGCACAATTTTTGTGCCATATTATTTCTTTTTATGAGGAATTTATTTCAGTGGCAGGAAAGTGAGAGTGGCTGGAGGTGAGATGATTCAGCCTATCTCTCTCTCTCTAATTACCTTGGAGGTGGCTTGCCGCAATCCCTTCCGCTAAAGGCTTTCTCTGACGGCCACAGTGAGTGGCCACAGTGTTTGAGTGACTAGCTGTGTTCCCCGAGAGCTTGTGGTAACCAGGTCGCTTGTGATGTCAAGATCCTAGTGACATCAGCTGACCTCCGACCACTCTATAGCCCGAGGCACATCTAACGTGTGTCAGTTAAAATGCCCTCTCGTGTGAATGACGCACGCTCAAAAGCAGAAACTAACTTTACTACTCAAATTCATGGTAAAAGCCAAGAATGGCAGTAATTTGTTCATGATTTGTATGCTCACGTATCAAGTCAAGCAGTTACCTAGAAATCGAAGCATTATGTGACAATATAATGACCTCTGATTTCAAGGTCATAGCTCTACGCTTTTCATAAAGGTGTATACATTGCACATCCATATATCTTCTACTGATAAATTTTCAAAGGGTCCTTTAGAGTTTCCTCAGAGGGAAGATCTCGTAGTATGCACAAAAGCATGGTGTGTGCATAAGTTTTGTAACTGGCCTCATCACAACCAGAAACATTCTTCAAACGAAAAAAAAAAAAAAAAAAAAAACAACTTTGAGTTTGGTATATCTATTTTACTGTCCCCCTGAGGCATGGATCTATAGGAGATATGTATGTACGTGAGGAGTATCGCAGCAAACTGCTTCCTGATTTACCATCTCTGCGCCTCCCCTTGCTATCTTCCACGAAACCCTAATATCAATCATATCAAATATATAAAAAAAATGGTCGGAATGGCAAACACTGCTACTTTAATACACACACACAAAATGGTGCCCCAACTGACTCTGGGAGTTTGTGAAATAAAACAATATTTGCCAACCTTTATCTCCTGTGTGAAAGCTGTCCACACTCTTTCATGTTTTGGCAATTGCTCCTTTGTTTGTGATAAACACAGTGACCTTGCCACCCATGCTATGGCCCCAGAGCCTACATTACAAATGTGCACCACAGACCCTGCGGTACTTAGACTCAGAAAGGTCATCACCCTGCCGACTTCTGACCTCCAGTCAATTTATAGGGTCTACATTTTATATTTTTGAGTCTGCAAAATTTTAAAGTCCACAAAAACATCCTTGAGTTAAAAAATATATATTCATTTGAAATGGTCTTCCAAACATAAAATCACAACCATTGTCTTGCCTCCTGCTTTCATGTGATTTATAAAAGATGTTAATTTTAAAAAATGAGAAGTTATAGTTATTATAATATCCAGTCAGCTGACACCAGAATGAGGCAATGGAGCCCCATTGTGTGAAATATCCTCAATGTAACCTCCAAGCAGACAACCCTGTATTGATACAGGCAGATTTCTTTCTTAAATTTTTCTGTAGTGAATATACAGATACAAAAGGCAAACAATATAGACTGCTATGAAAGTTTTCTGTTCCATTCCTTGAAAGTTATTAAAGAATCTGATTTGGAAACAATCTGGTTTAAAAAAAAAACATTTGTTGGTGTTGGGTCAATCAGCAAATGTTCAATAACATATAATCTTTTTGGGTAAATATCGATAGACCCTTTAATGTGAGATAACAAAGTTCAGTATGTTTGTTCATGTACAAATATACACCATGTTCTAAACACTTTATTTAAGTTTTGAAAACCTTGTCAAATGAATAAATATTATGTGAAGAAAAAAATAACAAGGAACTGAATACATGGGGTGACACTGAGAAAATCAAATGTTAGGAGAATGAGCAAATAAGATTCTTCACTGCATTTGTTGCCAAAATATTAATATATTCACCTCACAACATACATAATGATAGTCATCAAATCAGCTGCCATGTCTACAAAACTATCCCAGCATGCATTGCACATGACACAACAGACACTGATCACAAACACTGAAACCCAAGCAATAAGAATTAGAAGCCAATTGAATTATTTGGTGAATTACTTTTAAATTTGTTAGATCTCTTGAATGTAAACCATGTTGAATGCAGTGTTGTGAGGATGAGTCAAGATGGTTGGTCTTTTAAGTATGTGAGTGCTATATATCAGTTAGACAGAGTGAGCGCTATATGTCAGTTAGACAGAGTAAGACCTGAGAACATAAAACACACAACATCCTCTCTGCTTTTCATTAAGTTGTACTATTTTCCTTCTTTGGCAGCTCATTTTTGTTTTTCCCATACCATACATAGCATGAAAAAAAAAGAAAGAAAAGGAAATTGGACAGGAAGCAATTATAACAACCTATACATTCTTTGACAACCTACAGACATATGAAGGTCAAGGTCAGTGAGACTTTGCTTTCAACCATTCTCCAGAAGACCTACAGATTTGACACATCTCATCTGGGCTTCCATTGCCAGTGGAACCATTCAGTGTAAAAATACCCTAATGTCAGCATCTATCATATTACCCTTATTAGCCCCCTAGGAACTAGACGAATCACGCGGTAGTAATGGGGAAAGATATGAGAGAATCATCTTGCAAATGCCACAGAGGTCTCCACATGTTTTCTATCACCGAAGAAAAACATAATCCAATGGCCTTAGAGCTATGCTGATCATTGCTTTTTTGTGATGTTTATAAAAAAAACTTCCGGAAATGACTGCAAATTACATAAAAACGATCATTTAATGTGTTTGCCCAGCATTGCAGGTTGAAAACAGTCAATATGGTAAAATCAATGTACCCAATTTTGCTGCTCACTCCATTACCCAACATTGCTTTATTTCAGAAGTTTAAATATGAGGTTATATTTCAGCCAATCAAAATGCACCTTATATATTAAATTTAGCCCTTTCCTTGTTATCTTGATTCTTATTGGCTGATATTTGTTATGTTGTTTAAAATGGCAGATTCCTTGACAACTCAGTAATAGCTTTTTGATTTTTTTAAAAAATCATAAAAAATAGACAAACCGTGAGCTGATGGAAAATTGATAGAATTGGTCCCCATAAAACACATCTTACCTACTAATAGGAGAAGATTAAAGTTGATGGACAGACATAATGATAGAAAATTTCCCCTCACTGCAGAATTAATGTGTTCAATGTAAGCATAGCCAAACAAAACCCTTCAGGACTTAAAATCTGCTTGAAAATTCACAGATGGCCAGCCAAACAGACAAACAGCTGGATAAATGGACGGACTGAATCAGCATTTCATAGACTCATATTGCATTGCATGTGAGTCAACAAAAAACGAGGCATTTTACGTCTAATATGCCCAGCGCCACACATCTGTGCAATAACAATATAAACCACTTTATATAAATCCATTTTTTCAATGTTAGTTTTAGGGAGAGAATTCCACATTGTTTTAGTGCATGACATGTCGAGCATAACACAATAATATAAGTCATTACAATACGAAGACTGGCCACAACCTACAAAACACAACAGAGCCAAAAAACACTCTATAAAGACATATCGCATATGGGACAAACCCTCTGCTCAATGAGATACTTTTACGACCTGTTTTCCAGCACATTTGTGTCGTATCATTTTTATGGTGTCGACTCTTCTCTGGAGCTACTAACCCTTGGCTTAGATAAGGTACCAGGGGTGGGGCAAGACCAGGCAGGAAATGTGACGGACACTCGCAGCTGCTTTTCAGGAGAAAAAAAAATGATTTAAAGACCCAGAAAGGGTCGACTCTGCATGGCAAGGTAGAGTCTATACTACCTCTGCCGCAATACGTTGTTTTTTGCACAGAGTTGTACCGCACATATTAGCATGCAATTACCATATACAGTTGGTTGGTTCATGTATGTGCTCATGCACAACAACACAATTGTACACATGCTCATGCCCATTTCATATGTTCAAAAGTACTTTAGAATGGATCATTCATAATTTGGGAGGGGGTATATTTGAAACATTTAGTTGAAAAATAATACCACTAATATCAATTTGTTCGGGGTTTTTACATCACTGTCAATTTATTTCAATCATTTCATGGTGAGGCCTGACATATTAGAAACAAGAAGAAAAAGTTAAGAATTTTTTTCCTCCTCCTCCTCCTCCCTTGAGGATTAATGGTCCATCCCCTGAACTCTATTTTGAGCTATTTTGACTGGCCGAAATAGCTCAATTGGTAGAGTATTCGCCTTGAGATCCAGGGGTTCTAGGTTCGAATCCTGGCCAGTTACTATCAACCGCTATGAGCAGACATTGTCTGGTATCAGCGGTATATAAATGTCAGCTTTACTTTTACTTTTATTTTTGTTTGTCTATATTGGTATACATGCCACTAAATTCTCACTATAGTTGTACTCACTTTCTTATAATAACAGTGACACCAATTGGCCATGTTACCCCATGTGAAGAAATATTTAACTTTTTATTTATCTGCTGGTAAAAAGAAGCTTGTACTGGGTGTGGTCTCCTAAAACTGTCAATCCTGGTCTATACTTGCAGAGCCTGGTCTATACTTGCAGAGCCTGGTCTATACTTGCAGAGCCTTGTATGAATCCAGGATCTGCTGAGGAGAGTAGAAAGGGTCTTGTGTTACAAAGAACATTATATCATCCAAAATATTTAACTCATATTGAATGTTGTTTGTATCATTTATGAACCATCTGTGGATAGTACCCATTTGACAAGTGATTGATTCTGGGGTGGTCCATATTGTGAGAGAACAGAGTGAAACTGAGTCAAAGTTAATGTATAGGAAATAAAGGAAAAAGTATCATCACTCCAAAACACAGAATAATTTACGCCAATTAAATTTTTTCAACAAACCTATATATAAACATTCACTATAAAAACCCATTTATGCCGAGAAGAACACCATTTATTGCACAAATCTCCAAACTGCCACTTAACCAATGTTGATCAATGTTCCGACAAAAGAAGCTCCTCGGCTTTAATCTTTTCAAGACTGCCACGAAAAAGGAATGGATCACATTATAACAATTATCTGTGATCCTGAATGAATCTTATGTTTGTACATTGATTGCCACAGCTGTTTTCTCAGACAAACATGGCATCGTTTCTACTTAGGACTGCCGCTATATTTCAACCAATATTTGCCGAGACTTTATAAAGTTCTTTGGGATTTTAGGGCTTTACTGTTCTCCATATTAAGGTATTGCTAACATTGAAACTCATGCATTCCTCTCTGAGTCTGCAAATGTCTAGACAAAATTCAAATATCCACCTCATTTTTGATTCCAAGCATTTAAAACAAACATCGCTATAAGTGATCAAAGTGTCTTTGATGATTTTTTTCATGGATTGTCACTTTGTATATCCACAATAACTGGCACTATAATTTAGAGACATTGGTCCATTCTTAAAGCAACATATTAAAACATTTCAATGTATAATATTAGTTCACAAGGTCAACCTGTAGTAAAAGTCTACATCTCAGTCTCTGTAGACAAAAAACCATGCACATCTTGTATTTTGTTCTGTGCATATGCTGAGCTGATGATGATGATGATGATGATGATGATGACCACTATATACCCCCACTATACCCCACCACTTTAACCTAACACTATACCCCACCACTATACCCCACCACTATACCCCACCACTATACCCCACCACTATACTCCACCACTATACCCCACCACTATACCCCACCACTATACTCCACCACTATACTCCACCACTATACCCCACCACTATACCCCACCACTATACTCCATCACTATACCCCACCACTATACCCCACCACTATACCCCACCACTATACTCCACCACTATATGTCACAGCTATACACTACCACTATACCCCACCCCTATATACTACCACTATACACCATCACTATACACTACCACTATATACCCCCACTATACCCCACCACTTTAACCTAACACTATACCCTACCACTATATACTACCACTATACACCATCACTATACACTACCACTATACACTACCACTATACACCACCACTATACACTACCACTATACACTACCACTATACACCCCCACTATACTCCACCACTATATGCCACTGCTATACACTACCACTATACACTACCACTATACACCACCCCTATACCCCACCACTATACCCCACCACTATACTCCACCACTATACTCCACCACTATATGCCACTGCTATACACTACCACTATACACTACCACTATACACCACCCCTATACCCCACCACTATACCCCACCACTATACTCCACCACTATACTCCACCACTATATGCCACTGCTATACACTACCACTATACACCACCCCTATACCCCACCACTATACTCCACCACTATATGCCACCACTATACACTGCCACTAATATATACACCACCACTGTAGGTCAGTGTATCCTAAATATGAATGAAATTAGTCAACATGAGATGGAAACTGATGGGGAAAATGAGGATGAGTTCCTACTTTGACTTGGGTTAAGATATGCATTGCAATATATCAGACTGGTCAGCTGCTCAGCAGAGGAGAAACTTTACATTCAGGATGGGACTTGGACCATCTCTTATACTCATCCATTCATCTATATCACTGGGCTACCACTGCCTCGCAGGGCTCCCCATTTTCTTTACAATATCAAGAGTTATCAAATCTGTCATTGAACAAATTGCTCCAGAAATGATGCATGAAAGAGGTCAAACCTAGGTCAGCTTTGTTTTATGTCAAAGATGAAAATGGGGTTGAAGCTTTATGTTTTGTTAGGAAGATCATTTATCTATAAATCTCCTGCTAGATATATATTTGGTCAGAAATAAATATGAACAAATCATGTCACTTAGAACCATCGCATGACCACAGTGATCCATACCGAGACATGAGTGTGAAAACTAACCAGGAAAAGTTCCTTCTGAAATGTGAGCTCACATATTCTACAATATCTGTTTGCAGACGAGTGAAGAAGAGAGATTGAAAAGATTCAATTTCCACCCGAACCATTCAGATTCCTATCACTTACTAATAGATTATTTCAGTAGACTTAGGCTAAAATTATCAATATAGTGGATGAGATTTCACAAGAGCAAGGTCTTTTTTGTCGGAGGCCAAACAAACAAAATTTTAAGGTTTTGGTGACGAGCTTGACAAATATATATTTGACTGAACATAGTATTTATATGTGTACCTTGAGTACGTAATAAAGATAATAATAATAATAGGACGCTGGAAGTGGCATGTTTGTAGAAGCAGAAGCCTCTTAACCTAATTTTACCACATTTACCTCTGCGCCTATTAATTTACCCAGCAAGCCAAGAGAGAGATGCAAATACTAGATTAAGATAAAACATGGCTGAAGATTGCCTGTTGCTTTATCATATCAAAGCTGTAATATTTCAATATTTGGTATATCTACTCTAAAGTAGATCTGGTGTTCAGGAACAGTAAAACCTTTGCAAATTGTGAAAAGGATATTTGAAATATAGCTTTACGTAACAAGACAAGTGTGCTAAGATTGGGACAGGCAGTAACATAAATACAGTGCTGCTATATCTTGATCTTTGACAAGAAAAATGTTTTTCTGAAACATTAAGCCGGCATAGCACAAAAAAATTCTCCCTAACAATTTATCTTAAAACATATTGTTTATAAAGCAGACCAATTATAAACACAACAATTACTTTCTTGGCCTTGATTACTATCACTTGGAAGGTTGTGGGAGGAAACCGTAAGTTAAGATGCAGTTTCCAATTAAATTGAAAAGGCAATACCTGGAGTTTTGCACTTCCTCTTATTAAAACTGTCTACATCTTCTTTAGAGAGTGAAGCTAAACAGGCTTATATTATGTCAATTTGATTCTTTCTCCTTAATGAAACATTTCCCGGTATTTATAGCCTTATGAAGCCATATCCTGGTTTGAAGATTTCCGGTTGTCCAACTAAAACATCCGTATTTTCAGAATTCATTATTAATTAACTTCATTCCATGTTAATCCTAAGAAATAATTTACCCTTGAAAAGTGTCTTTTTCTTTTTACAAAATTAAAAAACTGTTATAGATGGAAATTTCTAGGTGATAACTGGTTTGTGTATAAACCTCTCTCCTGGGTATTTTTTTCGACACTATTTTGTCTTTCAGTGTAAACATAGTGTGTTTAAAATGATATTTTCTCCAAATACTACAAACTTTACACAAATAAAAGATCATAACTTTTTCCTCTTTGGCATATTGCCTCGTGAACTTACATAGAAAAATGCGAGAAAACAAGGACGCAATTCTTGATGCATATGAAATACATGATAGGTTTATGATAAGAATCCCTATTTCTTGTTCTTTATTTCTTCCCATAGACACCAGTAAATATGATTTATCACTTCCATATAGCAGCACACAAATCTCGCGTACCTCAGGCCCCACAATCTCTGTGTGATCAAAATTCTTCTTGACAACTAATCCCACGGAGCTGCACCGCACATTTCATTGTGAGTTGGTGCCGTGGAATGTACTGCGAGTATTTTCTCGTGACCTATGAATTTTCATTTCTTTGTCTGATAAATCACTTTGCATGGAAGCCATCTTTTCCGTCCATAATTCACGCTTTTCAATAAAACTGATCGCTCATCGAGGACAAATGGCGAAACATACAGAATGGGTTTAAGTGTTTCATTCACCGCTTTTATGGAAGCAGATAAAGGTCCTATTCACGTGTTTCCTGCCATCCTTGACAGGCAAATGTTGTGAAATTAACACACTTCACTTTCCCTCAGGAAAATGCTGCGGAAAATTTAACATGTCATTTAAGTGCAAACATGAATAGAAAACAAGAAAAGGCAGATTAAAAATGAAATATTTCTTGCAGTGAAAGTTTTTATGGAATAATCACATTTCAAAGCCATTTATAGGGCTTTACCTTATGGAAGTGATCACATTGAGCATTTATCGAAAAAAATATGTTTATGCGAGAAAAAATGAGATAAAAGGCTTTTGGGATGACTTTAATCTGCAGATCAGCCTGAGAGTATGATCGTATCCACATGTTTGAGGAAAGCTTCTGTGGGCACTGGAGTGACCTCTATTTATAGAATATAGCTTTCAAGAAAGCTTTCAGGACTGACATTTAGATATGTTGCTTCTTACTTATTAGATTACCATATAATGACAATTCCTACAAACAAACTGCATTTAACGAAAATTGGTTAAAACTTTGCTGTAAAGCACCGCAAGACAAATGTGACAGGTGGTTGCCAAGCAACACACATGTATCCTATCGAGCCATTGACTGGCACCCTTTTACAGTCTGATGGAGTGTCTATGGCACTAATTACCTCATTGCAGGTACCCGTCTAAATGAAATTTGGGACTTGAGATGTAGTCCTTGATTCAATAAAAGTTGGGAATCGGCAAGTTTTGGCTTGAAGGTCCCATAGCACATGACGAAGCCTGTGGCACAAAATGTTCATTAAGACTGAGGCAGCGGTGATTGCTATTTCCCACACTCTTTTTGTTTCCTGTATGTATAGACTTCAACACATGACTGCTGGAGGAGGTGTGAAAACCCTAAGTGTGCTAGGTTTGTCACACACCAGAACATGCCCCTCTAGTGATAGTCTGAGAGTGACGACAGAGTGGGTAACACGGTGCATGCAGAATTAGGTGGTCTCCTCAGTTTGCCACATGTCAACTCGTTACACCGGCTAACTGAGGCAGACGGCGGTGGCCGTGGCTAAGTGTGACCAATGTTTGACAAGTCACATCTGAGGGCCGACCCCACACGCCTGTCAAAAAACGTTGGTATTAACCGCGACCTGATTTATGACGATGAGTTCAGGAGCAAGACTTTAACATCGGGAAAAGACCCGATGAAAGCATACGAGACAGGGAAGCAGGAAGTCATAGTTCCTTAATAAATATCCCACACTTCCCTGCCGCCGATGTCATCAATGAGTATTGATCAAAGGGGCCGCACTGCAACTTCCTCACACTGCATCGTGGCTGATTTTGGTGCCAAAATGCAAACATGCGGTCATCAATTTCAATTATATGCTGACCTGTGGCCATGAAGGTCATGTACGTTGTCATGCTCAGGATAACGAGACCTCAAGCATTAACTTCGACTGATCCATGGAAAATTTGTCATTTTTCTCCTGGCCAGAATAATTCTGTTCTCAATCATGACATTCAAGACTTTACATTCTATCTATATTACCTCCAAAAACATTTCATGATTGATATCCAGTTGACCTACTTTGTTCAGAGTCTTTGAAAAAAAAAACATTAATACAAAAGATGGAAGTAGCTGTCAAATATTGCAATATATACCACCTTGTGTAAAACCTGATATATTCGTGTTCTGAGATTACGAACCACATCGGGGCGATTGTTTCACTCAGTGAAGGTGTGTGGAATATTTAATTTAAAACAAAAAAACAAAAAACAAAACAAAGTGGTGGGAACACTTAACACTTTGCACCTAGTTTCAATAATATTTTCACTTTTTTTTCAAACATCTAAGCAAGGCAAATATCAAAGTTAAGTATGAATAATGTTTTGCACTTCATATTTAAAACATAGGCATCAGAGATGCATCAACCCTCAGCCCTGGTAACTCATTGCACAACATTCGCTCCACACAATATTTGTGAACAAAACGTCACTGCACCAAGGCAAATTGATGCAGGGGTTAAAAAAACCCATAAAATCTACTTCCTTTGATAGCTTAGGTGTGTCAAGTATCATGAAACTGTCATTTACTCTAGAATTATTGAGATGGGCTGGTGACCTTGAAAAGCAGGTTAAGGTCACCGTCCATCAAATTCATCTGAAGTCTTCCCAGATGCTTATGTGTGTCAATTTTCATGAAGCTGCCATTATTTGTTCTTAAGTTATTGCAATGACGTGGATTTGACATGATTGTCCCTGTGACCTTGAAAAGTAAGTAAAGGTCATATTCCATCAAGAGAAGTCTGAGGTCTTCACCAGATGCTTATGTGTGTCAAATCTCATAAAGCTGCCATCATTCGTTCTCGAGTTATAGCAATGATAGGGATTTCACATAATTGTACCTGTGACCTTGAAAAGTAGGTGAAGTTCATGTTCCATCATGAGAAGTCTTGAGGTCTTCACCAGATGCTTGTGTCAAATCTCATAAAGCTGCCATCATTCGTTCTTGAGTTATTGCGATTCTTGGGATTTCACATAATTGTCCCTGTGACCTTGAAAAATAGGTCAAGGTCACCGTCCACCGAACTAGTCCGAGGTTTTCAACAGATGCTTATGTGTGTAAAGTCTCATGAAGCTGCCATCATTTGTTCTTGAGTTATCACGATGACAAGGATGATTTCACATAATTGTCCCTGTGACCTTGAAAAGTAGGTGAAGGTCATGTTCCATCAAGAGAAGTCTGAGGTCTTCACCAGATGCTTATGTGTGTCAAATCTCATAAAGCAGCCATCATTCGGTCTTGAGTTATTGCGATTCTTGGGATTTCACATAATTGTCTGTGACCTTGAAAAATAGGTCAAGGTCACTGTACATCGAACTCGTCCGAGGTTTTCACCAGATGCTTATATGTGTCAAGTTTCACGAAGCTGCCATCATTTGTTCTCGAGTTATCGCGATGACAAGATGATTTCACATAATTGTCCATGTGACCTTGAAAAGTAGGTGAAGGTTATGTTTTATAGAAACAATTCTGAGGGCTTCACCAGATGCTTATGTGTGTCAAATCTCATAAAGCTGCCATCATTCGTTCTTGAGTTATTGTGATTCTTGGGATTTCACATAATTGTCCCTGTGACCTTGACAAATAGGTCAAGGTCACTGTACATCGAACTCGTCCGAGGTTTTCACCAGATGCTTATATGTGTCAAGTTTCACGAAGCTGCCATCATTTGTTCTCGAGTTATCGCGATGACAAGATGATTTCACATAATTGTCCCTGTGACCTTGAAAAGTAGGTGAAGGTCATGTTTCATAGGAAAAATTCTGAGGTCTTCACCAGATGCTTATGTGTGTCAAATCTCATAAAGCTGCCATCATTCGTTCTTGAGTTATTGTGATTCTTGGGATTTCACATAATTGTCCCTGTGACCTTGAAAAATAGGTCAAGGTCACTGTCCATCGAACTCGTCCGAGGTTTTCACCAGATGCATATGTGTGTCAAGTTTCATGAAGCTGCCATCATTTGTTCTTGAGTTATCGCGATGACAAGGATGTTCGCTACAGACATACATACATACATACAGACATACATACATACATACATACATACCCACGCCAGGAGTACTGCAATACCCTCAGCCTGATTACATCAGGGGCTGAGGGTAAAAAGTAATCTATTTTCCTGCAGAGCTTTATAATCTATCAGTAATAATTTCTCATCTCCAAAAAACAACATAAATCAGTTTCAAATTTATCTAAAAATTTCATGACTTTTTGAATATTCTGCAGCGATTTCCTGTGGTCTGTCTCACAGCCCATCCTAGAGAATGTTGCTTGTCACGTTCTTTGCAAGTTAAGATTGATTTCTGTAAAGTGTGTGTCTTAACAGCACCTGCCAAATAGTGCCCACTTATTGTATCATCTGTCCTCCCCACAAGTGCCAGCTTTTCAATTTAAAAACAAAAAAAGTACATAATGCGATGGTCTTCTGCACTCTTAATGTGATTAAGCAACGCGGGGGTAATTCATACAGATACTGCCTCAATCTTTACAGCTCATCAACTGTCAATCAAAACAGAACATTTCCAAATGAAACAATAATTATGGTAACTGATGGCCTAAATTCTATCTTTACAAACTCACTGTCTCATTTATACTGAATGTGATTTTGAGAAAAAAAACGACATTGTTTTTCATTTCAAGAAGTTTAATTATATCAGATATTAAAATCTTAGCAGACATTGATATCTTATTGTTAAGATATTACTAATGTATGTTTTTTGGAGGTCATTTTGGCCACTTTCAGGTCATCAAGGACCTTTCAGTCCATCAAGGACCTTGCCAAATATAATAATGTGGAGAATTGGACTCATCTGATTTTGTAAGAATGAACACAATCTCGGTTGACCTTTCCCTATTTCTGGACACTTCAATAGGAACAGGTCAGCAACAAATTTGATACAGAGAAACTTCCTGTCAAGCCTAGAACAAAGAAAAAGCCATCAAGAGCAGTTACAAAGTTAAAGGGTAAAGTGTGGCCTATGACCTTTGACCTCAGACCAGTCCAGCAGAGTGACACAGGATGCTGCAGATCTACACCTACTGTATGTATTCCTGTCAGAGGTCAGAGGTTAGAGGTCAGATCTCACCTCTCACTCTCAGACTCATATAACACATCATGACAAGGAAGGCCAGCAACCTCACCACACATCATGGCAAGCTCGACACTGTCCTCATCCAAGGTCCTTCTATGACTGGGAATATACAAGAATAGAGAGGTTCCCTGTAACTGGCAATAAGGGAAAATAATACAGTGCTCCTGTCACTGGCAATAAGGACAATAGCAAGGTCCTCCTGTCACTGGCAATAGGGACAATATCAAGGTCATCCTGCAACCGGCTATAGGGACAATAGCAAAGTCCTCCTGTCACTGGCAATAGGGACAATAGTAAGGTCCTCCTGTCACTGGCAATAAGGACAATAGTAAGGTCCTCCTGTCACTGGCAATAAGGACAATAGTATGGTCCTTCTATCATTGACAATAAGGACAATAGTAAGGTCCTCCTGTCACTGGCAATAAGGACAATAGTAAGGTCCTCCTGTCACTGGCAATAAGGACAATAGTATGGCCCTCCTGTCACTGGCAATAAGGACAATAGTAAGGTCCTCCTGTCACTAGCAATAAGGACAACAGCAAGGTCCTCCTGTCACTGGCAATAAGGACAATAGTAAGGTCGTCCTCTCACTGACAATAAGGACAATAGTAAGGTCCTTCTATCATTGACAATAAGGACAATAGTTAAAGTCCTCCTGCCACTGGCAATAAGGACAACAGCAAGGTCCTCCTGTCACTGGCAATAAGGACAATAGTTAAAGTCCTCCTGCCACTGGCAATAAGGACAACAGTAAGGTCCTTCTATCATTGACAATAAGGACAATAGTTAAAGTCCTCCTGCCACTGGCAATGTTGGATGAGAAATGTGTTCTCAGCTAAACCAATTCAACATTCAGGTTTCATGAAATAAGGAGTTTAATCGAGCAGATTCTAATTCTAATCCTTTAAGCTTCCTAAAAACTACCCATCCCACCCACCTCCTATTAGCACCCCTGCTGCCTATCATGAATGATGTGGTCACTGGGATTGCCAACCATGACATCTTTTATTAAAATACTTCAATAATACCTCAGAGCATTAGCGCTAGACAGGTCTTATGATATGAACTAATGGCCTTATAATGATTGAGACGTGTAATGTTTCGGAGCTCTTCTTAAAACCCAAGCACACAGAATGGTGAGAAAACTAGCAGGTTGACACCCACACACTGTCGGATTTAACAAGGACTGGTGTCATCCAACTTTCTGGTGTGCACATGAAACTTCCTGCTGTGCATATTTAAAGGAGTCAATCTGTGAAAGTAGTCGGAATCATATATTGTCAATGTACGATGTATCCATTTGTCTACGCGAGGAAATCTCCATGAATATTATGTAGAGAATTGAGCATGGACAAATATGGGGCGGAAAAAAAATCTAGCTTTAAACGATATGGAGAAAACTGTACTGAATTTATTTTTTTTGCGGATCAATATGGGAAGAACTGGGGTGATAATCTCAGTAGATATGTTGAGGGGCAAATCAAATGGCAAAAAGACCATAGAAAAGATATCTGGAGTGTCCATATTTGGGTATCTCTTGTATATTTTTCTAAACCTGATATAAGTTATCGAACTACTAAAGACTACAGTTATCGACATAGTCATAATTCAAACAGTCAGCGTAGTGTATATTGCCATTTTGTAATGATTTGTGGTACAAACTTTTGTACTTTTCATGTCGGCATTCTTTTTGTGTCAGAATTTGTGTCAAAAAATATCCCAGGTCAGAGAGACAATATCAGGATGACTTCCGGGGGAGAAAAAAAATGATTTTTTTTGTTATGATGGTGACAAAATGTTAGGTGAAATGAGGCAGCCTTTGATCAGGTTCAGTGTGAAAGGTCTGCGTGATATCGGTGGCTTGGGAGCCAGAGGACTTCCACTTGTTCTCAGAAACGTTGTCTTTGAGACTGGCATGTTGGTGCTACAGTGTAATCTATCTAACTTTGAAGTGAAATCTCATTCAAAGTAAGGTCCTGCTATCAATGACCTCCAAACAGCTGCCTGCCCTCTGTGCCAAGCTTCTGGCGGCCATTTTAATCATTTCGCTGAAAGTTTGTTTTATCATTCCTGTGATCTTGCCACAGTAATATACCATTATAGCTATTAGGGGTATTTTAGCAAAAACACCTATTGTTTATAAGAGGATCTTAAATATAAAACTCCTGTGATCAGTGACAGTCTTTTCCATTTGAAAGGTCGGGGTGAGATTTAAGGTTTTAAGGCCTTCATGACAATCAACCTTTTTTCAGTCTGTGCCAGATCTCTATTCAGTCACACATAAACATGAACAATAAACTCATACGTTTTCATGCCTTACATACGACAAAAAATAGTCACACATTTGCCATGTATGTGAAGTTTGGAGATGGCTGTATCATCTCGTTTGGTGATGTTTGTCTGTGACTCACATTTGTTTTGTTTGTTCAAAAATCAAAATCTGAAACACAATCAAATCTAGTTAACTGAAAACAGCACATAGGTGTATGTCCATCAATATAAAAACCGTTCTGCAGAGCTGAGACTAGCTGTTCACTGATTGTGAAAATGAGCTTTTGAATAAAAGTCAACACATGTCTTGACGTTCTTTCACTGTTTGTTGCAAATTATAATAGAATTTAAACTAATTTGTTGGGTCAAATCTTATAATTCGAGAGCTATACATTTAATCCTGATTATTCAAAACCTCCAACATTTTCTGTAATAAATAATGTATTCCTGCTAAATTGCCTGAGCAATGATCAATATTTATCCTGACAGTTGATTTGAGAGAAGATTAGATACTTTAACACTTGAGGCACATTGTCCCATGTTTCTATCAAAGTTTCTCTGCAATCTGCCATGAGCATTAAGGCACAGCCCATGAATGTATCTTCCTGAGGCCAAGAAGGCTGATTATTTGACCGGCACACTTCAATGTTCATAACATAATTTTCAAAAATGTGATACATGGCGTACATATGGACTTTTAGAGGCATCACCTCCTAGCAACATTCAATATTGGCTTCCTACCCACATTCAACTTTTATTCCCCAAAAGACTTTCTCTTCTTTCATAGTGGTGATTAATGACCCTTTCTTCATTTAGTGATAAGTGAAATTTACAAATGCACATTTCGCTTTGAATTTCACATTCATGTCTTGAATCTCATATTCAACTTGAAATTTTATTAAAGGTTTCACTTTAACCTTTCCATTAATATATTTTTTTCGCATATTTTTTTATGTTGATTTTATTCTTTGATATTGACATTTTAGCCTGATTTTCATGTTGAACATTTCCTTTGATTTTCATATTGACTATTTCCTATGATATTCGATTATACATTTCCCCCTGATTAATCATTTATCTTTTCTGTTGTATTAAACTTTCTCATTTTTAATTTCAAACTTTTTTTTGGTATCAATTTCAAGCTGACCTTTTCCCTTGAAACTATGATTTTTCCTTTTGGTATTTCCTTTGAATTTCACCCAGACTTAGTTTGGGAAATGTAGTACCCAATACATGTAACATTTAACATAATCATGCTGAAAACATTCATGAAGGGCAATCGCACAGATTTAATTCTAAGGACACAAAACTGTTGATTTACAGCTTCAGCCGTCCCTTGTAATGTTTCACTGGGCATTAAAATGCCCTAACAGTCAACACCTATTTTCCACCTGGATAAGGACTTAGGGCATGATATTACCATGCTAACTGATAAAAGCCAGGCCCGGTTTCATCAAGCATGCCAAGCACATCTACTAATGATTGCCCTTGTCATAACGTGTCGCTTAACGGCCCTCGAATGCGTAACATAACTCCCTGATGTGTCCGAGAAGTGGCTCGTGATAACCATCAAGGTCACCCTCCCGCACCTGACAGGCGGGGTTATTGGCTACGAGTGTCACTCACAAGGGCTGTAACTTTGCACTTGGTGGCCTTCTCAGACTCCGCCTTGTCTGACCAGATGACCACAAAGTTCTGATACATATGGTACCTTGAACTCTTCACTTCACATGGTAAAAGACAGGCCTATGATTTAGATTTTTAAAAATATTTTCTTCTCAGTATGTATCGGTCACTTCATCAAATTATATGATAAAAAAAAAGATGGCGATTACAAAACCTGCAAATTGATCTATAATAATTAATGAAAATATAATTTTCAACTGCTCTCCATCTTGTAAAGTAAGTTTACTCTACACTGGTGGAATAAGTCACCATTTTTCCTCTATGATAATACTGCAAGGTACTGGATCAAATATTGGAAGGAATTATGAGAGTATCACTTGGTACAAAACAAAAACAACATGTTGCACTTGGTAAATTTGTGAGTAACTGGTCAAAAAGAAGTTTACTTTTTTTTAAATGATTTCCAAAAAGTGAGACAAAATCAAGAGAGACTGAGACAAAGCAAGCAATAACATAATTAAAAAAAAAAAGCCAGATACCGCCATAGTGCAATTGCAGGTTTCCATCTTGTTTATTTTAATGATTAGATTTTAGAGAGTTTTTGTGCACTTCTGATTTTAATTGTGCAGTTCCGGTGTGTTGTTTTCAATGGAGCAGTATGGCGACCCACAATCGGCCTATGGGAACATAAAAAAAATATGTACAACTTGAAAGCGTGTTAAGATTCTAGTTCAAACAAAAGCAAAGCCATTAGTGCACTGAAGGCTTCTAAGTGTCTGAAAATACCAGGAACACTGGGCCACGTGAGAATATAAGTAAAGAAAAGGCCACCTGAGACGAGACTATTGGCCAGTTTACTGCCTGGTCACACCTGCAAATGACAAATTGAGAGCTTTTGGGGGGTAATCATATCTTTAAACCAATACAGAGCTAATGCCCTCGGGACAGTGGTTTAGTGATCTGGACAGCCTCTTTCTGGACCTCCCGGTAGCACATCGGGGGGCTTGTTCTGCCAACTGGAAAACCACCTTATCTCCCGCTCGGCTGTAAATCTTCTGTCTGTGATACAATACCAATAAAAAAGAACGCTGATGCTTTTTATTGTGATATTATTCAAGTGTTGCTGATTCTTCGGGAACATAGAGGGACATAGAAAAACAATCAGTGAGCAATACTGAAGAATATATCTGGTTAAGACCATTGAAAAATTGAGTATTGAAAGCACGTAGCAAGGAATGAGATTAAACTCCTGAACACAATTTATCTGAAAAGAATCTTTGGCTGGATGAAATTTTTATATCTAATGGTCAGATTTAAACTTGTCCCGCTTAATTCAGGAGTTGCCATGCATGTTAACTTCTCCAACAACCTGAAAGAAAAAAAAAACCTCGGCAGCCGCAAGACACTTTATCAAGACACTGAAGCCCGCACACGGGTAAGATTGGGTCTCGTAAATAACAGCTTTTCAATTCCATCTTTATATCTGCACACCATAATCATGTCAACGACCCTACTAATCATTACAGTTCCTCACAAATTCTGTCACTCCGCCATTTGACGAGGTCTCATCCGAGCTGGCAGTGCAATATATGATAACGGGTCAACCCTGGCAAATGTACAGGACCCGCCGAGGCCCTTTACTGCACAGTGACATGGAGTATTCTGCTGGGAGGATGAATGTTTAGGGGAAGACACGGTGATCCGGAGCTGATTGCGCCCACAGATCTGACCTTGTTAGGCCAAAGAAAAGAAATACCTTGTTTCTGATTTCCTACCAACTTCAGCTCAAAACCAGCGACCCTTAGGTTTGCTTTATGGATTTTCAAGGCAAAAAGATATAGATTTGAGCGGAGATGTCATGTAAATTCTAAATTCTCAATATATTTGACATGTCTCCCCCCATACCCCTCTTAAAAAAACAACCTATCCTATTTTTTTGGAGCATGTCATCAGAAACAAGGTTATGATATTTTGTTGGCCTTATTGGTAAGTGAAGTGGAGGCAGTTGGCAAGATAGCCATGCCCTATAATGGGGATGAAACTCATGTTGCGAACAAACAAAGCTCAGGAACATGTTCCGATCTTCTTCACCCCTCCCTCCCCACTGCACAGTACCATCCAAGTATTGCTTCAAACTGCCTTGATAGTTATTCACATAATAATAATAATAATTATCAATAATATGAATAGGAATGATAGAGTCATTAATTAACTCATACGCAGCATCCGCTGCACCAATCAGCTTGATCTTGGGCTCATTTGAAAGAAAAAGTTGAGATATTAAGAAAGGCGGAAGGGACATAGCATACATTCCTTTTATTATTAGTCAAAATAGCCAAAAACTGGTATTTCAAGCAGTACAGAGGGAGGAACTTACATAAAGGTAACAGCAGTATTTTACATGATCACATCAACATAATTTATGATGTTACCATGACGTCACTATGTTGACACTTGTCTGATGTCACTATGACAACATTTGCCTGTCTGACGTCACTATGATGACAGATTTCTGTATGACGTCATCATGTTTATCTTACTTGCAATGTCAAGAAGACTTCACTCCAGGTTAAATCATCTTTCTCCTCCAATTATCATGAATTATTGACGAAACTGCGGTCATTTGTATATACGATATTAAGTGGAAAGAAATGTACATCTCGTAGCATCACGCACCTGTGTTTACCATGCTCGCAATGTCAAGAGGACTTCACTCCAGGTTAAATCATCTTTCTACTCCAATTGACGAAACTGTGGTCATTTGTACATATGATGTGCAGTGAAAATTTGAAAATTTGAAATTTGAAATTTGAAAATTATTTTGCTTGTCACTTAGAATAATTATATGTGTGTGTGTATGTGTGTGTGTGTCATACAAAACAAATTATTCAGAAGATCTTTTTTTCCGATTTTGATTCTGAATTTCTTTTAAGAAAAGAAAGATTTCTAAAATGTTTCTTTTGTTGTGGTTAAGTGACTGAGTGTTATTTATATATACAACAGTGATGCATCCCGTTGAGCGTGTTATATTGGTTTTCCGGGGGCGTATACAGTGGCGTGTAAGGTATGATGTGATTTGTTGTGCTTTAGTGAGTTCTGCTTAGCGACTCAGGTAAGTCGTGTCTAGACACATTTTTTTCAAAAAACCATCCGTAAGTAATTATCGACCAATGAGAGGTGTTATGGAGAGGAATTAAATCACACAGCCACTGCATACATAAATAGAAAAAATCACTTATGCCTGAGAGAGCAATTACTGTGGCTTTATTGGGTCAGAGATGTGTGAACTTAGAGTAGTCTGCTCTGGACTGGTGATTGAGCACCAAGTGTGTGTGGTTGGACGGCAAGGATACCTCAACTAAATCACAGACTTTACCCCATCGCCCTCAATCGCAATTTTCTCACGCTGAGATGGGCAGGGGCCTTTCTAGAAAGCATCTCTTTTCAATAACATGGTGGCCACAAATTCTGCAGCAAAATTCGTCTGCGTCCTTCTGGGAAAGCTTCTGCCAGGACTTTATTGGTGAGAGGAATTGATAGAAAGTTGTTGGGCTTGGAAAGTAGATGAAATATTCTCACTGGAGCACAAAGTTTTGACCTTTTTCCTTCTATAACATGATCGCTGTCAAATCCTGACTTCTTTTTGTATTCAGCAAGGTCGTACTTGTGAGCGCGTCTAAATCAAATTATGTGAAATGAAATGGCAGAGGACTTACTTCAGGTGAGAGGAGGGTTCTACTTTTGTACCAAACAACTTAATGAAACACTACGATTGGATCTTGACCATAGAGGAAGCCAAATGGCTGAAGCACGACAAATGAACTCGGAGGCGCCCTCGTGCCCTTGACTTGATTGAGAAGCGGCCTGATCATGTAACAGAGCCTAGGAGACCGTGTTCTCACACATATTTAATTTGGAGACCAGCAATGGGAGACTTAGAGCTTCAAAGTATATAGGCCACTAAGGTGTCTCCGATCACACCTTTCTCTGATCTTTCTATTTTCAAAATAGACTCACCATATCTTCCGAGAATTGGAAGCACAAAGGAAATGATAAGTGAATCACAGAGAACTCTTCTGTGCATATAAGCAAATAAGGACACGTTATATTCCACAAAATCTTTGTTCTTCTAATATCATGCCATGTATATTATCAATCAAAGTCCAATTCTAAAGATTGCTGTAATTGAAAACCATGTGTTAATGGGAAGACGGAAAACCTGATGAGAATTTTTACTCCTTAGTCAAAAATTTATAACTCAAATCTTCCTGGGTATTTCTATATGCAAATAATAAATACTTTTCATGCAGATTTGGCATAAAATACTTTCTTTTAAACACAGAGATGACCTAGTATCCAAACTGCTGCAAATTGATTGCCTTGTCTTTAAAACAGCCAATAGTGTGATGCGCAGACTGCTGCTGCGAGATTGCAAACTCATTTTAACTTCTGATTAATTACAACTTTTGGCACATACTCTATCACATGTAACCCTCTTCCTGTACTAGGGAACAAATTTGTATTCAAAAGCAATTAATCAAAATGTGCCAAAATTGCTCACAGTTTCCAGGTCAATCACAGTACTTCCTTGAAATAATAACCTTCCCTAAATACTCGCCTATCCCACATTCAAGCTGTTAATTCCACAGTAAAGATTACTGAATGCTCCCCTCTTCAGCCCCACTCTCAGCTACTCCCACACTCTCAACATCCCATTAATACTCTACTGTGTGCATGTACTTGGTCCAATATATAATTCACAGCATTAAAAATAAATCAAGGACAAATTCTTCTGGAAATGAGATGGGAAAAGAATCTCACTGTTATGTACAGAATATGTGCCATAATTATCTGAACGTGCAGAGGTGGAATTAACAATACTTCTCCATTAGTGTGATAAGCATATGTCAGTAGGTGTGAAAATATATATCTTCCTATGCATGAATGAGATCCAATAGACTCAAACAAATCTGAGGAGTGGCATAAAATGGTCATGTGACAAGCCTTCATTATGCCCCTTAAAACATGGACAAAGAAAAGAATTACACTAATCAAACCTTACAGATGAAGTGATTGAACAATATTAGCAGTCCCAAGTGTCATAATTATTTAATAAACATCTTTCTAAAAAAGACACATGTGTTTCTTTACCACTGAGCTACCTGTGATGGTCTCAACATCCCTGCTTTTATATGTGTCAAGATTCCTTGTATCTGCAAGGTTGATAAATGAAGAGATGGCAAAACTAATTGCATCATTCATAATCAATAAACCAAAACATTGTATTTTGAGGTCATAGTTTCATCGAAACATCTTTGACACAAAGGAGCAACAATTCAAAATGTTTGATTCTTGCAAATGGCAGCCAGACAGTGTTATCTGCCACTTGATGATGAGTGATAACCTCTGAAGTGCAGAGGGAGCTTCTGGGCATGCTTCCTCATCTGGCATGGACAGAGTCAAGCATGTAGCCCTGCACAGAGTCCGGTACAGAGCTCAGCACAGAACCCGGCATGGAGCCCGTCACGGAGCCCAGCATGTAGGCCAGCACAGAGCCCAGCACTGAACCAAGCACGGAGCCCGGCACGGAGCCCGGCACGGAGCCCGGCACGGAGCCAAGCACGGAGCCAAGCACGGAGCCCAGCACAGAGCCCGTCACGGAGCCCAGCACGGAGCCCAGCACAGAGCCCGTCATGGAGCCCAGCACGGAGCCCAGCACGGAGCCCGGCACAGAGCCAAGCATGGGGCCAAGTACGGAGCCCGGCACGGAGCCCGGCACGGAGCCCAGCACGGAGCCCAGCACGGAGCCCAGCACTGAACCAAGCACGGAGCCCGGCACGGAGCCAAGCACGGAGCCCAGCATGTAGGCCAGCACGGAGCCCAGCACTGAACCCGGCACGGAGCCCGGCACGGAGCCAAGCACGGAGCCCAGCACGGAGCCAAGCACGAAGCCAAGCACGGAGCCCAGCATGGAGCCCAGCACGAAGCCAAGCACGGAGCCAAGCACTGAGCCCAGCACGGGGCCCAGCACAGAGCCCTGCATGGAGCCCTGCATGGAGCCCTGCATGGAGCCCTGCATGGAGCCCTGCATGGAGCCCAACACAGAGCCAAATACAGAGCCAAGCATGGAGCCCAGCACGGAGCCAAGCATGGAGCCCAGCACCGAGCCAAGCACCGAGCCAAGCACCGAGCCAAGCACGGAGTCCAGGGTTGCACTCTGGCTTGGCAGGCCCTATAGACACCACTACAGCCTCTCTCCCGCTTGGCAGATATCTGGCCAGCATTGACCTCTCCTTTGTGTGTATCAATATGGATGACTTTGATCTTGCTTGCTTAATCAATCAGTCTCTGTGTTAATTGATGTCTGAAGCAGCCTCAGCTTGGATCTGATCATCGTTAGGCTGCTAACATCCCACCTCTTGATCATGGACACTCCAATCATCCAATAGATTCTCATCATTTCATTAACTTCTGAGGACTTGATCCACAAATTGATACACACTCATGCCAAGAATGGTACTATAGTAAAAAGCTGTACGACATTTTAATATTTTATTTTGTCACATATAGGTACATCATTGATTCTTTGTTTCAACTTGGCAACCAACAAAACCAACTTGCTAAGATAACTGGAAAATGTTTGACAAACAAATCCATGTTTCCTTTCATTATGCAATTGTAAAGTTGAAATATTTCAATTAAAATAAAGACTAGCCAAACAACAGAATGACAAAGAAGAATAGTAGGATATCTTGCAATTAATTGTGGGAAACTTTGCTAATCCCCAAAGATGTCTGCTGATGGATTGCAAATGTTATTTGTCTTTTAAAATGACGCATGATATTGACAGGGAAATCTGCTGCCTCAAGTTGTCAACAAAGAAAACTAGATACACAGTTAAGTCTCGCCTGTCGCCTTATTTCAACAGAGTAATGAAAATTCAAAATTCTGAGATGCATCTCTCCCACAACTTATACATATCAGTGGTAGAAAAAAAGAGTACATATACTGGTGAAAACTCTCTTTTTTACTGAGGTGTGACTATTCATTGAAATAAGAAGTTTGATAGCTATACCAATCATTAATATCAACCCAGTAGTCATCAAGATTCAACCAAAAATATCTGTTCCATCAATCTTAGACACTGGTTTTTTGACAAAACTTTTGGGTCACAAAAACACACACTAACAAAAAGAGGAGAAATATCTGTATTGTATAGTTTCTGTTAAAAAAAACATTAATAGAAATTCCCTATCAGACTTGAAAAGGAAGCACTTGAATGAAAGAAAAAAACAGTGATCATAATGGAATATTTCCTCGCTTCTTCATATTTCCATATGTTTTGTAGGGGATATTTGACAGGGTCAGTCAGGTGACCTTGTTATTTACAGGACCAATCAATACAGAGAATGATATGCTTTTCACTGACCAACGCCAACCATAGAATAAATACACAAACTGAATTTATGACTTGGTTCTGAAATTTTTGCCCTTATTCCATTTTTACTTCATAGACTGGCTTCAGTGACATAACAGAGGGCATCTGACCGTGATTCTGACATTGCCGTTATATGTATATATACTAAACAACACTAAAAGCTGAGTTGTTCAGTGCAATGTTCCAGCATTCTATAACATGATCATAGACTCACTGACTCTGCTTCCACAGCCCTTATACCTTTCTTCTCATCTCTTTGTTGTGCCTGTCAGATGGTTCAATCATCTTAGTTTTGCCTGCCACTATCCAGCCCCTAGGGGGCACTCCATGAAGAAAATGGCAATCCTGCAGCAAGCTTTATGATGTAATTCCAGTGGATAAAATTAGTCGAGATTTACTGTTGACCCGGTGAGGTTTAGTACCGGTTTATCTGCTAAAACTGGCTGTTATATTTCTTGAACATGTCAGCATTGTTAAATAACGCTCATAAACTGTGTTTTAACTCCCTTCAAGAGTACTCAAAAAGAAATAATCTGTGGCTATGTTGATCACATTGTCTGGATGACATTTACTTTATTTATCTAGGTCACAAATATGGCTGACTTACAAGATTATCTGAAATATAAATCCTCACCGCCATACCAAACTTTGGTAAATAACTTTGCCCTAATAACACAAAATGATATGAAGAAAATATCTAAGTATCTTTATGTGCCTATTCCACACTGATCTTTGGTCCCAAACCATCTTTTTGATGATGAGGTCACGCTGCTTCAATACGTGACCACATTATGGCATGCCCCTGGACCAAAAAACTCACAAAAAAGACGTGAGGGACCAAATCGAGTCATTCATGGAGTTTTCATGAGCAAATCTGATCAAAAGTTTATACATGATCAACAAGGTGTTTAGCACAAACAGACAAATGCAAAAAAAATAATTTAATCTCAATAATTTTCCAAAAATTTTTAGAAAAATGTTGATCTAAACCATTTTCAATTGAATGTATTCTTCAATCACTGAATAATTTGTGATTCATTATTAAGAAGTGTGTGTTTGAGATACAGCTGTTGCGTTAAAATGTATGAGTTTGATTCAGAAGATTGCATTGAAAACCTAATGACAATTTTCCCCACATTAGAATCCTGGTTTAACCTCAATAGCAGTTCATAACAATCCTCACATTAGGTATAAAATACCAGTTTACAAAGCTTTCTCCATTATTATTAAATTTCTTATGACATATTAGAAAAATTTTTAATATTTCTAAAATTCTTTATACTCCTGAGATAACATGGGTATTATTTTGAGAACTGCATTCTTCCACTTTCAGTATCCTGTCATAACAACTACAATAAAACCAAAACCTGAACTTCCCTTTATTCATAAATCAGTTCTTAAACAATCACACTAGGAAAAAAAAACAATGCCACATTGTGGAAAATTAATGTGAAAAATCTTGTCCCAAATAAAAGATGAAAATGGCATCAGCCCAGGGACCAATGGTTATTTATCGGAATCACCCATAGGATAGGATGGCAAACAAAAACGGTTTCACAAGAAAAAGCTTCCCATGGCAAGATAAAAAGATATTTATGGTTTACTATCCAAGATCACCAAAGTCAATAACTTAATAATCATAATCACGTTTCAACCTTTCTTTTGCCAAAAGATCCTGAACTGCCATCTTGAATTAACTCTATATGCCGAGGCAGCAAAATAAAAGCCTCACTGCAAGGGAAAACGGGGTCAAGGTCGAGTAAGAGGCAATTAAAGTGAAGATAAAGTTCACTGCCAAAGTGATGCATCCGTACAGTTTCTAACCTAATCTCCTGTGTCAAGAAATTGCTCTCATTTCTAATCAAACTGGTGTATTATGAAAATCAATCTGTCATTTGCATTTTTCTCATCAAAAATTCTGAAATTGTTTTTTTCCTACTTGACACATTTGGTGCCAGTCTCCATCACCGGCACCTGTTTCTTCTACAATAAAGACGTTTTCAAATTTAAAAGTCAAATACTTGTCAAGAATTGATGTAATTATTATATTTGTTTTTTTCTAAATCATGTCAGTAGATCAGAGTGAGGGTGTTTCCATGGAAACCAGGGATTTATGCCTGATTGAGTGAGGATTAATGCGGCAAATATTTGCTTCTTTTAATGCCATTTTATCCCTTTTAACAACAGTTACAAAATTATGCAAAGAATTCTCAAAACTTTGAGATTTTCTTAAAAGTAAAGTATAACATTATGTGAAATGGTGCACCAATTCATTTTCTCTGCTTTATTTGTGCCCAATAACACTCTCTTATGATTAAACGTCTCAAGGCAGATGCCTTCAACTCAAGTGAACAAGCCACTATTTATTACATATTCACACCTCACAGAGTGCTTACCGCAAATTAAATCTTTCCTTGGCATGATGACCCCTCACGGCATCTAAAAAAACATGCTGTATCAGTAATGCTCCCTGCTTTATGGCAGGCAATTAACTCTTCCTGCTATATAGCAGACAATTAACTCTCCCCGCTTTATAGCAGACAATTAACTCTCCCTGCTATATAGCACACAATTAACTCTCCCTTCTTTATAGCAGACAATTAACTCTCTCTGCTACATAGCAGACAATTAACTCTCCCTGGTATATAGCAGGCAATTAACTCTCCCCGCTATATAGCAGGCAATTAACTCTCCCTTCTTTATAGCAGACAATTAACTCTCTCTGCCATATAGCAGGTAATTAACTCTCCCTGCTTTATAGCAGACAATTAACTCTCTCCACTACATAGCAGGCAATTAACTCTCCCTGCTATATAACAGACAATTAACTCTCCCTGCTTTATAGCAGACAATTAACTCTCCCTGCTTTATAGCAGACAATTAACTCTCCCTGCTATATAACAGACAATTAACTCTCCCTGCTATATAACAGACAATTAACTCTCCCCGCTTTATAGCAGACAATTAACTTTCCCCGCTATATAGCAGACAATTAACTCTCCCTGCTTTATAGCAGACAATTAACTCTCCCTGCTTTATAGCAGACAATTATCTCTCCCTGCTTTATAGCAGACAATTAACTCTCCCTGCTTTATAACAGACAAATAACTCTCCCTGCTATATAACAGACAATTAACTCTCCCTGCTATATAACAGACAATTAACTCTCCCTGCTATATAACAGACAATTAACTCTCCCCGCTTTATAGCAGACAATTAACTTTCCCCGCTATATAGCAGACAATTAACTCTCCCTGCTTTATAGCAGACAATTAACTCTCCCTGCTTTATAGCAGACAATTATCTCTCCCTGCTTTATAGCAGACAATTAACTCTCCCTGCTTTATAACAGACAAATAACTCTCCCTGCTATATAAGAGACAATTAACTCTCCCTGCTTTATAGCACACAATTATCTCTCCCTGCTTTATAGCAGACAATTAACTCTCCCTGCTTTATAACAGACAAATAACTCTCCCTGCTATATAACAGACAAATAACTCTCCCTGCTATATAACAGACAATTAACTCTCCCTGCTTTATAGCAGACAATTAACTCTCCCTGCAGTCTTGCAGACAATTAACTCTCCCTGCTTTATAGCGACCAATGAAATGATTGAATTGGACTTAGCAAGAGACTTCAGCAGTATTCAAACTTTTAGCTTGCCCTGGTGCTCAAGACAAACAACTAAAGGCGCAAAATTCTATTATTTGACTTTGTTTAAAAATCGAATCAAATTTGATGATTGGTTGGCCACACTGCACAATATTCAATGTCTGTTTTTGGAACTAACCAACTGTTGTCATTTTAACATCAATGCTTCACTCAATTAGCTGTCTTAATTCCAGACACCTGCTCACTGCTTGTAGCATAGCTGAAGATAAACTGTTATCAACATGGCAGAGAATTCATAAAACAATTTTTGCAGCTTCTAATCAGGGACTCATCCCAGTCCTAATGGAATACTGCATCCCCGACTTTATTTTCTATCCCAACTATGCATCATTTAGTTTGTCATAGCCTCAGCTTCATGGCACAGTATCACTTTAAATGAAGTCTTGCTGATAGCAAGCCATGGGAAGAAAATTACTCTCACTTATGGCGATGTGACATCTTGAAACTAAGTTGAAAATATGTACAAATATGTATAAAAATGAAAAATAATTTCACTTTATTTACTCTAATATTTACAATAACATGAGAGCTGCAGTGAAATGTACTGTTAATGTGTTGTTACCCTAAGAGGTCTTTTAACCATTGAGTCAGTTCCAATAAGAGTATGTTTTAACTTCTCTTATGATATTATTCATTAGGACAGAATCCTACTTGAAAAGGGGCAGGATAATTGGACTTCTATGCAGAAATATTGTCCAATTTTTGATGAAATCTTCTCCAAAATCATCATAATGAGATATATTTTGGTTTCATCTGGTCCATGCCACCTGCATCTCACAGACACGGTATGCTGAAATTATTTTTGTGACTTTGTCGTTATCTTTAAACAAGATTTATAAATTTTGTATAAAAGAAACCTTCATCTCAGTTTGAAGAAAATTAATTGACCAAGGTATCAGTATTCATATTCATTATCTCATGTGTAAATAAAATCAAAATGATACAATAATAGGTATATCTAGAGATCTTTAAACTGTTTTAAATGTCTCTGATATATCACAAAGTTTCTAGTTTTTTCTAAATACAACTTTCGCCAAATTAGGTCAACTTGGATGGCCAATTAGAGTATAATGAAAAAAATATCTGCCCATATCCTCTACATCACGCAAGAAAAGGTCAAACAAACCACAGGCCATTACTGCTGCCAGCTGGGGCTCTGAGCTAAACCAGCAGTGAAGAAAAGATTCTCAGCACCAAGAGGACAGGGATGCTCTGATTGGTCAATAATGGAGAAAAATATGTTTTAACAATCTTAACAAATTGTCTTCTCCAAAGAGCAAAAAAAAAAAAAAACCCTCTAAAGTTGAGATGATGTGGGTCAAAGTATTAAATTCTTTTTCGGAACATTATCTGTCATTGCCTCCTGGAGGCAAACATTATCTTTGACAAATTCTTCCTGACAAATGTCCTCCTACGATCATATAATATGGTGGTCACATCAGTTATTTGTCAAGGTAATACAAAGGAAGACGGTTCCTCTGAGAATAAAAGTAGTCCCTGAGAGAGTACTCTGAATTCATTATTATTCATACGCATCTCATCTCTCTTTCCTGTCGTGTTCTGATTTCCCATCATCCTTTGAATATTCCTTCTTGATATCTTACTAAAAAGGCCAAGATTTGGTCACCATGGAGCCACTTAAAAATAACAAGTAGCAGACGAGTAGATTGAGGTGAAATCTTCCAAAACATATTTACATTATTCTTTTTTGGTCATTTCTTTTTTGGTAAATCATGCAATCTTTGATGAAAAATATTGAGAGATAATGGAACTTGTCCATTGTGCTGACACAGATGACATTATACAATCTGAGAAATATCTCCTCTCAGGTTTATGTTTATAAGTGCAGATATATGTTTGATACAGCTACTCAATACTAAACAAAATATATTAGCGCCGAGAAGCAGGAATTGAATCTTGGGTTATATCGACAAAATTTTCAGCACGGCTATTTAATTTAAGGTGAAGTAATCAAAGATTGTGGTTTAATGATCTAGTATCTAAAAAAACATTAATATCTTTGGTTTTAAAAATGACAAAGACACTGGCACCACCTACTGTGGTCGTCGGAGAAGGACGGGGGAACACGACATTTAAATCCATCTCACTAATAAACATATCCAGCTCACTAATAAATGTTGTTATTTGTATATTTTTTAATGTAACCGCTTTTTTTGTACGTTATGTTTGGAAAAAGGGGGAAACTAGGAAACGACCTATCTGTGAAATGCCCAACACCTGTAGCATCTGTGTACAAACTCCACTGATCTGTGTCCAGTTTTTTTGTCTTCATCAAAAGGGGATTTCATTTGGACCGCAAGAGTGATAAATGGCTAAAACAGTGGATGGCCGAAATAGAGCACTTAGGTTGGGTCTTGCCTCCCTGCTACAACACGTAGTCGGCAGACGCCGGGGAGGCAATGCGATTACCTCCCAACAAGCCCACCAAATGAAATCAATCTGATGATCACTTCACTTGTCAGCCTATATTTAAGTCCTCTCCAGCCGGAAACTTTACTCCTTTCTCATCTTTCGCAACTTTACAGCAAGATATCTCAATGATCCCATTTCTTTGCAGGAAGACAACATTTTCACCAAAATATTTCAACATTCATATGTACAAATATCCTTCTGTTACCATTTCTCTTTTAATACAATCAGTATAAATGTGAGAGAGAAAAAAAAAACACTGAACAGCCAATTTTGTTTCCAGGACTAATTCAATGACAAACGAGGTGTTTTTCCAGCTGGGGAGTCTGCCCGAGCAGTATGTTACACCAGTTTCACCCTTATTAACACCTCCATTCTTCTCTTCATTTTCAACATTAAGGAGAAGATTTATTTCTGCCAGATTAAGTTTAATGTTCATTTTATACATGAAGCTACTTAGCAGCAACATTAGCTTGGAATATCTGCGCTCACAAAAAAACACAAAGAGGACAATTTTGTCCATGGAAGTTTACTTTTATAAGCCTCTGATAGATTTATTTCTTCATATTAGATGCTTGCTAAAAAAAAAAAAAAAAAAAAAAAAAATATATATATTAGATGGTTGTCAATTTTTTTTAAAGTGATTTAATTATTTTAGCAAAAAAAAGAGAATTTTCCTTCCTATTAACAATAATCTTATGGTTATCCTTTCTAAATGGAATATACCATTATTTTTGTTGAGTATTCCAATAGAAATATAGCCTAAAGAAATGGTAACTTTAATTACTGTCTAAAGGCAATTGTCCCCTCAAAAAACAAGACAAACATAGTGTCCAGTTACAATGTAACAATAGTTATAATCATGTCTGTGACTTAAATACATGCTCATTAAACTATTTGTTACAATAAAATAATCTGTGAAATTTACTAGACAGACAATTCTACAAAATACATGCCTTGTGTGCAATTTTGAGAAGTTAAGGTCATCAAGCAAATGTTCAAAGTTCGTGATTTACCTGTGCTGAAAATTACTCTAATTCAAACACATATGAAAGTGTCAATCACGAAAAACACGAACAAGCAAATTATAATTTCAGAAAAAAAAAAAAAAAAAAAAAAAAAAAATAAAAGATAAAAAATTATATTTCACCTTAATCACTGATATTACAAGGCTACATGCACTCATCCCCAAAACCAAAAAATCTTGAATAAAAAGCAGAGGTCTCCCATTTTTCATTCATCTTCAACCCTTTAAGAGTCAGAGAGGATATGCTGTCAGGTTACAAATGTAAGCAGATACTCAGGTGGACATTATTTTGATGACAGGAACTTTCAGCACTTAAGCAATATTATTTATAAAAAATGAAAACCAATCTTATCTCCAAACTGGGGAGTGAGTCACATCTGTTAAAGCACTGAATTTAGATTTTTAATCCCATGCATTTCAGCCCCAATATTGGGAACATATATAAATGTGAACGACTCCTTGATTCAACTGGTTCACCAGATGCAAACTGGAATACAAGGTGACTTACCCTGAAGGACTAGCCTATTTAATTTTTATTGTTTGATAGGGCTGAATATTAAATGGCAATCAGAGATTGTAAGATTTCCTCTCTGTGTAGAACTCGATATAATCGCATTGTGACGTTACTGACCACATCGGGGCGAGTGTTTAATTTTCTTGCAGGACGCCTTAGTTCAGCAAATATTCTCCCATGTGTGCATAATAGCCTACCATTGTTATGCCTAAGATGAAGAAAATTAGCATTTACTAAAGCGAAACCACTCTGTACATCAGACGTTGTCGCCATTATGAAAACTAGAAGTGACAACTAGAAGCAGGTGCAAGAATGTTTAAATCGCGATGTTTTGTCGTGTGGACATTTAAAAGAAATATCTTCGTTGCATAATAATCTAAATCCATGAAAGCAATACTAAACACGGGTATAGAGTGTGTGTAACACTGGGAAGGTGTGAGTGATATCTAATTTTGTGTGAAAAGATACGATATAGTGCGACCAATATGTTAAGATTATCACCGTGTTCACATCGTCCCCTAAGGCAACTTCTGCCAACACAACTTCCCCTAACACATCGACCACTAACTTAAAGGTACTTAACATGTCTCCACCTCCAGAGGGACATAATAATTTATAACCATGGTTATACAACATGCTCCACAAAAAGTACTGGGTACAAACATTCACGATCCAATCAGCCACAAGTCATTACCATAATTCCATTGTAATAGATTGCAGAACGAGAGAATGTCACAAAATGACATCATCTAGTAATAACGTCATATAGTTTGTGAGTGGCACAAAACTGAAGTCAGTGCAGTATTTAATGCATACAAGGTCATGCACTATCCAACTCACAAATGTCAATCTCTTTTGTGCTTTAAGGAGGTCAAAGTAATCTAGTTACATAAATTATTCTCCAAATCATGAACATATTGTACGGGATACATATATTTACATATTTACATAATGTCAAGATCTAATCTTCTCTGATTTGTAAAGGATTAGATTTACAAGTTTTGGCTTATATGTATCTGAGGTACATCACATCTACCAAGTTAAATCAATATTGCTGTATTTTGACAGAAGATAGAGCATTCACAAGCGAAGTTGCTCTTGTGCTGATCATAAACTTGACCTTGACCCAAGGTCATAAAAAAGCACAAAAGTAAATAACCATGGATATTTGTATATATATTTACATAATATCAAGATCGATTCTTCTCTGATTTGTAAAGGATTAGATTCATAATATTTTGGAAGTTGTGACCTATATGGCCTTTAAGTAGGTCACTGTGACCTAATTACATAATTCTTTCTAAAATTTATGAACAAAGATGTTGTGTAAGATAAATGTAGTGAGAATGGATACTATTTGCAGCGTTTTGCAAAATATCACAAATAGCCGATTTTGAAAATCAGTTCCTTTGACCTTGAAAATAGTCCAAGGTCATCCAATATCAATCTTATTCAAGCCCCTCATAGGTTGATTACATCTACCAAGTTGTATTAATATTTAAGAAAATAGAGCATTCAAAGGCAAAGGCAAAGTTGCTCCTGTGCTGGCCATGACCTTGACCCAAGCTCACAAAAAGTTCAGCCCAAAAAATTTCTCAGGCCAACATATTACCATGTTATACCATCTAGTCCTTATATCCCAGAGTAAAGGAATGATGAAGAAAACAAAATGTGGCGGCGGCGGATGCAGTGGAAACGGAGCAAGGACACTAAGTCAGCTTGTGCTAACTTAATAGCTGACGTCATGCCACTGTCATTGCACAAACCAGGCATAGTTTAAAATGAGACTCTCCAGCTAAATGAAAATAATCAGAGTTGAGTTTGAATGCAGATGAGCACTATAAAGTACAATAGCCCAGTAATCAGAAAGAAGAGACCCAACATTGCTGATAATAGGATGGTTTCCAGATTCAAATATCACAAAAAGAAAACAATACAGTTCCGAAAAAGTGAAATCAGTCTGAATGGGACAATATGAATTGAATACTTTTACTACATCCTGGTTTATGGCAATCAGATGTTGTTTTGCAGCATTTACTCTGATAACATTACAATTGTGTCCATCTCCTGTCAAGACATGCCTAACACCTACATAACAACATGCCTAACACCTACATAACAACATGCCTAACGCCTACATAACAACATGCCTGACACCTACATAACAACATGCCTAACGCCTACATAACGACATGCCTAACACCTACATAACAACATGCCTGACACCCACATAACAACATGCCTAACACCTACATAACACCTACATAGCAACATGCCTAACACCTACATAATAACATGCCAAACACCTACATAACAACATGCCAAACACCTACATAACAACATGCCAAACACCTACATAACAACATGCCTAACACCTACATAACGACATGCCTAACACCTACATAACAACATGCCTAACACCTACTTAAGAGCATCAGAAGAGCTTCACCCTTATATCATATTGTGCCACACTTCCAGTCTATTGGTAGGGGCTGCGATCGTTGTCGCAGACAATCTTAGGATCCTCGTCTTTTTCCACACTTCCAGTCTAATTATGAACAGCATCCTGTCCCAATAAGAGGATCATGTTCTCTGAAATAACGATATAAATATAATTTGACTGAATATATAGATATAAAGATATAAATTATAATTCCATGAAATCAAGCATATATGTATCTATCTCATTGCAGAGCACATCAGAAGGTATATTGTGTGTTTGGAGATCTCATCCTCAGAATTCTTCCTGCAAAGTGATAAGGTCGGTCATATTCTTAACCTTAGAAATATATATACATTAAGACGGTAACTTGATATTTACAATTTCTAGAGAGTGATGCCTATTCCAGTGTTAACTCATTTGTGAAAATCTAGTCCAAAACATAGGCATCAGAGATGCATCAACCCTCAGCCCTGGTAACTCATTGCACAACATTCGCTCCACACAATATTTGTGAACAAAACGTCACTGCACCAAGGCAAATTGATGCAGGGGTAAAAAACCCATAAAATCTACTTCCTTTGATAGCTTAGGTGTGTCAAGTATCATGAAACTGTCATCATTTACTCTAGAATTATTGATATGGGCCTGTGACCTTGAAAAGCAGGTTAAGGTCACCGTCCATCAAACTCATGTGGAGTCTTCCCAGATTCTTATGTGTGTCAATTTTCATGAAGCTGCCATCATTTGTTCTTAAGTTATCACGATGACAAGGATGATTTCACATAATTGTCCCTGTGACCTTGAAATCAGGTGAAGGTCATGTTCCATCAAGAGAAGTCTGAGGTCTTCACCAGATGCTTGTGTGTGTCAAATCTCATAAAGCTGCCATCATTCGTTCTTGAGTTATTGCGTTTCTTGGGATTTCACATAATTGTCCCTGTGACCTTGAAAAATAGGTCAAGGTCGCCGTCCACCGAACTAGTCCGAGGTTTTCACCAGATGCTTATGCGTGTAAAGTTTCATGAAGCTGCCATCATTTGTTCTTGAGTTATCACAATGACAAGGATGATTTCACATAATTATCCCGGTGACCTTGAAAAGTAGGTGAAGGTCATGTTTCAAGGAAAAAATTCTGAGGTCTTCACCAGATGCTTGTGTGTCAAATCTCATAAAGCTGCCATCATTCGTTCTTGAGTTATTGCGATTCTTGGGATTTCACGTAATTGTCCCTGTGACCTTGAAAAATAGGTCAAGGTCGCTGTCAACCAAACTAGTCCGAGGTTTTCACCAGATGCTTATGCGTGTAAAGTTTCATGAAGCTGCCATCATTTGTTCTTAAGTTATCACGATGACAAGGATGATTTCACATAATTGTCCCTGTGACCTTGAAATCAGGTGAAGGTCATGTTCCATCAAGAGAAGTCTGAGGTCTTCACCAGATGCTTGTATGTGTCAAATCTCATAAAGCTTCCATCATTCGTTCTTAAGCTATTGCGATTCTTGGGATTTCACATAATTGTCCCTGTGACCTTGAAAAATAGGTCAAGGTCGCCGTCCACCAAACTAGTCCGAGGTTTTCACCAGATGCTTATGCGTGTAAAGTTTCATGAAGCTGCCATCATTTGTTCTTGAGTTATAACGATGACAAGGATGATTTCACATAATTATCCCTGTGACCTTGAAAAGTAGGTGAAGGTCATGTTTCAAAGAAAAAATTCTGAGGTCTTCACCAGATGCTTGTGTGTGTCAAATCTCATAAAGCTGCCATCATTCGTTCTTGAGTTATTGCGATTCTTGGGATTTCACATAATTGTCCGTGACCTTGAAAAATAGGTCAAGGTCGCCATCCATCGAACTCATTCAAGGTTTTCACCAGATGCATATGTGTGTCAAGTTTCATGAAGCTGCCATTATTTGTTCTCGAGTTATCGCGATGACAAGATGATTTCACATAATTGTCCCTGTGACCTTGAAAAGTAGGTGAAGGTCATGTTTCATTGAAAAAATTCTGTGGTCTTCACCAGATACTTATGTGTGTCAAATCTAATAAAGCTACCATTATTCGTTCTTGAGTTATTGTGATTCTTGGGATTTCACATAATTGTCCCTGTGACCTTGAAAAATAGGTCAAGGTCGCCGTCCATCGAACTCGTCCGAGGTTTTCACCAGATGCATATGTGTGTCAAGTTTCATGAAGCTGCCATCATTTGTTCTCGAGTTATCGCGATGACAAGATGATTTCACATAATTGTCCCTGTGACCTTGAAAAGTAGGTGAAGGTCATGTTTCATAGAAAAAATTCTGAGGTCTTCACCAGATACTTATGTGTGTCAAATCTCATAAAGCTACCATTATTCGTTCTTGAGTTATTGTGATTCT
The DNA here is from genome assembly GCA_949316495.1 of Amphiduros pacificus. Lineage (NCBI taxonomy): Eukaryota > Metazoa > Annelida > Polychaeta > Phyllodocida > Hesionidae > Amphiduros > Amphiduros pacificus. The sequence continues at coordinate 10,267,506 of OX439010.1, forward strand.
TGGGATTTCACAAAATTGTTCCTGTGACCTTGAAAAATAGGTCAAGGTCGCCGTCCATCGAACTCGTCCGAGGTTTTCACCAGATGCATATGTGTGTCAAGTTTCATGAAGCTTCCACCATTTGTTCTTGAGTTATCGCGATGACAAGGATGTTCGCTACAGACATACATACATACATACATACATACATACAGACATACATACATACCCACGCCAGGAGTACTGCAATACCCTCAGCCTGATTACATCAGGGGCTGAGGGTAAAAATAGGCATCAGAGATGAAGGTAGACTCTTCAAGGTCTATAATCCACAATAAAAAACTGGGACAGACTGATGTTTTTTTGGCTTACATGTGTTCAAAAAATGTTATTTGTTAATTTAGCACAGAAAAAGTAAACTTAACCAGCTAGTCTTAAATTTTTAACGGTAGTTTAAACGGGTTCGACTCAGTTTTTGCAGCTTGCAACTTATATCAAGTATTTATATTTTCTTTATTTAATGCCATCCAAAGAAAAATCAATCTTTTTGTAACACGGATGGTCCTTTTTTTATATCCACTGCCGACAGTGGATATCAAAAATGGACTATCAGTGTTATTCTGTGATCGGTACGATCGTGGGAAATGGGTAGTCTTTTCCTGTGGTTTGTGATTCGGATTTTTCTGTGGTCAATATTGCTCAAGCAACTGACGCCACTGTGGAGTGTTCGTCCGTGTGCATGCAAGATTCCAATTTGCGCATGCGCCCGGGCGTATGAATACTTCAATAAAGGAAGTAAACAAAAGAAAAGTGCGTGATGTAAAAGCAGAACGTTCAAAACTATGTCATCGTGTTCGCCCATCATTTCATAAAATTATCTCTTTAAATTTCTTGGAAATGCTTCCCAATCGCTAGAACAAGGAATTCTCAGTAAGTTTATTTCAAAGTTGGTGTAAATCGGACAATTAGAACAGAAATGACATGCAAAAGTCGGATCGATGAGTTGCGATAGTGCCTGAGCGCTAATAGAGAAAATTACGTAATCGAGCATGAAAAGGCACATCTTTGTAAACAGTTGTGCTAAAAAAATCGTTCATATACCAAATTAAATGTTTTTAAAAGATGAATAAAACTAATTTCAACTACCCCATCAATTTGCAATGATTGTTTGTGTTTAAATGTATTTTGTTGTTGTTTATTTAATTTTTTGTTTTGTTTGTTGTAATTTTTGTTTTGTTTGTTGTAATTTTTGTTTTGTTTATTGCAATTTTTGTTTTGTTTGTTAATTTTTTTCCCATCCATGTTACATGTGGAGCACCACTTTTTCTTGTTTGGGACATTTTAGATATAATCATGGCATAAAATATGAATTATTACTAAAAGAGTTGGGTATTTAAACATAGGCATCAGAGATGCATCAACCCTCAGCCCTGGTAACTCATTGCACAACATTCGCTCCACACAATATTTGTGAACAAAACGTCACTGCACCAAGGCAAAGTGATGCAGGGGTTAAAAAAACCCATAAAATCTACTTCCTTTGATAGCTTAGGTGTGTTAAGTATCATGAAACTGTCATCATTGAAAAGCAGGTTAAGGTCACCGTCCATCAAACTCATCTGAAGTCTTCCCAGATGCTTATGTGTGTCAATTTTCATGAAGATGCCATTATTTGTTCTTAAGTTATTGCAATGACGTGGATTTGACATGATTGTCCCTGTGACCTTGAAAAGTAAGTAAAGGTCATGTTCCATCAAGAGAAGTCTGAGGTCTTCACCAGATGCTTATGTGTGTCAAATCTCATAAAGCTGCCATCATTCGTTCTCGAGTTATAGCAATGATAGGGATTTCACATAATTGTACCCGTGAGCTTGAAAAGTAGGTGAAGGTCATGTTCCATACAAAAATGTCTGAGGTTTTCATCAGATGCTTATGTGTGTAAAGTTTCATGAAGCTGCCATCATTTGTTCTTAAGTTATCGCGATGACAAAGATGATTTCACATAATTGTCCCTGTGACCTTGAAAAGTAGGTGAAGGTCATGTTCCATCACGAGAAGTCTTGAGGTCTTCACCAGATGCTTGTGTGTGTCAAATCTCATAAAGCTGCCATGATTCGTTCTTGAGTTATTGCGATTCTTGGGATTTCATATAATTGTCCCTGTGAACTTGAAAAATAGGTCAAGGTCACCATCCACCGAACTAGTCCGAGGTTTTCAACAGATGCTTATGTGTGTAAAGTTTCATGAAGCTGCCATCATTTGTTCTTGAGTTATCACGATGACAAGGATGATTTCACATAATTGTCCCTGTGACCTTGAAAAGTAGGTGAAGGTCATGTTCCATCATGAGAAGTCTGAGGTCTTCACCAGATGCTTGTGTGTGTCAAATCTCATAAAGCTGCCATCATACGTTCTTGAGTTATTGCGATTCTTGGGATTTCGCATAATTGTCCCCGTGACCTTGAAAAATAGGTCAAGGTCGCCATCCACCGAACTAGTCCGAGGTTTTCAACAGATGCTTGTGCGTGTAAAGTTTCATGAAGCTGCCATCATTTGTTCTTGAGTTATCACGATGACAAGGATGATTTCACATAATTGTCCCTGTGACCTTGAAAAGTAGGTGAAGGTCATGTTCCATCATGAGAAGTCTGAGGCCTTCACCAGATGCTTGTGTGTGTCAAATCTCATAAAGCTGCCATCATTTGTCCTTGAGTTATTGCGATTCTTGGGATTTCACATAATTGTCTGTGACCTTGAAAAATAGGTCAAGGTCGCCGTCCATCAAACAAATCCGAGGTTTTAACCAGATGCTTTTGTGTGTCAAGTTTCATGAAGCTACCATCATTTGTTCTCGTATTATCGCGATGACAAGGATGATTTCACATAATTGTCCATGTGACCTTGAAAAGTAGGTGAAGGTTATGTTTTATAGAAACAATTCTGAGGTCTTCACTAGATGCCTATGGGTGTCAAATCTCATAAAGCTGCCATTATTTGTTCTTGAGTTATGCGATTCTTGGGATTTCACATAATTGTCCCTGTGACCTTGAAAAATAGGTCAAGGTCACCGTCCATCGAACTCGTCCGAGGTTTTCACCAGATGCTTATATGTGTCAAGTTTCACGAAGCTGCCATCATTTGCTCTCGAGTTATCGCGATGACAAGATGATTTCACATAATTGTCCCTGTGACCTTGAAAAGTAGGTGAAGGTCATGTTTCAAAGGAAAAATTCTGAGGGCTTCACCAGATGCTTATGTGTGTCAAATCTCATAAAGCTGCCATCATTCGTTCTTGAGTTATTGTGATTCTTGGGATTTCACATAATTGTCCCTGTGACCTTGAAAAATAGGTCAAGGTCACTGTCCATCGAACTCGTCCGAGGTTTTCACCAGATGCTTATATGTGTCAAGTTTCACGAAGCTGCCATCATTTGTTCTCGAGTTATCGCGATGACAAGATGATTTCACATAATTGTCCCTGTGACCTTGAAAAGTAGGTGAAAGTCATGTTTCATAGGAAAAAGTCTGAGGGCTTCACCAGATGCTTATGTGTGTCAAATCTCATAAAGCTGCCATGATTCGTTCTTGAGTTATTGCGATTCTTGGGATTTCATATAATTGTCCCTGTGAACTTGAAAAATAGGTCAAGGTCACCATCCACCGAACTAGTCCGAGGTTTTCAACAGATGCTTATGTGTGTAAAGTTTCATGAAGCTGCCATCATTTGTTCTTGAGTTATCACGATGACAAGGATGATTTGACATAATTGTCCCTGTGACCTTGAAAAGTAGTGAAGGTCATGTTCCATCATGAGAAGTCTGAGGTCTTCACCAGATGCTTGTGTGTGTCAAATCTCATAAAGCTGCCATCATACGTTCTTGAGTTATTGCGATTCTTGGGATTTCGCATAATTGTCCCCGTGACCTTGAAAAATAGGTCAAGGTCGCCATCCACCGAACTAGTCCGAGGTTTTCAACAGATGCTTATGTGTGTAAAGTTTCATGAAGCTGCCATCATTTGTTCTTGAGTTATCACGATGACAAGGATGATTTCACATAATTGTCCATGTGACCTTGAAAAGTAGGTGAAGATTATGTTTTATAGAAACAATTCTGAGGTCTTCACTAGATGCCTATGGGTGTCAAATCTCATAAAGCTGCCATCATTTGTTCTTGAGTTATGCGATTCTTGGGATTTCACATAATTGTCCCTGTGACCTTGAAAAATAGGTCAAGGTCACCGTCCATCGAACCCGTCCGAGGTTTTCACCAGATGCTTATATGTGTCAAGTTTCACGAAGCTGCCATCATTTGCTCTCGAGTTATCGCGATGACAAGATGATTTCACATAATTGTCCCTGTGACCTTGAAAAGTAGGTGAAGGTCATGTTTCAAAGGAAAAATTCTGAGGGCTTCACCAGATGCTTATGTGTGTCAAATCTCATAAAGCTGCCATCATTCGTTCTTGAGTTATTGTGATTCTTGGGATTTCACATAATTGTCCCTGTGACCTTGAAAAATAGGTCAAGGTCACTGTCCATCGAACTCGTCCGAGGTTTTCACCAGATGCTTATATGTGTCAAGTTTCACGAAGCTGCCATCATTTGTTCTCGAGTTATCGCGATGACAAGATGATTTCACATAATTGTCCCTGTGACCTTGAAAAGTAGGTGAAGGTCATGTTTCATAGGAAAAAGTCTGAGGGCTTCACCAGATGCTTATGTGTGTCAAATCTCATAAAGCTGCCATCATTCGTTCTTGAGTTATTGTGATTCTTGGGATTTCACATAATAGTCCCTGTGACCTTGAAAAATAGGTCAAGGTCGTCGTCCATCGAACTCGTCCGAGGTTTTCACCAGATGCATATGTGTGTCAAGTTTCATGAAGCTGCCATCAGTTGTTCTTGAGTTATCGCGATGACAAGGATGTTCGCTACAGACATACATACATACATACATACATACATACAGACATACATACATACATACCCACGCCAGGAGTACTGCAATACCCTCAGCCTGATTACATCAGGGGCTGAGGGTAAAAATCTCATGCAAACGAGTTTGTCTGCCGTGTGTGCTGTATGGGAAATACCCCCCACTGGCATCATAGCCTCACTCTCATCCTGGAATCCCCCTTGGTTACGTAAATATACGAGACCACACAAAGTTCTCTCCAGAATGCAGATGCTTCAAACTGATTGTGGATTATAGACCTAAAAAGCAATGGGCATGGTATTTTCCAACTTGACCTACTTTTCAAGTTTAAAATGTCACAGAGGATCATGGTTGAATTGTCCAATGCATTTCCCCAAAAGAGTTAACATAACAAGTTTGAAAGGAATCCAAGGTGTTTTGGCAAAGTTATCATGCTCAAAGGAATGGCACATCCACACACACACACACACACACACACACACACACACACACACACACACACAGTTGCAGCATTACAATTCACTCATTTTCAAAAATGAGTTAACACCAGATATATATGACCTACCACTTCAATGACCTGTCACATCACTGACCTAAAACTTCACCGACCTGTCACATCACTGACCTATCACTTCAATGACCTATCACATCAATGACCTAAAACTTCACTGACCTATCACACCACTGACCTAACACTTCATTGACCTATCACATCACTGAGCTAAATCTTCCCTGCAGAGGGGTAAATATAAGAATCCTTGCCTACCTTACTATAGGGGAATTATAGAGGAATCTTTGGTATTGTTTAGCAAGGCTCAGAGCCCTGAGGATGTCCGGGGATGAATGGCCTAATTAGGAGGAAGAAACATATCTGATAATGAAGAGTGTACTGGTGGGCATGTCTCATATTATCAGGAAATGTTCTATCTTCATTATTCTCCATCATCGCCACACTAATGACGGTGTCTCCTCAACGTCCTCACAAATGTCAACTCCAAGATAAATAACTACACAGAAATCACACAGTCGGCTGCTTATTACTCAAAGTATCCTACAAATTACTCACTGTCACGCCATGCATATAATCAAGTGCCAAAGAAAAATATCTCTGTCAATAGATTATAATAATGTTTATTGTTTTCAACTTGGTGCAATGCAAATGGTATTGCAGTGGTTGGTGTAGTTTGACCATTAGTCAATGGTTGGTGTAGTTTGATTATTAGGCAGTGGTTGGTGTAGTTTGATTATTAGTCAATGGTTGGTACAGTTTGATTATTAGTCAATGGTTGGTGTAGTTTTACTGTTAGTCAATGGTTGGTGCAGTTTTACCATTAGTCAATGGTTGGTGCAGTTTTACCATTAGTCAATGGTTGGTGCAGTTTACCATTAGTCAATGGTCGGTGCAGTTTGATTATTAGTCAATGGTTGGTGCAGTTTGATTATTAGTCAATGGTTGGTGCAGTTTGATTATTAGTCAATGGTTGGTGCAGTTTTACCATTATTTAATGGTTGGTTTAATTTAACCATTAGTGAATGGTTGGTGTAGTTTGACCATAAGTCCAACAAAAATATCTATTTCCATTTTTATCATATTTGACACGATAAAGACACACCTAGTCAACTATTGACCATGATTAATGATGATTAAAGAACCCCAAAACACGTTATCAAAAATAGAAAATAAGAAAATAAACAGAAAGTACAGAATGCAAGATTTTCAAAATGGAATTTAAATTCTTATTCAACAGAAAATACTGACTAGCTGCACCATGCTTGATGTATGAGTGACCAAATGTAAACAGATAAAAATACTGAAAAGAAGATGGCTGCTGGTAGTGATTAAATCATCAGTCACTGCCTGACTCTATTAAATCACTCCAAGTCAGGCGTGATGCAATTTTGTCATGTGGTGACCCAGCCATGTGTATGCAGGTCACAGTGTATGTCTGAACTATGAGGTGGGTATGTCTGGCAGATACAATGAAGCTGGGTGGAGTATACAATGAAACTGGGTGGAGTATGAACCATGAGGTGTGTATGTCTGACAGATACAATGCAGCTGGGTGGAGTATGAACCATGAGGTGTGTATGTCTGACAGATACAATGCAGCTGGGTGGAGTATGAACCATGAGGTGTGTATGTCTGGCAGATACAATGCAGCTGGGTGGAGTATGAACCATGAGGTGTGTATGTCTGGCAGATACAATGCAGCTGGGTGGAGTATGAACCATGAGGTGTGTATGTCTGGCAGATACAATGCAGCTGGGTGGAGTATGAACCATGAGGTGTGTATGTCTGGCAGATACAATGCAGCTGGGTGGAGTATGAACCATGAGGTGTGTATGTCTGGCAGATACGATACAGCTGGGTGGAGTATGAACCATGAGGTGTGCGTGTCTGGCAGATACAATGAAGCTGGGCGGAGTATGAACCATGAGGTGTGTATGTCTGGCAGATACAATGCAGCTGGGCGGAGTATGAACCATGAGGTGTGTATGTCTGGCAGATACAATGCAGCTGGGTGGAGTATGAACCATGAGGTGTGTATGTCTGACAGATACAATGCAGCTGGGTGGAGTATGAACCATGAGGTGTGCGTGTCTGGCAGATACAATGCAGCTGGGTGGAGTATGAACCATGAGGTGTGTATGTCTGGCAGATACAATGCAGCTGGGTGGAGTATGAACCATGAGGTGTGTATGTCTGACAGATACAATGCAGCTGGGCGGAGTATGAACCATGAGGTGTGTATGTCTGGCAGATACAATGCAGCTGGGTGGAGTATGAACCATGAGGTGTGTATGTCTGGCAGATACAATGCAGCTGGGTGGAGTATGAACCATGAGGTGTGCGTGTCTGGCAGATACAATGCAGCTGGGTGGAGTATGAACCATGAGGTGTGCGTGTCTGGCAGATAGTATGAAGCTGGGTGGAGTGTGAACCATGAGGTGTGTATGTCTGGCAGATACAATGCAGCTGGGTGGAGTATGAAAGAAGAGGCCTGTGCTACTATGCATTACAGTGGTAGTAATGCCAGTTGTTTAATCTTCTCTGTACCTCTGCCATCATTAACTTTTTTTGATGTTCAAAATTTGCAACTTTACATCCAGTCACACCCATCAAAATATCACACAATCAGAACTGACCAGCCTTAGAGCACAACCTTTTATCGGTTGGCAGGCCAAGATGCTAACCATTTAGAATTTCTATGAATAGTCATATTCTTTCACCAATCAGTTTGTTTGTTTGGGGTTTTACATCACTTTCAACATTTTCTCAGTCATTTCATGATGAGACCTACTTGTAGCAGATATAGTGCTGCGTCACTGAATTGTCATATCGCAGGCCCTTGACATGACAACCCACCCGATCACAGATTTACAAAGACAATGGGTTAACCCTTCTGGCATGGGCCTCAGCTCATATTGTATCATGAATTCAATCTCGGCAAGGCCAAGGATCGAACCCATGACCTTTAGATCACCACAGAGGAGATAATAAGCTGGCACTCTAACCAACTGCAGCACGGCCTGTGGCCTTTCACCAATCAGTTCACAGCAAGATTTTTATGAATAGTCATGACTTGCGGCTGATCCTGTACACACCTCTTTATCATTGCGACAGGGACTGATATGATAAAGAAGTCCTGTTTTGGAGGGTAGGTCTGTGCAAAACTACATTTGTGTATGCGTGACACAAAATTTGTGGAAAAAACTTGAAAATGATGAGAGGACATTCACTAATAAACATGCAACGTCAAAATGCAATTTATTTTGTCATGTGAGAAAACAGGCAGGCAAAACTGGCAACTTTTTCATATAAACTTGTGCATTGTGTCTTTAAAATTAAAAGCTTTGTACATTTTAAAAGATTCAAAATGTCCATAATTTCAAGATATTTCAGACTTCTTCCCATATGTTTCTCTACAATCTTCTATTTTCTTAAAAATAAATTACGGTTTAATCTTTCTTCTTTAAACTGAATCACTGTCTTGTCAGATTAAAGTAAATTCTGGCCTCATGTATCAAATCATCTCAGTATCATATCAAGCTCCACATAAAATACACATTGAAGAGTTCAATAGTTCAGACAATACATATTGACAAAGTTTCTGCAGCACAACTGAGGCAAGAAAACCACAAAGGTTACTTCAGATAAGCAATGATTACAATTACAATGGAAGAGGTTACATATAAATTACAGGCTTTATAATGAAGGATTATGTGTCTGGGGAGTAATATAGGAAACAACAAGCATATAATAACATTTCTTAATTAGCCTCACATTGAATTAAGGCAGAAAGATTACATTACACCCCATTCTGCTATATCACTGTCTGATAATGACAGGTATGGAACATTATCATTTTAAAAATAATTTGAGTCATTACAACTTCACATATCAACTTTACAATTCTCACAGATACTACCCATAAGGAAATGAAGTCACTAAATTTATTTCACGAAACAAACCCCTAAAAAAAAGTCCAGGATAAATTCTTAATGCACCAAGAAATGTCCAAAATTGCCATTCTGCGATTACAAAAAGATTTAGGAACATAATCGTGTTTGACAGAAGCAGCGTTTTCAGGTCAAGGTAATTACAGTGGGTTAACCACATGGCGTATTAGCCTTGGCTTCTTTACAAAATGGCAGAATTAGCTTGATTTGGACACGAACATTTGGATGAGTCTACGCATTCCTGGCTGCAAACTTGTTAATCAAAAGGAGAGCGTTGTAGTTACCTGGCGTCACCTCGTTGCCTCTGTTTTCATGCAACCCTTGTTTGTGAGCAACCTACTCTAGCTGGAGGCGTGCGCCATGTAACGCTCAGTGCATGACTCTCCGTATGCAACCACACCCTGCTTGGAGACCATTATACATTTATATCTTTGACTTTATTTTGATTGCTTTTGTCTCGTGATGCAATAGAGACTTGAGACAAGATACGAGATGCAAACAAAGCACTTCTGAAGCCAGAGTCTCACAATGAGACCAGTTGCTCCTTTTGTACATCCGCCATCTGGGGCATGAAAATAGAGGCTTTTTTTTAGATTTCCTACCTATTCTTCATCTTTACCAACAACCCTTACGTTTTCTTGTACTTTCTATTGTTATAGTTTCTGTAATCATTTTTGGTATATGTTGTGCATATCTCATTTCTTTTTATTTATTATCACATAAAATAAAACAAAACAAAAAACTAAACAGCTAGCCCATTTTTGCAATTGGAAACCAGTGAATTATAAATTTCAGCCTGGAAAGAAGGGTTTGAAGAGAAACTAACATATATTGCAATTGACTGGGATAGGGTTAAAATCTGCTCCTGGGCCATGTGTTCACCTCGTCTATTACTTACTCCTCAGACTTAAACAGGCTGTAGCCTAATACTGGAGCCAAGTCTCTGACACATACACTCAGCCCAACTTCTAATATTCCATCATTGCATCATCTTTCTCTAAATCATCTGAGATTTACATTGGACGTGGCCTAATACTGGTGCCAAGTCTCTGACACATACACTCAGCCCAACTTCTAATTCCATCATTGCATCATCTTTCTCTAAATCATCTGAGATTTACATTGGACGTGGCCTAATACTGGAGCCAAGTCTCTGACACAGACACTCAGCCCAACTTCTAATATTCCATCATTGCATCATCTTTCTCTAAATCATCTGAGATTTACATTGGACGTGGCCTAATACTGGTGCCAAGTCTCTGACACATACACTCAGCCCAACTTCTAATATTCCATCATTGCATCATCTTTCCCTAAATCATCTGAGATTTACACTGGACGTGGCCTAATACTGGAGGCAAGTCTCTAACAGAGGCAGTGAGGCCCGACTTCTAATATTCCATCATTGCATCATCTTTCTCTAAATCATCAGATATTTACACTGGACGTGGCCTAATACTGGAGCCGCGTCTCTAACAGAGGCAGTGAGGTCTGACTTCTAATTCCATCATCGCATCATCTTTCTCTAAATCATCAGATATTTACACTGGACGTGGCCTAATACTGGAGCCGCATCTCTAACAGAGGCAGTGAGGTCTGACTTCTAAGCATCCATTGAGGCATTTTCTCCTGATGAAGCATTTTGTCTTTATAAGGGTCAGGAAACATGAAGAGGGAGGGGCAGTTTTCATTATACTATAAAAGTTACAAATAAACTTTATGCAGAAAATGTTACGAGCTCGCATGAAACATCTTATCTTACAAGATACTCTATTCTGCCAAAATGCACTGGTGTATAACAATCAAAGCAATTTGAGCAAAATAAAAAATAAATACTACAGAAACCTTGGCAAAATTAGATAGGACATGATTTAACAATATCATCATGCCTTGATAACAAACTCTAAAATTATTTGCATGATTTTAAAGCAAATTGTTCATATGAGTAAACAATGCAATCGCAACTATTCTCACACTTATATCAGATTTTTCATCACATTTCTTTTGTCTACTATTTCATTCTGCTCTGGCATAATTTAAATCTTATAATATTTTATGTGAATGAAACTCTTATCCAATCATTCCACTTATATGCATTGTGTTTTGCCATCTTACAAGTACAATGCACTTCCTGTTCTTGGCTGTCTGCCAATACAGAGAGAGACGCTGGTGGTTGCAGACAATATGGTGTGGGGTAATACGTCACATGAACCTTGTCAACCAATTAAGACGCACTCCTTTATGCCTTTCATGACGCCCTCAATTGTACTACACAAGGCGAAATATTGTTTGCTCTTTTGTTTTGGACCAGAATAATCTTACCTAGTTCTTACTTTGATCTTCCATAGAATTTACTTTGATTCTTCAAAGTGATAGACTGGTACCAGATGTATTTGTCTATATATATAAGCAGTGACCCTACATAGATATTATGAATTGATTGCCATTCTTAAAAACTATCTTGATCTTCTAAAAAGTATTTATAATTATTTTGTCCTTAGATTGTGGCATGCTATTTCTGAGAGTTGAATCAAAATCTGCTTAAAACCTTTTAGGATATATCGCAAACATCCATGTAGAGATATGGAAAAATAGGCTTTGAAATCATTATCTCCTTCGCAAAGATAATTACCTGGATTTCTTGCATGATCTAATTCTAGGATTTTGTGTATAATCAGATAGCTCAGGTTTTTTTATGTATAATCAGATAACCCAGGTTTCTATTCATATTTGAATAAAAAAGATTTCTATGCATAACCTAAAACGTTGCTGATCTAATAACTAAGATTTCTATACATAATCTCATGACTTAGGCTTCCCATGTATTATCTAATAACTCAAGCTTTCTCTACATGATCACAAAACCTTGATGAAGTAAATTAGATTTCAAAGCACAATCAAATGAGGCCTGTGTCAAAGATTTTACATATTTATCTGCTAAGGAGGGGGGCTGAGGAGGGGGCTGAGGAGGGGTCTGGGGAGGGGGCTGAGGAGGGGGCTGAGGAGGGGCTGAGGAGGGGGCTGAGGGGGGCTGAGGAGGTGGCTGAGGAAGGCTGAGGAGGTGGCTGAGGAGGTGGCTGAGGGGGGCTGAGGAGGGTCTGGGGAGGGGGTTGAGGAGGGCTGAAAGTTGGCCAACAAAATACACTGATATGCAGAGCACTATTCATTTATATGTATATAATCTCCCCACCTGAAACTATAGCAGCTTTAGATACCTTGCAACAAATGAATGGTATCTTTGCACATATTATGCATTCATATTCTGCTGCAAGTAACTACAGATATAATGGAACTTTTATATCATAGAAACCTTTATATCATAGAAACCTTTTTATAATAGGTAAACCTTTATCTGTTTGATGCCTCTATACTATGAATATCTTAAGTTTGAACCTGATTCTGATTCTGACAAAAGTGATACAATTTCAGTGCATCTGATTTTTTAATATAAAAGGTGCCCCTATTCAAATAAAAGGCCATTATTTAGAAAACGTATGGCTCAATCAAGATGGATTTTGCACTGAAAGTTAATATCAGATGTTAAAAATCTGTCCCCTGATTTTTCTCCCTGTATTTATTGACTCACGTACAAAACAAAACGAGGTGCACAGATTTGTCTTTGCTCCTGTTTGTAGTCACCTCAAATATGTGTTTAATGATGAGAATAAATATGGAGAGGGCTGCTCCTGGCATCCGCCCGGCATTAAATATTGGCTGGCCACGTTGCCCCCATGCATCAAGCAACGCTCGGGCTTTGACATGACAAACAGGGGTGTTTGTGTTACGGAATCACTCCGTCTTTCCTTCTGCGGGCGTGTTTGACACCATACAAAAGACTTAGCATCACAGCCTTCTATATTAGGTGCAGCGGGGAGTAAGAGGATGGATAAAGCTTATGGATCGCCAATGATCACTCACCAGTCACCTCCATACACGTCTACAGTCACTCTCCCCCTCCTAAAGCCACACGCTCACATTTATCAACAGCAAATGACAAACAACAAACAGTTACACATTTTTGTAGATAGAACAATTTGCATAAGTTCAATTATGATGATTTAAGAAAATCTTTTACATCTCAATTATTCAATGCCAAATTTCAGTAAATTTTTATTATTTTTCACTCAATGCAGTTCAATTCATTGAAGTATTATCCCTCATTCAAGGGAATTCTCCCAAATTCAAGGACCCTTTTTATATTTTCTTGGCAAGATCAAATCCCATTATTTTTACAAGTTCAGGGAGATTTCTCACAAATATGGTCTGAAAACTGCATTAAAGTAATACAAAGACGTCAACATGTGTCATTTTATTGAACATGTTTGCAAAAATATCTTTGGACATTAATTATCCAGAGCAAAGAATGGTTTGTATGACATAGATATCAGTCCAGTACTTTTTGTATATTATATAGAAGACAAGAGCTGACTGAACAAAGCAACTTTTGATAAATGTCAAGATTGGCTGATGCTCTCCGTTTTGTTGTGTTGACTTGGCTTTCTTCTCTCTCGCAGACGTAACGGGTATATAATGACCGGGAGATAAATAGGTGTCAGACAGTGAAAACTCCCGGGCGCTCGTCCGGGGTGACCCTGGATTGCAAAAAGGTGTCATTTATATCAGTTAGCACCGTTCTTCCGAGGCACAATGGCAGGCAAAGTATGTGCCTCGGCATACTGCTGACAATCCCAGACAAAACCAAGAGAATAACTTTGTCAGATTCCTGTGACAAAATTTACGTACAGCAATATCAATTTATAATATATGCCTCCTTTAAAAAAAACTCTTCACCTTTATTTGATTTTGATACAAACAAGTGTTGATTTAAAAAAATCAAGCTCGCGTAAGTTTGCAAAATCCCAATGCAAAATCCGAGGGCAAAATCCAAGAAAATCTTCTTACTGTACTGCGCACTCACAAATCACTTCTGAAACAAGAGCGCTATCTTATGGTGTAAGCAGAAATAATGTGCCAAAAACCATGGCAGTCACGGACCGATAATTGGTGTATGCTCCATAGAGTTCCAGCTTAATCATGTCAAAACCTCGAACATTCAGCCCTTAAGTCAAAACAAACGTGAACAAAAAAGGAAGGTAACGAAAAGGCTGCTGAAAAGTTAGTTTTGTTTGGATGAAGATCATCATCACTGTCCATTGATTCATCCCTTGATTCAACCTTTGATTCAACCCCTTGATTCAACCCCTTGATTCAACCCCTTGATTCAACCCCTTGATTCAACCCCTTGATTCAACCCCTTGATTCAAATCAATGCAAAGCCTTGATTCAAATGACCTCGCGTGAAACTTTGTCACAAGTAACAATTCATACGTTCCACAGCCGAGTGTAAGTAGCTCTTCGGGACTGGAGGTACATCAATTACCCTGTGTTCTTTTCCACTCATCATGTTTTTGCTGGCATGTGTCAGGAGGCAACTTCCTGTGACATGTGACATTTGTTGCCTCCCCACGGCGACTTCGTCTATATTACCTCAGTGTGACAGCCCCCGGCTACACGTCAGCCAGACCTGTTTCCCATGAGTAACTAAACTGTACTATATCACACTATCATACATGGTGTATCCATACTCAAGGCGCACCTGGGACATTATAAAAGAAATAGTTTGCTCTTTCAAGCTGAAAGATAACGTCTATTGGGAGAAAACTTTTTTTCTCTCAAAAAACGAAAGATCCTTCTCAACATATTTTGCTTGGTTACAGATTCAGTTAATTGTGAATCAGATGTGAGCAGAGAATGACAAGTTTGACTAAAAGCAAAGAGGTTTTATCTCAGGTGTTAGTCGATATCAGCAGTAAACCAAAGGAACTGTGTTTGAGTTTGATGGCCTGAAAATGATTAGGTCATGAATTATTTAAAATCTACATCAAATAAAACTGGTTGACCCTGAAGACAAATAACGTTAGAGTTAATCTATCTTTTATACCGTTATCCAAACAAAAACACACCGTTATTAGGCCTGTTGTGTTTGTCCCTAATTAACAAGTTATTTCCCTAACAGCAAATCACTTCCTGTTCCTGTTATCAAGGTCATGCAAGCTTTTTCCTCTTCCTGACTGACATTTGCTCATCGTCCATAATGACCGCAGTGTCCTATTCCGATAGAATTCACATGAAATAAGCTCGGCTATACATCTCACGTCTGCAGAATATCCCCTCGCTTCAGCCCCGCATCGCAACTTTAGCGGTGCTGATCTCAGGGCCCCGATGTGACGAGGGCTATGCAGGGATTTGACAAGAGCTCTGAGTGGCAACTTGCCAGACATTTCTAACAACTCGCACAGACACATCAAAGGAAATAATCTATCACCTACTAATAGGCTGCTAAATGGCTCGGCTATAAATACTCGGTGATAATAAGCTGTTTGAATACCACTTGGTAAAGCTTTAACTGAAAAGGTCTCGCTCTTTTCTGAGATACTGGTCGAATACTGCACACCCTGGCTTAAAGCAACAGTGGAAGAAGTAGTTTTTTTTCTTTTAAAATATCTCTTATTTGCCCTAAAACTGAAGATCACTGCCAATTTTGGAATTATCCAAATAAGATCACAAAAGTTACATTTTCAATATTTCTGGCAAACACCTTTCTTTTGATGAACTTCATAAGATTTCATTAAAATTCAAGATGACCATCAATTTGGAGAATGGAGAACAAAAACAATAACTAAATTGTCAAATATTTAACTTGGTTAATTCCTTTAAAATAAGGTATAGTTTTCACCAAAATTCAAGAAGGTTGCTAAGTTTGCAATAATACAAACAACTCAAAGTTGTCAAATTTCATTTCTCATTTCAAATTTCTTGTGGTATATCATGATTTTTTTTGTTTGTTTTTTTTGGTTTGTTATTTGTTGCCTCAAAATATAGGTCAAGGTCATTTATTAAGTTTGAGAAAGTTATATTATCACAGTTAGAAGATTTTCAATTAAAATGCGCTCAGAGAACGCAGAACAATGCCCTCCTCCTGCATACCCCTGTGGCCAGTGCCGCCTAGTGGCCAGTTTGCCCCGCACCTCAAATTCACAGAATCAGCATCCATTATGTAGAATCAAACCCCAATGTTCTGGAGCATTGAAATGAGGGCCACTCTAAATACTAATGGGGATGTCGATTTTCACCTGAAAAGTAGGTCACACTGACCCAATTACATAAATTAACATTTTTGCAGCTTATACCAATTGATAATAAGTAATCATGTTTGATATATGTGTATTCTGCAAAGAATTAACAAAATCGGCATGTCGGCCATTTTGAAAAATGGCTGCTGTGGCTTCAAAATTTGGTCAGTATCATCCATCATCGAACTTAGCCTAGCCCCTCATAAAATACACCTGTACAACAACTTGTGTCAAAATTGAAACATTTATACAGAAGATAGAGCGCTCACGGCCAAAGTTGACCCGATGGTCATTGTGACCTTGACCTTTGACCTTGGTTGGAAAAATTCCATGCAATTTTTTTGGGGGTCTTAAGTTATACGAACATTATGTAGAATCAAACCCCAATGTTCTGGAGCATGAAATGAGGGCCACTCTAAATACTAATGGGGATGTCGATTTTCACCTGAAAAGTAGGTCACACTGACCCAATTACATAAATTAACATTTTTGCAGCTTATACCAATTGATAATAAGTAATCATGTTTGATATATGTGTATTCTGCAAAGAATTAACAAAATCGGCATGTCGGCCATTTTGAAAAATGGCTGCTGTGGCTTCAAAATTTGGTCAGTATTATCCATCATCGAACTAAGCCTAGCCCCTCATTAAATATACCTGCACACCAACTTGTGTCAAAATTGAAACATTTATACAGAAGATAGAGCGCTCACGGCCAAAGTTGACCCGATGGTCACTGCGACCTTGACCTTTGACCTTGGTTGGAAAAATTCCATGGAATCTTTTTATGGGGTCTTTAGTTTTACAAACATTATGTAGAATCAAACCCCAATGTCCTGCAGCATTGAAATGAGGGCCACTCTAAATACTAATGGGGATGTCGATTTTCACCTGAAAAGTAGGTCACACTGACCCAATTACATAAATTAACATTTTTGCAGCTTATACCAATTGATAATAAGTAATAATGTTTCTCAAAAGAATTAACAAAATCGGCACGTCGGCCATTTTGAAAAATGGCCGCCATGACTTCAAAATTTGGTCAGTATCGCCCATCATCGAACTTAGCCTAGCCCCTCATAAAATACACCTGTACACCAACTTGTGTCAAAATTGAAACATTTTATAGAAGTTAGAGCGCTCACGGCCAAAGTTGACCCGATGGTCACTGCGACCTTGACCTTTGACCTAGGTCACCAAACTTTCATGGAAAATATTTACTTGGACTATATTGTTGTAGGCATATGTAGTATCATCTCTGTGGTCCAGCCACTTTCGAGTGTTGGCCATTCCAAATATTGTGACGGACGCACGGACACACAAACGGAAAAGTGATTACTATATGCCCTCCCTCGGAGGAGGAGGGCATAATAATTAGGTCACATGATCTAAAAATAGAAATCCAATTTTTACAAGTTCAATAATTCTGGATATGCCACCTTGATTTTCAAAGGAACACTTTGCTTTGATATGTTCTCTTAGAATGCAGATCATGTTTGAGGGTGGTGTTGTCCTTAAAATTTAGAAAGTTACATGATATCCCCACGGAGACTTGCATGCGATTTATGGAGCTTTAAAGCATTTCACAGGATGTGGTGTCTTTTAAATCTACAAGTCAAATAGCATTCCCTCTGACCTGCAGAGCCTTTATGGCGCTTTCAAACATTGAATTTCCTAAATATCATTGTCACTGACCTGCAGACTACTAATGGTGCTTTCAAACATTTCTTTGATCTTGATGTACTTTTCATTGACGTACACTTCTCCTCACACCAGGCTGGGAGGAATCGTTTCTTCTAACATTCAATATTCATTATTGTTGAAGTGCCATGGTCTAGAAATTCACTCACCTGCAAATATAAGAAAACACAGACATTATAGTAGTTCATCAGGTGATTATATAGAAATGGTATCTCGCACAGCATCTTAGTTTTAGCAGCATCTTAATTGCTAAGACACACCCTGAAATTAATTAAAATTGACAATTTTATCTTGAAGATGAGTTTTCGTATGAAACCACCAAAGCTTCAAAATGCACATAATCTCCCAAATTCATAAAATTTTAATCTTTAATGTAACAGATGAGATATAATCTAATTGTAAATTAAGCTAATCAGCTAATGTATATCAAAGCTTTGATATTAAAGTTTGGTGGCACTGGCCCATCAGGCTCGTATATAAAAATTTACACTGGCCCAAAATAATAGTTAGTCGCCCGAATCCAAGTTACATATTTTGAGATATCAGACAGGTGGGGATATTTTGTCTGACAAGAAACCGTCCATCAGGAGATATTCTCCAAAATTAAATTGGCCTTATCATACACTGGAAATATTCTTCATACATCTACAGTTGTTTGTGTCAGAGACATTTAAAACAGAGATTGGAAACAAGCTGAAGTTCTGCATTATCGCTCAGGTGAAATGATCTCGTGGCAGCGCCACTGTCGCCACTTCCTGTTGCCATTTGGCCAGCTTGTCAAGGGAATTGTCACTGTTTTTTTTGTAAAAATGGACCATGTTATCGTCTTTGGATCATTATGTTGACATAACGTGGATGCAGTAGATTGAGAACTGTATTGTAATTTGTGCAAAAACGATTGCGCAAGACCATGTCATGTGCAAGTTGGATGGTGCACTGACACCTAGTGGCAGACCTGCTCTTTCCAATCTCTATTTAAATATCTCTGTTTGTGTGAAAATGAGAGTGTAACAAAGCCAGATCATACAGAGGGATACAAAGTGTTATTTTTTGGCCTGAAAAAATGTGAGAACTATCAGTGTATTCTCTCCCATTGAAATATTAATGTGGTCAGAAATGATGGCTTACTATGACGTCATATTCTTGTTTTGTAAGATTTAAAATGGCGGCCAAACTTTAATGGTAGCTTGTGGTGATCCAGATGCTTCTTGTCCAAATTTATGTTTCACATTGGCTACTGGCATGTTGGGCCAGTAAAATATGAGACCTCCTAGTCAATACTGGCCCATAAAAGGCTAAAAAATAGGTTCCTGGTCACCGGGCTAGTCCTAATGTTCAGGCTTGTATAGAGTTCCTGTTTAAACAAACATTAATATGTTCTCAAATTTTACTCTTTCAACATATTTCAAATACTCAACAAATTTCACTCGTTCATCATTTTAATGGAAGAAGTTGCCTAAGTTGTTGTGTACTTGATAAGTACTCCTAAACCTTGGCTAATATACACATACGTACACAAAGCCTTTCTCCCTCCTCTGAATTAGCGTCCAATCAGGTCCTTAACAACTGCTTTGAATGACAACGAATCTGAGGCAAATTCCAAACTTTACTCTTAATCCTAGAATATCCTCATCAAGATAAAAACGTTGAAGCCTCTGCGAATTAAATCTTATAAAACATTGAAATATATATTATTACTAAATAACTTAATTCTAAGCTCACTAAATATTCACTAAAAACATTGAAGATAAATAATAGCCAGAAGTTTTTTTCTATCTCAAAGAAAGCTAATTTCATCTTCAAAGGGCAACGTGAGGCCAGAATCAATAAGGGCGGCATTCTCTCGTCAGCTTGTGGCTTCTGTCTCCTCAGTATTCTCCGGCCTAGGTGTGAACAGCCCTGTTGCATGTGAACACCTTAACGAGGCTCCCAGGCTCACCTTGTTTTTCACACCCTGTTCATTACCTGACAGGGATGGCAGACTATTCCCTTTTTCAACCAGGACATGGATTCCAAGCAATATCTAGCCTTTCACAAAATAATTTTATCCAAATCTCTCTCTAAATGTTGAAAAAAAAAATAACAGTTAAAAAGTATAAGTAAAACGTGATCGTCAGTATAAGATATTGCCTCTGAGTGACTGTGCATTTTACGAGCCTATTAGACAATGATCTACTGGCTTTACACAGGGACTTAACATGTTGATCAGCACACACAGGCTCAGGTTGGCCATTATTCTGAGCATATAATCACATCAGGAAGCGTCAGCAACACACTGACGTGTCCGACGTCCAGCGCCATATTTCTGCTTCTTCAAAGAGGCCGTCTTCTACCTGCAGCTAAGTAGGCTTGGAGACCTCTCCATTTCCTTAATTCCCTTAATTCTCATAGAGACCGGCAGGGTGGTTAGGCACTGAACATAAAGTGTGGTTCAACCATTCCCACCGGTTGTTCCTTCGCCTGTGGCTTGTAACAACAGATACATTTAAGACTGTACAATCGAAAAACACAGTCCTTGACATTTTTCGCAGTTTGTTCCGGGAAAAACAAACTCTTTTTCACTCATTTCGCTTTTTAATGTCAAACTGCAAACTAAAAAGATTACTTTTCATCAAAGGAATCTTAAGAAAAAAGATAAAACATAAGTAGGGGTATGATGTGCCTTGTCTATAATAAGAAACCATATAGATAGTCTTTCATTACTTTAAGTACCGACAGATATACAGGCTTTGAAAGGAGGTTTTTTTATTGAGGAGTAATAGAGATTTAACATAAAACACAACTGTTATTTTTACTCTCTTTGAAAACAACATATTCTTTCCAAGTATTTGAAAAGATGTTTATTGTGCATGCTTTAAAGAAGACAAAAATTTCAGAAAATCCTCATCAAAAATACTTGATTGCCATTTCCAATGAATAAATCTAGAGCTGACATGCAATAATTCAAAAGATAAATAACAAATTAAAAGATTGTAACAGAAAATGTTGACATAGTTCAGCTTTTTTTTTTCTTTGAAAAAGTGACGATTCATCATTTTTTGCTTGTTGACATCAGTGTTTTATCAGAAGATCAAAAAAGGAGATAAAGATCTTGGTTAATAGTATTTTATATTGGTTCTCTAAGACAATCTTGTGAAGCAAGTGACAGAGAAAGCATCATTATACAAGTGAAAGGAAAGGCTTGATTCTCAACATTTTTACCAACAATTTCTCAGTTTTTGAAAAAAAGCAGTTATTGTCAAATTTGGCTGAAGCAGTGAGTTGCCGTTTACTGGTGATGGCAAAAGACTTTGAAGTACTTTATTTCTTTGTTATATTAAAAATCTAAATTAGATTTTTTGACAGAGAGACAAACATATTCTAAAATAAAAGTAAAAGCTCTGCTACTGTAAGTAGTTTTCAGAACATGTGAATTTCAAACAAACGACCAAAATGGTTATTTTTTACCGAAAAACATGAGCAAGAGATGTTAAAATTTGCAATTGTTCATGTTATCCATTCAATGAAATCTGTAAACTCACATAAGCTCAGACAATGTTGTGTTTCTGTGTTTCTTTGTTTCTAAGTGCACCGTCTTGATCCATTTCAAGAGTGTTACTTAACCCAGAGAGGTGTCAGTTAAAAAAAGAGAAAAAAGAAAAACGAAAAAAAGAAAAAAAACAAAAAGAAAAAAAAAGAGAGAAAAAAACAACATTTGAGGTGTCAGTTAAAAAAAGAGAAAAAAGAAAAAACGGAAAAAAAAAAAAAAAAAAAAAAGAGAGGAAAAAAAAAAAAAAAAAAAAAAAAAAAAAGAGAGAGAAAAATAGGACATTTGCTGACATTTGATGTTGGGTGGTTCTGGTAATCTGATGCGTGTAATACCCGAGGATTGGACTCTGTTGACATTAACAGCGATATCTTGCGATCAGTACATCATCCTGTCTTAGCAGGATTACTGTAGAGAAGGATACATCATCCAGTAGTCATCCTGTATGACACGCTGATGAGATTTCCTCTAATCCTATTGTGAGATCAATCATATGATCCTCTCCGTATTGATTATCTGCACCAAAAAGTCAAGTGCAGTTTACCACATTTTACAGTACCATATAAAATCATATTTGTTTTTCTGTTTAAAGCCGCTAATGTTAAAGTTAATGAATCACAATTTTAGTCCTGTTTTGGAAACTTTGATATATTATTTGTGTGTAATTGACCTTTTGACCTTGATATAAAATATAAAAGAATCTGAGACTGTCTTGAAGAATTTATATAATGCCATCCATACCGGTAACATCCATTGAATCTAAATCATTAAAAAGAAATTGCATACGATACTCTCTTTAACATTCTTTTCCTGTTATATAATTACATTGTGTATCCATATACCTCACAAGAAACTAGGCATGTGAGCAAAATAATGAGAAAAGCATATTATGATTTTTCCCCCTGATAACATCTCAGGAAATATGACAATAATTAATGTCTGTGAACAAAAAAATATCTCATAATGTGCATATAAATGAGAAGAATCATGCTCACCAGCAACTGGCTTTTTAAAATCATGAAGTTTTGAAGTTTGTCACTCTCTGAAAGGCACAAAACAATTCACTGAAACCTCATAGTGACTGTTCACTTATTTCTAGGCTTTGAGGTGACTATAGAAAGCCTTGACCACGCCGGTAAGAGACTAGCAAGAGGAAAAAGGCATTTGTGGCATTGAGTTTATGACAAATTAGCAACTCCGGATCTAGTAAGGAAGACTAGATCTGGAAATAGGAACCCACAAAGAAAAAGAAAGTACAAAGCTACAGGAAAGAGACTGGAGATTGTGGAAAATAGTCTGGAGAAAGTAGGAAAAGTCTGGGGATAGAAGTAATGTCTAGAGATAGTTTGAAACAGTATAGAGGCATAAGGAAACAGTCTTGAAATAGGAGGAAAGTCTAGAGATAAACAGAAACAGTTTAGAGGTAGAAACCTTGTAATATTAGCGAGTCTTGAAATAGAAGGAGACAGTCTGGAGAAGGGCAAGTTGGCCATAGACTGTCTTAGGCTTAGGGGAAAGAATCCAGATCTATCTCATACAAGTGAAGTGAGATTAATCCTTGTTTCTATCCCTACCAGACACTGACATAGACAATGGACTGTATAGTCTCACCAACTTGTTATGGTATGATTTAGTATTTAACATTCATATGACATGAACAATCTGCCCAGGAAAGCTCAATGTTATCAATATTATTAGGGTATCCACTTACAGTAGACAGATGAAGCCATATGGAGAATGATACCGAGAACATCTGCAAAGCAGGCTTCTAACTTATTCCTTGCTCTCTCTTTACAAAATCCCTGGTGATAAATATGAACTGGGTTATTCAGTAACTACAGAGCCAGAACATTGACCCGTACAACAGATGGGCCCATTCTGGTACTTTTCTTGGTCTGCATCTGGCCCATATCTGTTTTCATACTATATATATGGCGCAGATCTGCAACTCTTACATTTCATTCCAAAGTTACTGCATTAAGAGATTATAAGATTTGTAAAAGTTCATTGCTATGGCTTTAAACCCTTGATTAATGCCTCAGTCACATTTGCGCCAGGTGCCTGCAGGGTAGTAAGAATCGGCCAACTTCACAGGGTTCCGGGCGCCGGGGAGTTTATCAGCAACAATCTTTGATGTGCGGTAGTTGTGGTCACATTACTAAAGGGCACCACACAACACCCGCAAGATGGAATAACACAGATGTCTGCAGGATATTAAAGACGTCTGTATCATGTCACAGACATCTGTAGGATATCCTAAAGACATCTAGGTCATTTGATAGACATCTGAAGGACATCCTAAAGACGTCTATGTGATATCGTAGGGAACCCATTGGATCATCTGACGATGGCCTGTGAACACATGAAATAAAATAAATTCTATTTTCACTGCACAATGCCACCGACAGCCTTAAGATAATCTGCCAATGTGCCTGTGGGACACTCATGGAATCCTGCCATGTACTTTAGGATGTCTCATAGTGAGAAGAAATCATGGAAATGCTGCAACTATGTTGCAGCTAAAAGTTCCTGATGACCCGTACGACGTCTTAAAGATGCCCAATTGTGGCCGATGATCTCCCGGTGTCCTCACGGCAATCTGAACAGCCGGCCAATTTTGTAAAAAAAAAATAACCATCGGCCGGGCATCTTTGCTGAAATTGCCGCAAATGTGACATGACCGGGGATCAAACTCACTCCTATTGGTCAGCACCAAGTTTGGGTTATTAAGAACTCAGTAAATGTGTCACAATTAAGCTGTCCACTGCCCCATCCCTTGTCTACAACATAAGGCAGACACTTCTGTGTGGCAATTATCAATGCTTATCATGCAGATATGATTATTAATGACAAGAATCATCTGCTTGCAAAAAAGACTGGCAATATCAGCCCCCTGTCGTGAGAGAGTGATTTGAAGCTCACTCAATCCTTTAATAGATCTTCATCACTCTGATAATTCATCATATCTGACAGGTCATCTGTTATCTTTGGACTCCCTATGGACTCTCTATTGATTCCCTAGTCACACCAAGATACCTCTAGCTCTATATATATAAATAAATATGAAAATGTATGTGAAATTATATAATATACAAAATGTGCAGATGCCCTAAAATATGGTTTATATCATATCAACACAATGATTCTAATTCTTTAAACAAAATCTGGTCAAATACAGACATGAAAATGTAAATATGAAAGCATATGTGAGTTGCTGCAGTGAAATATAACAACATGAAATAAACTCCATATACAGTTATCTTCTGTCATATATTACACGCTTGTATCTGTTCATGTCAGTGGAATGGATATTCAACAAAAAACCTCAGATCATAACATTCATAACGTAGAATTTATATTAATGTTTTTTTTTTGCTATTGTATTTTGCTACAATTTTACTCTCTTTTCCGTATACACAATCTCTATGGCAACACAGAGAACAGAGTAATGGGAAATGTAAACAAAGTATTGAACAAAGAGATATGTTATTCTTTTCGTAGGACCAGGTATATTTATATTCCAGGCATTGCATGTGTATATCAACATTATATTAAACACAAACTGAGCTGCTTTGTTTGAAATAATGAGGAAAGCTATACTTTTCAGAATATCTACCGGTATATTCAATTAAATAAATAAATAAATACCATTGATTTCTTTGCCGCAAACACATACATCTGAAGAATCGTTTCTATTATAACTTGCACGTTAAGTGATTTTTTTAATGGAATACTTTATTGATTTCAAAAATTTTGTTATAATTTTATTTTTTACCACTTAAAGTTTCAATCAATATATGTAATAAGATATATAGGAACAGATGTAGGTTACAGATTTGAAATAATCCCACTCCCACAAAACTGCAGTAAATTGCTGTACTGTCTTATTGATAAGGGGATGAAAGAAGACAACCCCACTAAAGTTAAAACAAGTACTCAATTCTTTGATCTGCTAGATAAAAAGCAAGACATAAAAAGGCAACCTTCCAGCTATGACCTAATCCTGCTTAGTTGAGAATTTCTACAGTTATCTGGACAGTTCACCCGCTTGCCAATATGTCACCCACATGCAAATATATGTTCTGATTGCCAATATGTCACCTGATTGCCAATGTGTCACCTGATTGCCAATGTGTCATCCACTTGCCAATATGTCACCTGATTGCCAATATGTCATCCACTTGCCAATATGTCATCCACTTGCCAATATGTCACCCGCTTGCCAATATGTCACCTGCTTGCCAATATGTCACCTGCTTGCCAATATGTTACCCACTTTCCAATATGTCACCTGCTTGCCAATATGTCACCTGCTTGCCAATGTGTCACCTGATTGCCAATGTGTCACCCGCTTGCCAATATGTCATCTGATTGCCAATGTGTCACCTGATTGCCAATGTGTCACCCGCTTGCCAATATGTCACCTGATTGCCAATATGTCATCCACTTGCCAATATGTCACCTGATTGCCAATGTGTCACCCGCTTGCCAATATGTCACCTGATTGCCAATATGTCACCTGCTTGCCAATATGTCACCTGCTTGCCATTATGTTACCTGCTTGCCAATATGTTACCTGCTTGCCAATATGTCACCCGCTTGCCAATATGTCACCCGCTTGCCAATATGTTAACCGCTTGCCAATATGTTAACCGCTTGCCAATATGTCACCCGCTTGCCAATATGTCACCCGCTTGCCAATGTGTCACCTGCTTGCCAATATGTCACCCGCTTGCCAATATGTCACCCGCTTGCCAATGTCACCTGCTTGCCAATATGTCACCCGCTTGCCAATATGTCACCTGCTTGCCAATATGTCACCCGCTTGCCAATATGTTAACCGCTTGCCAATATGTCACCTGCTTGCCAATATGTCACCTGCTTGCCAATATTTGTACAGGAGATTTTACAGAGATTTGCAGGATGTTTAAATGATATTTGGTAAGGATACTGTGATACATTGAAGCTATCTCCCTGGTATCAATTAAAATACACATAATGTGTCGCTGAAAGTGCCTAGTACGAAGCTTATAGTCATGTGACTGCTTATAGTCATGTGACCACTTATAGTCATGTGACCACTGCTATGGTCTGTAAGGCCTAAACTGAATTACAAACACTAGACAAACAGGCCTCTATAAGCCAAGTCACTCCAGTGTCCCAATCTGAAGGTGCCCCATTGTTAGCAAACCTTTACTAAATAGGCATTTGCACTCAATCACTGGTCAGCTAAGCAAAGTTAGTTGACAAAGTGTTGAAAAGACTATATCTTTTTTCAAATGGCACAGAAATCTATATCAGGGTAATATGATGCATATTACTAACAGTTGACCACAATATTTGGTGATAGAAGTTTATATCATGTGAGAAAGTACTTGAATATGTTTTTATGAAACTTTATGTTATCTACTTTATAAAAATAGCATGCAATGTGCTGAAGGCCCAGAGGCAACTTGAGGCAATACTGAGTAACAGCCAGGACAGATTTTATATGCTCAAAGTCATCATAGAATATCACAGTTACTAACATTAGATTAACATTGGTATCCTTTCCCTGGCCTTGTACCAAATTAAATAATAATAAACATAATTTGTAAAGATATCAAATACGGTACAATTATATTGACAATAAGCTTTAATTAGTGTGTGTAGATCATAAGATATAACAAAATTTGGATTTTACAATACTCTCAAATGTATAGGCCATATATGCATTCTTTAATCTCTGTGTGATAATAAAATTGAGAGATCGCTGGGTTTTGGCAGGCTATGTGGTCCGGTATTTGTTTATATCAAGGAGGATTATACTTCTGTAGTAGAATCAGATGCGGCATGTCTTATTAATATCACCCACATCTCAGCATCTCATCTGACCACACCCCATCATCTCAACCCAACATTCACGATGTTCTGCCAGTCTCCTCTGTGACCATCAAATAATTAAAAGAAGACGTCAGCAATCAAAGTTCATTATTTGAGCTAATTACATTTGGCTCTCTGTGGCACCTGGGACCAGCACTTGCTCAGCATCTTTTGATGATTAGATCCTAAGACACTCGTCTCTTGTTTTTTTGCAGGCAGATGTACTTTCCTCTGAGCATATATCACCAAAATACTGAGAAATCATAGAGGTAAGAGAAATCTTTTACTTTCATAGACTCCTGATATTTTCCAGGTTGCTCCTAAAAATCAACACCAGAGTTGATATTTATGATAATACATATATATATATATATATATATATATATATATATATATATATATATGTCTTATCTCATCTTCTTAAGTTTTGTATATATCTAAACGAAATAACCTATACTCTCCCCACTGCCACCCGTACCCTCCACACTGCCACCCGTACCCTCCCACTGCCACCCATACCCTCCCACTGTCACCCGTACCCTCCCCACTACCATCCATACCCTCCCCACTACCACCCGTACCCTCCCCACTACCCCCACGTACCCTCACCACTGCCACCCGTACCCTCCCCACTGCCACCCGTACCCTCCCACTGTCACCCGTATCCTCCCCACTACCAACTGTACCCTCCCCACTACCACCCGTACCCTCCCCACTACCATCCGTACCCTCCCCACTACCACCCGTAGCCTCCCCACTACCACCCGTAGCCTCCCCACTGCCACCCGTACCCTCCCACTGTCACCCGTACCCTCTCCACTCCCACCCGTACCCTCTCCACTCCCACCCGTACCCTCCCCACTCCCACCCGTACCCTCCCCACTCCCACCCGTACCCTCCCCACTACCATCCATGCCTTTCCTACTTCCACTTATATTGTTCTACTGCAGACTTAAGCTACAAATTGCCATCCATCAATAGACTTACTGGCTGACACGAGCTACATCAGATGTCCCCACTATGATGTTCACATTATAAAAGAAACAGGTCAAGAAATGTTGGACGGATGCCCCAGACTTAAAAGTGTGTGGTGTTTGGGGTTAAAGATGAAGTGTTTGAAGGGAGAACAAGTGTACATAGCACGCCAGTGGGCTGGGAGTGAGGGGGTCATGTTTTCTGCCAGTAGGCTGGCAGTGAGGGGGTCATGTTTTCTGCCAGTAGGCTGGCAGTGAGGGGGTCATGTTTTCTGGTGTTCCACTAATGGCTCTGCGACCATGCTACCATCACTCATGTAAGGGTGCGCTTCTTATTCGGGACGTGTTGTGTCACCATGTATTTACCGCCCGCAAACGCGTGGCTTTTGTCACAACACAAAGTCCCTACAGACTTCCTAACACGAGCTCAAAGTGACTGCCCACTGCCCACCATCAAGTCTTCAATAACAATTTTCTTGGTCAGACCAAATTCTACAGCTTTGGCTTCATGATCAGATTCCTTAAAGTACTTCAGACTTCCAGTACACAAATGCGCACCAAATTTCATCTTTCTTTTCGTTTTCTTTCCACCAAATGTGTGATGCCTTGAGATGGACATAAGTTCCCTCCATATGCTGCGGTCAAAATGGCGGTTGTGTAAATAATATTGGAAAAGAGTGAAGTTTTTTGCATTTTTAATCCTCTGACCTTGAAAAAATGTACAAATGCACACAGAGCCTGATATCAAACAGTCTGCCACGTAAAAGGATTTAAGGAGGATACATATATATATATATATATGTGCATATATACTCTATTGAAATCCATTTATACACTTGGCTTGCTTTTAGATATATGGTCCATAGGAAAGCCACTCAGATCATAAAGAAGTTTTGATGTTCACCATACTCGGGACTTTCTCATCTGATTCTCTGTGGTATCCCAGGCTATTATGTCTGGGATTGCATCTGGCGAGATTAAAGTGTGGATGTCCTAAAACCCCATAAATCTCAGATCATGTCTAGTTTCAAAGCCCTCCCCAATAAAGCCACCATTTCAGAGCATTGCTGGAGAAAATCTTGTCATCTCCATAAAAAAAAAACATTCCTGCCCCCATCTCATCAAAATGTCTGTATATTATGTATGGAGCTTATTAAATGGTACCAAAACTATATTCATAATACACAGGATATCCGTATTAGCTACAGATATTTCTAAATGCTATTTCAGAGAAATCTTTGTGGTTTTAATGAGATTATGCAAATGGTGGGTGGGGGGTGAGGGAGAGGGCGTGGTCCATACTGTCTCTATGGGTACCATATTTTCACCTTGAAACAAAGACATTGAAGATATAGCCATATATTTTTCAGATAGCTTGATTTTGATAAGCTACCTCTGAGAGTTGCAAAAGTGTTATGCACTGCTGGGACCACAATATCTACCAGTCTTTGTTTGTTTTGTATTTTCAATGTGGGTGTTAAAGTTTGCATGAAGAGGATTCTAGGACTTTTCTCCTAAAATCCAATTTGCAAAGGCGGTCTACTTTGCATTGACAAATTGCCTTTTTGTCATCCAGTTTTTATTTTATATGACAAAATTTATGTTCAATCACATCCTAAATATTTGTCAAAGGGTCCTCTCCCACTATCAACAAAATATTAGGTCTGAAATTCATGATTAATTGATTGATATCATCATTGAAAACAAACATGTATCAACAAATATATGTACTTCTCTTATAACATTTCAGAGAATTAGTCATTCATTGTATTGTTTTATGAGAAAAAAAGAACATGTAATACAGATAAATATACATATACTGCTGAGTAACTCAACAAAACCTGACTGTCCATAAGTATTGTCAGTCATCAAGTTACTTATTTTTACGATATATCAAATTATTTCCTTGGAAACTTCATCTGTAATTTCTCACCAATATATGTCAGTTTTTCTTTACAATCAAGTACCATAACAAAACATCGGGCATTATCTCTGATACATAAAATTCTCTTCAAAATGTGTCTTTTATATGTCTATTATAGGACATTTTTCACATTTCATTCCATAATCAATAAATACTTCCTAGTTAATTCAATTACAAATGCTCAGTGAAACTCCCGGCCAGATATTGTGCTTAAATATACAGACAGACAACAGGTTTTCTTTACGCATTTTCTGTTCAGGTCAAGGCTAAGAATATTCATGTCTTTCTACCTGAGCCACTATCACTTCTGTGCCAAGACTATAGAGTTTTAATGAGTCATATGGGAAGGTAGAGAACAAATACGACAAGACATTCAATAGTAGGAATCACAGGTGGCCATTTGGCCAAGATATAGAATTATACTGTTTCATGTCTCATGTACAAAAGAGTTAAACTGGTATATGTATATATGTAATGTACTGGACAGACTACACAAACTCTTGTGATTTGTAGCCGGAGTGGCCTTGGTTCTAACTTTTCAATGTGTGGTCTTGGGTTGTTCTAATTCTAACTTCATTAATACAGATTGGATATGCTGTGAATACTGTGGATGAATAACATTATCTGCCTTAGTTTTTGTCAAATATTTATCAGCTTATTAACACTATCTATGCCATGTAAGGTCAGATAAACACCTATCAGGACACAACCCCCTGCCCCTTACGAAGCATGGTTCATTGTCCTGCCTAATTACATGTCATATTATATTTTCTTGGTTCTATCTGTCAATCCAATGTTGAATGCTATTAAAGTCATCACTGAGGAGAAGTTGCAAATGCCTTTATTAAGTTGAGGGGAAGATAGAACTGCCTAAAGTTCAAGGCCAGGAAAAACAATTGCATCTATTAGGCCTTTTTTAGTCAGCCAAGAATATTGTAATAAATATTCTCAGAGATGAAATCCTCATCTTCTCGTTATTTTTGTTGGTCAAATAGGCAGATGCACACTGTTTGCGCAACTTAATGGAAAACTATCTACAAAAATCTAGACTAGACAGTCAACAATTCTTCGGGTCATAGGGATGATCTCTTTGTGCAGTTTAATATCATGCTAGTTTCCTTTTGGACGATACTATCTTTTACATATATATTGTTTCATGGAAACAATTTACTGGAATTATGAATATGTCAAAAATAAAATCAACAGAAAAGCAGTAAACAGTTCAGTAGGCCATAGGCATGGTTTGTATAATTGGTTACTCTATACTTCAAATAACCTCAGAATATAGACCAAATTATTGCCACTTGAGCAAAGTCTGGGGTTACTGCACTAAAAATGACAGAAACCTGAGCAGAACTACAGGTAGCCATCAGAACAAACAAAGGGGAGTGACAGAGGTCTGGGTAAATAGAAAGCTTAAATAACCAGAAACCTGTGTGTGCCATGACACAGTGTGGTGACAATACTATGCGTATAAAAGGTAAATATTTGCCTGGCAACTTAGGCGGATCAAACAGGGAATTAGAAGCGACACGACCCCAGGAAAAATATAACTGCAAGCAAATCAGTGGCAAATAATGCCATCTCCTCCGATTATCTCTCAAATCAGTGGCAAATAATGCCATCTCCTGTGATTATCTCTCAAATCACTGGCAAATAATGCCATCTCCTGTGATTATCTCTCAAATCAGTGGCAAATAATGCCATCTCCTGTGATTATCTCTCAAATCAGTGGCAAATAATGCCATCTCCTCCGATTATCTCTCAAATCAGTGGCAAATAATGCCATCTCCTGTGATTATCTCTCAAATCAGTGGCAAATAATGCCATCTCCTGTGATTATCTCTCAAATCAGTGGCAAATAATGCCATCTCCTCTGATTATCTCTCAAATCAGTGGCAAATAATGCCATCTCCGGTGATTATCTCTCAAATCACTGGCAAATAATGCCATCTCCTGTGATTATCTCTCAAATCACTGGCAAATAATGCCATTTCCTGTGATTATCTCTCAAATCACTGGCAAATAATGCCATCTCCTGTGATTATCTCTCAAATCACTGGCAAATAATGCCATCTCCTCCGATTATCTCTCAAATCGGTGGCAAATAATGCCATCTCCTCCGATTATCTCTCAAATCGGTGGCAAATAATGCCATCTCCTGTGATTATCTCTCAAATCACTGGCAAATAATGCCATCTCCTCTGATTATCTCTCATATCACTGGCAAATAATGCCATCTCCTCTGATTATCTCTCATATCACTGGCAAATAATGCCATCTCCTCCGATTATCTCTCAAATCACTGGCAAATAATGCCATCTCCTCCGATTATCTCTCAAATCGGTGGCAAATAATGCCATCTCCTGTGATTATCTCTCAAATCACTGGCAAATAATGCCATCTCCTCTGATTATCTCTCTTATCACTGGCAAATAATGCCATCTCCTCTGATTATCTCTAAAACTAGTGGCAAATAATGTCATCTCCTCCAATTATCACTCAATCTAAGTTCACCAACATGGCGAACCAACATTTTTTAAGTTTGTCGCCTTTGTCAATATGCAATGTACAATATATGAAGCATAATAGAATTACACTAAAAATTTGCCAATTTACAAAGCAAATATATGTCTGAAGAAACTAATCCTAATGACAGCTATTATGCCTAACATTTATAATTTCACACAATTTGTTACATTCAAAGATTGTATTGAAAAACGAGTATGGTATTGCAATTGCTTTAATAACTGAAATACAAGGATGGATTGTATCTGTTACCTCAAATAGAAATAATTCTTGTGTCCTTTATTACCTTTATAAAGAGAATTACGATGATTGTCTTGTCCTTTGTTTTCACCTTTGAAAATAATTTTACTGTGGAATTTTATCTATAATTAAAAGATTATTTTGAACAGATATAAACAAAAAGCAATAATATTATTTCATTTATTTCTAAATTGAACTAATTCCATGTGTTATCGACTTCCTTTTGCCAATTATTTCAAACAGGCTGTTGTGAAAAAATACTGTATCATTCTTCCATCTTGAGTAATCCATCAAATTAAAGTCTCAATTTAAATAGCTGTGCTCTTTTAATTCTCATTTAAATCACAAAATCTTCTAAAGTTTGTTTTAAGAACAAGACAATTACATTTACATTAATGCAAAATTTTTCAACTGAAACTTCATTTATCAATCTCAATACTGAGCTTTATGCAAAAGAGCTGTCCTGATTATCATCAATTTGGTCAATATGAATATCACGCAAAATGGTCAATATGAATATCACGCAAAATGGTCAATATAAATATCACGCAAAATGGTCAATATGAATATCACGCAATATGATTAATATGGATATTATGTAATATGGTCAATATGAATATCATGCAATATGATTAATATGGATATTATGTAATATGGCCATTATGAATATGACCAAAAAGATTAATATGGATATCATGCAATATGACCAATATGATTAATATGGATATTATGCAATATGGTCAATATGAATATCATCTTATTGGTCAACAGAAAAATATCATGCACTAAAGTCAATATGAATATCAGGCAATATGGTTGATATAAATAATAAGAATATTTGTATTCTGATTTAAACATATTCATATTGCCACAATTTTGTACATTCAAATGACAATGACTTTTTTCGATTTGATAATAGATGAATGAATCAATAAGAGTGTGTAGCTCAAAATATTATGAGGATATAAAACATCATAGTTTCCATTTGCACCTCAAAGGACCAAAGCATCAACAGCAGAAGGCAGAATGCTCTAATTACCTGACACTCTTTCCGTTTCTTACCAATGATATCTGATACTGTAACATAAAGGATAAGTAGGAAAGGCACCAGCACTAGGCAAGCTGTTAAGTGCATATTCCTGCCTGCAGTTATGCTTCCATCTGTATCATCCATATGCTCTGTACTCTACACAAGACATAAGGGTAATCTCCCTGTTGATGTCAATTTAACACAATGGGGTTATCTTTAAAATAAAAGAGATCAACAATGCAGGTCTTTATTGATTGGCTCATGAGAGCAAAATACAAAAGACGCCTTACCAGAAATAATTAAACTTTACCTATAAGGTATATATAACCTGTCAATAGTGTAGACTTTGATATATAAACCAGTTGTGCATTTTTATTGTATTAACAACATTTCATTAGCACTATTTTATCTTTATCGAGCCATAAAAGGTCAATGGGTTGCACACTGACAAGAAACCCATGGATTGTGAGTTTGAATCCCTGCCAATTACTATCAAATGTTATTAATTGGATATCAATTGGTACCAACACCATATTAAAGCCTGTTATATTATTTTTATCAGTTTGAAGAGAAGGCAGTCACTTAGACTCAATCCCCTCCTCTTTAAAAGAGTGACTGTTTGGGACTTCTTTTGTATTAACAAATAGACTTGGTAAAACAAACCACAGCCTTTTATAATCAGTCACAAATAAATGGTTTGAATTAGTAATAGATCTGCAAGTGCCTAACACTTGTCCCAACCAGGTAATAGCCAAATGTTTTTGGGGAACACAAAAGACAGTATAACTCGATAAATAGATGCTCCTTGACTTAATTATGCCTGAACAAATCTTCTGTGATGAACTTATAAGAGGAGAGGCAAAAAGAAATTATCCCTGATTTGTTGCTCTTGTGAATATAAATGTGTCCTGTAAATAAAATCAGTAAAAATATGATCTCCTTCCTCATGTGAAAAGAAATGCCA
Source organism: Amphiduros pacificus (assembly GCA_949316495.1). Classification (NCBI taxonomy): domain Eukaryota; kingdom Metazoa; phylum Annelida; class Polychaeta; order Phyllodocida; family Hesionidae; genus Amphiduros; species Amphiduros pacificus. The sequence goes on from OX439010.1 coordinate 10,302,766, forward strand.
CAGCCTTTTAAAGGAAAAATAGACAAACAATTATGTTCTACAATTTGCCATTGTTGAGTGAAATTCGTTGAGAGGTGACATTGAACAAATTTACAAAAATAAAATTGATCTACTTTAGAATATTTCCTTTCATATTTTACCAATAATTAAGAAGTGTGTCAACATTTCCAAGCAAGTATCATATCCCAAATTTCTACTCACAAGAATCTACTACAAGTAAAATCTTACACTAATTGCTGTGAAATGCCAGCAGACACCAATTAGATCTACATATTAATCTTGACGATCACATAATTTATCACTGGTATGTTATTATCCACACAAAGCCTTCTATTATCTGCGGACAGTAATATTCACTGGTATACCACATTAGTCACAGACGACGTCATTAGCTATTCTCAGAAACTCCTATATTGCAAATATGAGATCACAAGTCAACAATATCGCAGTTCACTCATTCAAACTTCCAATATTGAAGTGAGTAGGTCAGTTTCTCTCTCAGCTATAATATTCCGGTTTATCCTTCCAGTGACCTGGATATTCCGGTTTATCCTTCCATAAACTGCTCCCTGTGAACTGAATCTTTTGTGTCAGTACAAAGAGACTAGAAATATGTGCTTCAACATTACAGGAATATCTGTACTAATATAAATAAACCTTTTAGTCCTTGACATGCTTTAACTTTAGACATGTTTAAATGGAAACATCTTATATTGCAAACATCAATGGTCTATTTATTATATATAACTTCAGTGATATCAAGTCTCCCAAAAGCAAAAATTCTTTTTGAGGCTTGATATCATAAACGCTGATTTTTTATACATTAATCACCAAAGGACTTTAATGTTTGAGCAAACACACAGACATATGTTGAGGATGATATTGAGTACACCAAATGGCTATAAAAGGCTTCACTCAAAATTTGAGGGACTTCTACTGGCTATAAGTGACTTCTCCTTTTAGGGCTGTCCGAACCCAGGATGGTTCCGTTTTCTGTTGTATGAATTGATATTGATCTTAATGGCACCAAGCAATCTGTCATTTATATGGAGAGTAAACATCCACGCATCTCTGACCCCATATTTCTGCCGATTTTGTCTCAAGCCAAGTCTGCATCTGAATAGAAAACTATATCTCGGATTTAAAAAAAAAATTGACTTGAAGCTTTAACAGCAGAGCTTCCTAAGTAATGTAGTGGTCAGAGGTACTTGACACCTTAAGCCCGAGTGGGCCGCCTGTGAACCACGCCTTGTCAATGTGTGGACAGAGGTACGATGACCAAGGCAAGAACACTCATTGTTGGCAGTTACTGGAGCTGCGTGGTGGTCAATGTGAGGTACAGAAAGGGGTTAGGGATCTTTGGTTTGTGGTCGGAGATTTGATCATGGTTCACGAGGGGTAAAAGTTTGGTCATTGTTCATTGGGTCATCAGTGATTGGTACAAGGAGTGTTAGTTCAGTTGGTGGTCAGTGATTGGTACAAGGAGTGTTAGTTCAGATGAAGATCACAGATTGGTACAAGGAGTTAGTTATAGTTCAGATGATGATCACAGATTGGTACAAGGAGTTAGTTATAGTTCAGATGATGATCACAGATTGGTACAAGGAGTTAGTTATAGTTCAGATGATGATCACAGATTGGTACAAGGAGTGGTAGCTCAGTTGGTGATCAGTAACTGGTACAAGGAGTGGTAGCTCAGTTGATGATCAGTGACTGGTACAAGGAGTGGTAGTCCAGTTGGTGATCAGTGACTGGTACAAGGAGTGGTAGTTCAGTTGGTGATCAGTGACTGGTACAAGGAGTGGTAGTTCAGTTGGTGATCAGTGACTGGTACAAGGAGTGGTAGTTCAGTTGGTGATCAGTAACTGGTACAAGGAGTGGTAGTCCAGTTGGTGGTCAGTGACTGGTACAAGGAGTGGTAGTCCAGTTGGTGATCAGTAACTGGTACAAGGAGTGGTAGTTCAGTTGGTGATCAGTAACTGGTACAAGGAGTGGTAGTTCAGTTGGTGATCAGTGACTGGTACAAGGAGTGGTAGTTCAGTTGGTGATCAGTGACTGGTACAAGGAGTGGTAGTTCAGTTGGTGGCCAGCGATTGGTTCAAGGAGGGGCTAGACTTGGTTGGTCGTCAATAATTGGTATGAGAAAATAAAATATTTAAATGCCATTTATTTTTTAAAGTACTCTTCTGCAATAAATAAAAAAATAGCCTTGCTCTCAAAACTGCAAAATTGTGTTGTTTCATGAAACCATCCTGCTTAATATACCAATCCTGACAAATTCTACAGAAAAAAAGAGATACAATCAAACCAAAAAGTAAAGTATGGCCATGTCCTTATAAGTCCAAGGCACAGACTGTGGGGGTCTAGTAAATGGTAATATGATCTGATCGGGGGTAGTTTGCCGCAAGCTGGGCTGCTTTTTACCTGATACATGGCCCCTCATTGATTCACGAGTCTGACACCGAAGCACTCTTCAGACATCGGTCCATTTGCTGAGTGCAGCAATTTAAGGACACCAAGCTTGCTGTATTGCAAAATACTTTTTATATAATGGATGCTATTTGGGGTCGCATAATTCTTGACCAGGCACAACTATGCTGGGCAATTTAAGCTTTTTGCTCTCTGCCTATCACATATGTAAGCTCCTTTAAGCTGTCTGCACGTCCTTGTCATAACTGATCACGTACACCATATCAAATACTCCCTCTTCAACATCAACAAAAAATGCTGTGGTTAGAATGTGCTTTTATTTGCAAATAATTTGTTCTTGGAATGTGGTCTGTGTCAGAAATAGATCAGCGGTGTGGTTTACATCAAGTTTACTAACTAGCGGGCCAACTTTAAACTCAGAATTTGCCCAATAAACTAATCTAAATTCACTTTCGTCTTTTTGAACAAAATTTCTGAATTAGCCACACCCTGATTAGTGTACCTCGTAACTGAGCTCTCAGCTTTTATAATAATTATCCCAGTAACTTGCTTGTCACCGTTCCTTATGAACCTTTTTTTATGCTGTGAGGGTCCATACCCTTCCTTGAGGGAGAGGGCTGAAACTCAGTAATCCGGTAAAGAGATCATAAAATACTATTTGAATTGAAGCTGCTGTTTTGAGCTGACATTTCTCATAGGCTTGATCACAGCATGACTCTACTCTTTATGAGGTGAAATCAATATCTAAATTAATTATATTTCATCACTGCATATATAATACTTATTATATATTTATGTATATGGAGTCAGTTATATAAGTTACCCAGCAGCACTTGCCAACAGAGTTTGCTTTGAAGTTTCACATGACAAGTGTAAGATTAGTCTTGCATTAAAATTCAATACATATCAGTGACTTGTTTAATATGCTCAGATGTACAGCATGCACAAAGAAGTCTGAATTATGATGTAAATCTACCAAAGGTGAAATTTCCTTATGGTATTCAGATGTTTATTTGGGCTAAAAATGACTGAGGGTTTCAAAATACTTGTTCTGTATGAATCTCAAATGCATAAATTAACCTTTGTGACCTGTGATATACACTCAAATTGTTCATGAGATTTTATGTTGAAGATTTGTTTTCACCAGCAGACACACGGAAAATGTTCTCTGCGTGCAATCAGTACCAAGAAATAATGAATATCAATGTTTTGACCTGAAGATTTCACTGGTAATAGAATTAAATCTGGATAATGAAGATCATCACTCACTGCAGAGCAATTGTCTCTGACCTTTTTGCGGAAATCTACTGTTATTTTTTGTAATAACAATATATTATGTAAGATGTATGTAACTGCAAATATCCTTTTACCTTAATGATGAATGACCAAAAAAATGAATAAAAAGTCATAACCTCATAACTATTTGTCTTATGCCTGGCACTTTTACCTTATATATTTTCATTAGTATATTTTCATTAGTACCTTCAGGTTCTATGGTCAATCATTTTCAGAAAATAGATAGATAATATCAATAATAATTAATCCGATATTTTCCATTATGTCACAATCATAAATTGAAGGCTGGTGAACCACCAGCATATATCAACTCATTTCACAACAATCTCTTTGGCTGATTTGATTCTTTGAAGAGACCTTTTCTTTTTATTGGATTGCCACATTGGCGGGCACATACTTTCCACGCTGATTTCTTTCGCTGATTTCTTTCGCTGCTGCAGCAAAGGAGGGATTGTCCATTTCATTTTGCATCACCACGTTCCCTATCACTTATCCATTTCTTAAGCTCAATTTCCCCCCAAACCACTAAGTACTGTTAGCTTTTAACCATCACAACTGGCACAAATCTCTGCTTATTTTACATTTTGCCCATTCTTCACTTAAAAAAAATTGCAAAATGAGAAATTCAATCATTGACAAATGAGACGTCTCTCTTAACAAACAAATGTATTTGGGGAATTTTTTAAGGCTGATATCATGAAGATTAAACAATTTGATGGTTTTTGTTCATCTTTATTGCAAAACATGTCAACCCTTTCTTAAGCTTAGTCGAGCCATAATTCTTCTGTCAATGAACAAAAATCTCAACAGCTTTCTCTCATTCTTATCATTACTGGAGATGAATCTTAAAGAATATGAAATGAAAATATATGGATATTACTATATACGTGCATATTAATCTTATATCTCATTATCTCAAGAGATGTAGTGAAATCTATCTATTTGCTTTTCAGTAGATTTATTTGAGGCATTTGTGCAATGTTTACCTATGCCATTCTATCATCTGAATATTAACTGTCTGTTAACTAATGTGGCTTTAGTAGAAACACATCAATGTCACACTCATCTGTATATCTTATATTACATTCTGTCATGAAAATATTGTCATGTGCTTGAATTGAGCGATCTCCACTCCATCATTTCCATATATACACACTTTGAGTGAAATTTTAATAAAAGCAAAATTGTTCAATAATTCACTTTTTCCCTTTTAAATGAGCCAATGATCAGGCTATTTAGGCAGTGGCTGTTGTTTGTAAAGGAATTTTAAAGTGACTTCATCTTGGTCGCTCATTGTCTCTGTATCAAGTGACATGCCATCTTTATCTTTTTGTAAGCACTGTCAAACTTTTTCAAAAATATGGCATTTCCGATCTGACAGCTCATACGACTCAAAAAAGTTTAGGACTTACAAAATTCATAGAATGGGAGAGTAAATCTTCTTTCTCTTTTCTTTCCAATGATATATTTTATACATTACATTAAGAGTCTTGAACCAAAATCGTTCAACTGTCACATTTGACTGCAGTGAGATGTCAGTAGGACGAGCCCTTTCCCATTTATCACCTTCAAGATATTAGTTTCAGGACGATTTGCGACTCACTACTTATCACGAGGGATGAAGTTTTTTGACAACTTTGCCAAATAGGAATCAAGGGGTAACATATTGGTTATTCGGCGTCACACGCCATCTGACAGGGTAGGGAGCACCTTTTTCCTCATCCAAATGCTTTCGTGCGAGAGGTCGTTGAAAAAACTCTTTCCATCCTTGTTAGATTTTGTTCAAGTCAAGAGTGTCTGCCTGTTGACTGTATTAGACAAATGCATTTTTCTTGTCGATCTGATTCAACTCTTCAGTCGGACTGACGGGTGGCTTTGATAGGTCGACCTCACGCCCAGTGTCATAACACAAACTGCCACCAGCACTGCGTGACACAATGGTCCCTTTTATCGAAAACCTCAACAAAAAATATCTACGGAGTGATGGAAAAAGTTGACGGCTAAATGTGAATTGTGGACTTAATCAAACAATTATTTACCAATTAGTGCGCCCCCTGTGAGGAACCTTCAGAACTATCAGAGGTCTCCCCTGTGTTCTGACTACATCACTCTATATGGCTGTTATAGCCAGACACTCGGGAGTCTGGAGATCCGAATGGCAAGGTCATCCGAATGGCAAGGTCACGAGTTTGTTTTAGTGGTCAATCTCCAGCCTTCCTATCCTGGTCATGCAATGTGTATGTAATAAAATACCATTTTCCATGACAAGTCCATTGAAATAAAAAAAAACATGAGCATTAATTTTCATCTGCAAAATTTGTTCTGACAAGAGAGCAATATGCTTTTAAGGATCACACAAGACCATATACAGGACATATCCAAGAGATATAGACCTCTGATTAAAAAAGAATCATATAAAAAACAGGACAGTTTATTCTATATTCTATATTTCTGGTTTTTTATAAATAAGATAATTCCATATGTCAGTGAACTGAATGTGACAGATATTTCTATATGACAGTAAATTAAATGTCACAGATATTTACATATGACAGCGAAATGAATGTGACATATTTCCATATGACAGTGAAATGAATGTGACATATTTCCATATGACAGTGAAATGAATGTGACATATATTTCCAGATGAAAGTGAATCAAATGTGATGGACTAGGCAATGTATATATAGGCCTGTGAAATCTTCCATTTTGTGATCATCTTTGACTTGTTATTTTTCAGAGCAATTCACATACAACTGTTAAAGAAGTCCAATTTAGAAAGACCAGGATTATTCCATCACATCAAAATGTGCCACATGATCGACAGAATCACAAATCCAATTCAATGTTCGTGTCAAGTTATGGAACAAGAAACCAACCTGATTTCTCTGCCAATAAACATCTAAAATGATGTTACATCAATCTTGCCAAATGATGCACAGTTATTTGGTCATGTTATTTCTAATCCTTTGAGCTTTGTTTCACCTTCAATTTTGCCTAATGATGTGAAAACAATTACTGAAACATAGAATACCTGGAACTGTAAAGATCTGTCATATTTGTCAAATCCCATTTTCTCTTTGATCTGAGCGTGCATTATGATGGTGTAATTTCTTAATACTTCTGACGGCACACTAATGACCTTGGCCTGACCTCCATCAGCTGAACATGCCAGACTATGCTCTGCAACTCACTCCAATACAATTAACTCTTCCCACAGGTCCCCTATCTGCTGGCCCTTTAATACCATGTTTGCATGACGCATGGTACCTGTGTGCCAAGTTCCCCCATGTGCATCACTGGAGTATAACTCAAATCATCCCTTGCCACCACAATGATAAGATTATTATCCCATTTTTCACAATGGCCATTTCTGAATGGTCATTAGACAACCAATCACTGCCCATCTCACAATTTTCTGCGGATTAGAATTACATTCTGCAGATTTCTCCTCTGCCATGATTTCCGATCGAGTAGGTCCGGGCCTCCTTCACATCTTGCCCCACTTTTCGCACCTCAAGCCTACTTGCCGCTGTATATTTAATGCACCAGCCACACCTTCCCTGATGAATCTTTTATTGTTAATCAAGGGCCAGGGAGTGGAGCAGAAGTTAAATCATATCTGGGGAGCAAACTGATAGTTTGAGGTGTTATATATTTAGCCCAGCTCCACCTGTATCATGCAATCTTCATCAAGTCCATAAAACATTTTGAGAATCCTGTCTGAGAGTGGCTACTTCTGGGTTAATACTGTATGAGGCCATGAGGCACTGGAATCATATTGAAACATGACTGATAAATGCACTTCACAACTGCCATTATTTTGGTAAAGGTGATGAACAGCTAAGAGAAATCCACTGTGTTTGATGGCTCAACAAACAGGGATAGTAAACAAGAATAGTAAGCTGGAATAGTACACAGGAAGAGTAAACAGGTTTATAAAACGGGGAGAGTAAAAATATAGAAAACAGGGATAGTAAACAGGGAGAGCAAACAGGGAGAGTAAACAGGTGTAGGAAACAGGGATAGTAAACAGGTGTAGAAAACAGGGATAGTAAGCAGTGAGTAAGCAGGTATAGAAAATAGGATAGTAAGCAGGGTGAGTAAACACTGATAGTAAACAGGTGTAGGAAACAGGGATAGAAAACAGGGATAGTAAGCAGGGAGAGTAAACAGGGATAGAAAAGAGATAGTAAACAGGGATAGTAAACAGGAATAGTAAACAGGGAGAGTAAACAACAAGAGAAAATAGGGATAGTAAATTTTATGCATGGATGCCCAATTTCAGTTTTAATAAATGCCGAAATTTGAACTTGGTATATGATAAGGATGCATAATACAGCCAGCAATAACATGGCAAAAAGCAGTAAAATACACTGTGAGAATTGACTGCCTCATGGTTGTGATTCACCACATCAAAATAAAAAATGCAACGGTTTCAAATATGATGGTTTGGGGGTTTTGGTTCATAGAAATCGGAGAATACAAATATACAAAATACCTCAATGATACACTTGGGCCTGGTATTCTGACCGTTTTTCACCTATGAGATTTCAGGGAAAAAAAATGCACAGATAGGATAAAGCAGGTAGGAAATGGAAGCAAGACGGCGCAGTGTAAACAAGTCTAAGGAATTCCCGGACAACAAAGTGATGCTCTATCTATGCTGAACAATATTGCTATTGATCTTGGACCACACGGCCACAGATTATTCAGTTCAAATAGGCAAACTGTTATACTTGTGACATGTTTCAAGGTATTTGTAGAAATGGTTTATGAATATAAGAGTGGTGTTATCTGATAGAAATGTGATAGGCTTGTGTAATTTGATTTGCCATGCAACAAAGTGACATGAATAAAACTGCTCTTCATTTTGTGAATGTTACATGTTAAATCTTCTTGGAAAATAAAATATTTGAGAATAAGTGATGAAAATGACTAAGACTGCAATTTGCAATATAACAGAAAATAAAGGAACGTCTGAGTAAACACATATACCAAGACATTAAAGAATAAAAGCTTGACCCGAAAAAGAAGGGTGTGTTATGGAGGAAACCATTAAATTCTTATGAAAAGGAGTTTTCTTTGTATTTGACAGTCTTCAATCATTACAAAATGTACTTTTTCAGAATGTTATATTCAATAAAATCAATAAATCAAGCTATATTTTCTCATCTTTCAAACCTATTTTCCATTAAAGTTGTCATGGTAATGTTCTGCTACTCGCCCTGTTCAGCTAACGTGCATCTTTCTTTGCACCATGAGCAGACCCAGTCTGGTATAGCATTATATAATATTTCGTTATTGATATTGATATCATATATTTAATAATATCCGGAATTAAATTTCAGATATTGCATAAACTACTCTTGTTTACAACATCATCATCAAATATTCTTAACACAAACAAAAGTACACACTGACGGCAGTAATTTCATTAATATTTTAAATCCACTCACAATCTGGCCAGAAGATTATAAATAAATAAACATAACCCGATGGGTTGATAGCTCTGCTGATGAAAACACATGAACTGTGCAACTTGCAAACTTTCTGCACACTCTGCAGGCCAGTCCAGTCACTTTTCACCCATTTGTAGGATATGCACAGTAATTGCACAACTCTGAGCAACACTGGGTGCTTTAGACTTTCATTTCTCTGGTTGCCTACCTTGTTCTTTGCTGTTACAAAATCAAAACTATGATAGTCCAACCATAGCTTGTGATGATTATTTCAAGGGCATATGCATTGAAATGTCTGATGTTGAAGATAAATTTCAGACTTTGGCTGGTTGAATGTCAGACAGTCTGATGTGGGTCAAAATATTTTGGTGAACACTGATAACACTGTGTTTGCCATGCATGCCCAATATTTAGTATCGTTCATGTTAATCGGTCATTAGATGGTGCACAATAATATAAAGGTCAAGGTCACAGTATCAAGGTCAAAGGTCAAATCTATAAAAAAGAATATGGTTTTTGACATAGTGTTGATATATAACAGATATGAACTACTTTTTATTCACTTTTAATGATTGAGATGTTGCATGTACACACATTTTGAAGTCAAGGTCAAAGGTCACATGACTAAAAAAAGTGTGACGAGGCACAGCTATGACATAAGACATTACTGTATACCAAGTTTTAATTTCAAGAAGTCAGCAGAGCTAAAAACTAAATAAAGGTAGCATTTATATAGCACTAATGCCAGACAATGTCTGCTCATAGCACTTGATAATAACAACTGGCCAGGATTTGAACCAGGAATCCCTAAGAGAGAATACTCTATCAATTAAGCTATTTGGGCCATTACATCATTTAAGTATTCAGTGTCACTTAGTGCCTGCTTTTGTTCTTCCAGATTGAGCCTTATCTGCTACCGGAGGAGACTGATAGCCTGTGGGACCCCCCTGGACAATTCCAGTCCTGGTAAGCCTGCTATATTGAGACTGCATGGTAATATATATGCAAATCAAGTTGCCCAGAACAATTGGTGGGCTGGTGTTGAATATGAAGAAACTGTTAATAAGTATGACAAGTTAGTTGGAAGGGACGCACATGTTAAATGGTTCCATTCATATTGGTATACCCCCCAATGTCCTATTATGTGCACGGCGCAAGCTGTTTATCTGGTAGTTCTGGTCACTCCGATATAATACAGTTCAAATATATTCTGCTCTTTGAATATAAGTTGACATTTGAACAAATTTCCAAAAATATGAAAAAGATGTAGCACCTCTTGTGACAAGCATTGAGGAATTTTGTTATACTTTCCAGTTACAAGTATTTCTTGGACTGTATAATGATTTAAATCGCTACTAGTATTCATAAATATATGGAAGAATAGGTAAATTGAACACGTTGCAAATTGTGTATAACATAAAAATGTTATGATAAGACAACAAAAATTTAATAGGAAATTCTACGACACAATTTGGAAAAAAACGGTATAAATATAATTCAATTATGAATAAAAAATTAAATATCATAAAAGGTTTAAATTTAAAAAGAATTAGAATATACATTGGAACCTTAGTAAATGTGAAAGGTTAAAATGTTGGACATGATAGAAATATGAAATGTTCCAAAACCGTCTTCTGACTGTTTAGACAGTTTTATGAGCATATGCGAAGGTCTGGGGCTTTATATTGCCAGAGAAAGCACACTTACTGACAGTAGTAATAAGTTCACCAAATATGTAAAGATTTCACCGAATTCTACATCGAGTAACCTTACAAGTAATAGCATAGAATTTAGTCAAAGATTTTTTTTTTAGGTGGAAAGGAACTCACAATTAATGACTGAATGATATATTTAAAACTGTGGATAAATGCATTATTTGTTCAGCCCATCCAGGTTGCTTTGTCTTGAATTATTTTGATAGACTTTGTGTTGTGCACACTTGGTTTGCCTTTAGTGGATTAAATATTCTCTTCCTTATTAAATCACACCTGATATTGCTGAGACTTAATTCCTACAATTATTTTCACAGGTAACAAATGAGGTAATAATTTCAATATAAGCGTAGCTGTCTCATATAACATTGATTATGCTCACAATTAGCACTTCTCCTATTATCACTCATTATGCTCATTAGATCTTCATCTCTGCTGAAACCCCACGTCACTCTCGTGTGATTAGTTGCTAATAATGATGAGCCTTTGAATTTTGGTCAGATAACATAATTTGCAAATATGTCTTTCATGACATGTCCTGTGAAGGATTTAATTGGCGATGGGTCAGTTTATTCTGTTAAAATCTTTATTTCCAGAAAGTATAGGGATACAGGGAAATAGTACAAATCCTGACTTTCTTACGGTCAATAATTCAAATACAGAAATACTACACCAGTTTGTTTGTTTGTTTGGGGTTTTACATCACTTTCAATATTATTTCAGTCATTTCGTGATGAGACCTACTTGTAGCAGATATAGTGCTGCCTCACTGAATTGTCATGTCGTAGGTCCTTGACATGACAACCCACCCGGTCACAGATTTACAAGGACAATGGGTAAACCCTTTAGGCACGGACCTCCGCTCATATGGGAAATTGTGTCATGAGTTCAATCTCGACATGGCCGGGGATCGAACCCACGACCTTTGGATCACCACAGAGGAACTGGTGCTAATAAGCTGGCGCTCTAGCCAACTGCGCCACAGGCCGTGGCCCCCTACTACATCAGTGTTCTACATACATAAAGTATGATGCAACATTCCAGTTCAAACTCATTGGTAGCCTTAATAGTGGGCCATTTCCAAGATTCTTAAACAGATCATATATGAAAGCTGCAGTTATTAATTATCGACAGTGATTATGACATCCTTCTAATATATTGCATTACACCTGTGTAAACGGTCTGAAAAAGGGATATTGCATGTGGTAGGAAGTGGCCCGTGGGAGATATGATCAGCGGCCCACTATCCCGGTGGGAGTGGTGCTGTGGAGATATGATCAGCGGCCAACAATCCTGGTGGGAGTGGTGCTGTGGAGATATGATCAGCGGCCCACTATCCTGGTGGGAGTGGTGCTGTGGAGATATGATCAGCGGCCCACTATCCTGGTGGGAGTGGTGTTGTGTGGATATGATCAGCGGCCCACTATCCCGGTGGGAGTGGTGCTGTGGAGATATGATCAGCGGCCCACTATCCTGGTGGGAGTGGTGCTGTGTGGATATGATCAGCGGCCCACTATCCCGGTGGGAGTGGTGCTGTGTGGATATGATCAGCGGCCCACTATCCCGGTGGGAGTGGTGCTGTGTGGATATGATCAGCGGCCCACTATCCCGGTGGGAGTGGTGCTGTGGTGATCCCGGTGGGAGTGGTGCTGTGGAGATATGATCAGCGGCCCACTATCCTGGTGGGAGTGGTGCTGTGTGGATATGATCAGCGGCCCACTATCCCGGTGGGAGTGGTGCTGTGTGGATATGATCAGCGGCCCACTATCCTGGTGGGAGTGGTGCTGTGGAGATATGATCAGCGGCCCACTATCCCGGTGGGAGTGGTGCTGTGTGGATATGATCAGCGGCCCACTATCCCGGTGGGAGTGGTGCTGTGTGGATATGATCAGCGGCCCACTATCCCGGTGGGAGTGGTGTTGTGTGGATATGATCAGCGGCCCACTATCCTGGTGGGAGTGGTGCTGTGTGGATATGATCAGCGGCCCACTATCCCGGTGGGAGTGGTGCTGTGGAGATATGATCAGCGGCCCACTATCCTGGTGGGAGTGGTGCTGTGTGGATATGATCAGCGGCCCACTATCCCGGTGGGAGTGGTGCTGTGTGGATATGATCAGCGGCCCACTATCCCGGTGGGAGTGGTGCTGTGTGGATATGATCAGCGGCCCACTATCCCGGTGGGAGTGGTGCTGTGTGGATATGATCAGCGGCCCACTATCCCGGTGGGAGTGGTGCTGTGGTGATATGATCAGCGGCCCACTATCCCGGTGGGAGTGGTGCTGTGTGGATATGATCAGCGGCCCACTATCCTGGTGGGAGTGGTGCTGTGTGGATATGATCAGCGGCCCACTATCCCGGTGGGAGTGGTGCTGTGTGGATATGATCAGCGGCCCACTATCCTGGTGGGAGTGGTGCTGTGTGGATATGATCAGCGGCCCACTATCCCGGTGGGAGTGGTGCTGTGGAGATCTGATCAGCGGCCCACTATGACTATTCTTGTGGCACCATGAGAAATATGATATTATATTAATTACACATATTCTACTTGTGATCAGTACTACCTCAAAAAACACTCAATCAAAACCCATGCCAACCATATAATCAAAATGACCTTCCCCCAGATGAGATAATTTATTTAATATGCATGTGAACATACATCTCCACCAATTTTCACTTAAATTTCCTCATGTCTGACAAGTTTGCACAGCCATTGATCATACATTTGCATATCTTATCTGATTGTACCGATTTAATGGAGCCTGAATACAGTTGATGAATTTCTGCCCACTCAAAGTAATTGAGAAATATCTGTACGTATCACTGCAGTGATCATGTGCAAATTTTATTTGTACAGAATCATCACTGGAAATATTTTAATCTATATGGTTGAATTTGGAACAAAGCATTATAAGTAATCCGAAAATCTGATAATCTAAAAGTGGAGACAAAATATAATAAAATTTCACTATTTTTTTTTATCTAATCAGAATTCTACTAGAGAATTCTTGTGACACCCTGTTGGATTAGTTTGCTTCATGTTTACAAGATTAGCATGAGCTATGGGGTTCCCAATTATGATTACAGAGGCTAAAGCTCCTAAGCCTCATTTTGAGGTTTTTTTATCCAATCAGGGGCATGCAGATCATGTTCAGATTTCAATCCCACATCCTATCATTGCCAAACAGCTTTGTTGTCTTTTTGAAAGCAGGTCAAGCATTTTGATAGATATGTAAATACACTGGATGGACCCAGTGCCTCATAACCATATCTCTGTCAGGTCTAGGTATCTTCACCAGCTACATAACTTTATGAGGGACATAATACCTCGAGTGGTGGTGCTGCAATGCTAATAATGCTCGCAAAAGATTTGGATATGGTGCTTGATAAATATAAATACTTGTTGTTTTAACAAAAATGGTCTTTCAAAAATGTCTTTTTGTTTGGATTATGGCTTGATGATTTGCTTTTAGAGATGCTGAGAACTTCAAATCATGACATAATCAGTTTCTATCTAATCTCTTTGGAAATGACCATTTTTTTCGCATTTCAGTTGTAAACAGTGCTCTGTGTTCTCATGGAGATGTGATGCAGTAAATCAATGCAAACTCACTGTGAGGATCACAAAAAAAACTCCATAAATGAAACATAAACCTGATGGAGATGACATATTGCTTGCAAGAACAGTGTTTCTACACACATGAAGTCACCACAAATAGCCATATAAGCCCAAATGTTTGTTCTCACTACATCCTCTTGATCAACTCTATGTAAGTTTGGTTTTAGTATCTGCATGACAAAATATTCCCAACGCAGTAAAGGAGCCTGTTGCATTCTCTCTCCAACCACCATTCTCTGTTGGTCTTGTCCAATCAATAAACAGATTGCATTCCTGGCAAACAAAGGTCAGGGCACAGTGGTCACAAAAGCTGACAGCTGATTGGCCGAGACTCCCACACGATAGTCCCGCATTAAATCGAAGCCTGTGATGCGAGTTGCCAGTGCTTTAGCTTGTCAATAGAAAAAATGACAAGTGTTTGCTCCTATGGTAAGCCTGCATCAATGTTTTGTGAGCTAGACCTCTTTCTGGGACCAAGATGATTCCAAAGCATTGAGAAGACACAATTTCAATCAAATAGGAAAATCTCATTAATTAATGCACTCTGGAGCATACCATCACGTAAGTTTTGGCTTTTCTTTTGATGTCACTTTTGAATGTTTGAGAAAAAATGTGTTTAATGAAATGATCAAATTGGAGGCACAATAATGTGTAAATCCAAAAGTTTTGACTTTTCTCTTGATGTCACTTTTGAATGTTTAAGAAAAAAAATGTGTTTAACGAAATGATCAAATTGGATACACAATAATGTGTAAATCCAAAATTGTAATTAAAAAGAACATGTTAAATAATTATAAGGTAAAACCTCCAGTGAGATGTAGATGTAATCTATATGTCAGGTATATTTCCTTTGTTAATTATAGCCATGAAATATTGTTTTCACCATTATTACATATTGTATTTCATAAGACAAAGGTTGATTGATGAATCATTATGAGAATATCATTCTCCCAACATTTGGAATCCTTTCCTCAAAAGCCACCACAGAAAATAAGACATAAATATGTTTGATTACATCGAACTTCAAACAGTTTTTCAGATTAGACAAAATATTCATTGCAAACGAATGGAGATAATGTTAAAATTGCTTGTTTAGATATATCAAATTGACCCAGAGAAAACCCCACCACATCCTAAAAGTAACAAATCTCCTACATTAAGCGCTCAAGGTCTTTTTAGGTGTTAAAAAAAATCTCTCCCTCGATACCTTGAAAGTGTGATACACACTCATAAGAGGCTTGTCGCTGAGTAAGAATAAAAGGCAAAGCTGGGCCCTTTAAATGCCACAGCTAGTTTGCACATTACACTACAATCCCCACTTGTATGGCATTAAACAGACGTACACTCTTGGGCTTGAGAGATGCAAGCAGCAGCAGCAGCATCCCCATCATACACTCCTGACGTTTCTTAAAGGCGGTGGCTGCGATGTCTTGTGAAGGGTCCTTTACAAAGCTTAGATTACATCAATATAATTCACATCTCTGCTTTATCATGTCAACATGATTTGAGGAATTAATTCACAAATGTGGAGTGTGTACATCAGGCAAATTGACATGTACTGACAAAAGAAAGCGATGTAAATCTAAGATCATTCTTTGATTCGGATTCCATCATAAATATCATCTAAGAATCCCATTTTTAGAGGCTTAATATTACATTGCAGTTTACAGGTGATAAACATCCCGTTGGTTTTGTATTTCAGTAATTAGGCTTTGTAACTCTTTAGAGTTAATTAAATCAAACAATTTTAATTGAAAATGGAAAGTCCAAGTAACTGAATGTGAGACTGAATTTCATTGAGAAAATGCCACATTTTATCCAATGTTCAATATGTACCAGGCTGAAAAACCACTAAAGTAATTTAATTTTTCGAAGGTTATATTTAATTTTCCATTTTTAGACTTCCCCTTGTCTCAAAGAAGTACGTAAGAGTATCCTGATTTAAATAATCTGACATTCTGAAGACAGAAAGATTATAATGTAAAAGAGAAACCCCTAAATCAAGTAATTACAATTTCAATGTTATATTTGAGAAAGACAAATCATTATTTAGATATTTCTATATATAAAGCTAGATATACAGACTGTGGTCACTGGACCAAAAAGGGTTGTGGTCACTGGACCGAAAAGGTTGTGGTCATGGGACCGAAAAGGGTTGTGGTCACTGGACCAAAAAGGGTTGTGGTCACTGGACCGAAAAGGGTTGTGGTCACTGGACCGAAACGGGTTGAGATGTTCTCATGTCCACTTTATTTATTATCACATCTTCAGGCATACAAGACAAATTAATAAAAATGCAAGAAATCTTCACATAATTCTGGGCCAGTAGAATTTAAACCAATTGGTCCTTACGAGCTTAGAGGCTTCGAAAACCCATCAGAACCAATGGGTGAGTGCTAATATCAAGCCCTGTATAAAATGAATGATAACAGTAATCCCTTGGTTAGATATAAATTTATGAATGATAATTTAAGGAACAAAACAGATATGTATACAATATAAATGAGAATAATGTAGTACAGACATCTTGACCAGATAAGTTTTCAACATGGATGATGATTTTGTGAAGCAAAACAGGTTACTATAACATGAAAAGGAAATTAGTTATTGAAGGTAAGAGATGATAATGGCATGAACAGATCGCTAATTCTGAATGTAGAGACATATGGAGTCTGGTTGATGGTTGTCTTAGTGATGGTTGTCCTGGTGATGGTTGTCCTGGTGACTCCAGAGCACCACCTGCCACAGTAATATAAGACACACACTTGCCCCCGTGGACAAAATAGTGCAGCCATCTTATATGCTTCCTGGGAACTCTATCCACGTTGTTCTGAGACGCTGTCCCCGGCGAAGCTTGATTAGATGTATGGTAGATAGAGAAGACAAATGACTGGTTATATGGCGCCACTGTTGACCGCTTCTTTTATCTCGTCAGGTGCATCTTGGTTCTGACAAAGCTTGCACTCATCATATCTTAGTATTTAACAGAGATACTTTATCGATAATTGCGCAAGATTTTTTTCTCAGGAAATACCCTTTATCTAACTAATTGATTGATAAAATATTTGAAAAATTTGTGTCATTGTGACATGTTTGTTTTGCATAAATCTTTGTATATATATATTTATATATATTTATATATATATATATATAAATATATATGTATATATTTAACAAAAATTCTTTCTGATGTCTAATCGTAAAATAGTTTTCATCCAGCTAATTGATTGCTTACATATTTGAAAAGAGTTGGGTCAATGTGACATGTTATGTGAGAGGTGCTGAAGCAATGTTCCTGTTCGAATGTATGAAAATACTCATGGCAAATCAGTATTCAAATCAAAGTTTAAGCTCACCAATAACCACACCCTAAAACTAAGACTCTCCTCCTCTACTAAATCAATATTTGATTCAGCATTTGATTCACATGACGTCATATATGCAATGAAATGACCATCAAATGAATGACCATCAAATGAATGACCATCAAATGAATGACCATCAAATGAATGACCATCAAACCTTTTGTTCTATTGCCCTCGTCAAAATAAACGAATTATAACTCCATTAATATATCGCATCAAGATACTTTTATGGTAAAACAAAGAAGCATATATATATTAGATATCACAAAAATGTAAATCCTCCTAATTCAGAATTGTAACGTCTGATATTCACTGCCCGAAATAGCTCAACTGGTAGAGTATTTGCCTTGACATCCAGGGATTCCCAGTTCAAATCCTGGCCAGTTAATATCAAGTGCCATGAGCAGACATTGCCTTGAATGAATGATATTTCAATGTTAACTATATCTGTATATTGCTACCAACTAGGGTTGAGTAAAAGTTGTGATATTGACTTTGGCTTTGGGCTGGATATTAACTCACAAGAAACTAACCCAATCTGCCCTGTGAGGTCCTCTGGTGGGGAGGTCATGTCCCTGCAGGCCGTCTGACCATCAACCTTGGCCCCGCTGGGACCCCAGCAGAGTGTGATGTGTCAAGAGGTGGCAAGTTATATGTCACTAGAGCTCTCATATCGGCACGTTTCTCCGCTAACAAGACACCACATGTGTGTCAGCCACTTCACAATAGGTTTCTCCTGTAAAGTTGAGAAGAAGTTCCCACTTCTCACATAAAGCAATGAAAACCTGCCACTTTCCCTACTGATTTCTGGAGATGTTTCAATATATATCAAATTGGAATATTGCATATAATATCGCCATGCAATTTTTGTTCTCTGGCCATGTGAAACCTTTTTTCTCGCTCCTGATACAAGCCCTTGATTTACAAGGTGGAGTTCAGAAACTTTATCTTCTAATGGCCTTATATGATCCTGAATATTTGACTGATTGTTTATTGTTTATTTGGGGCTTTACATCACTTTCAACATTATTTCAGTCATTTCGTGATGAGACCTACTTGTAGCAGATATAGTGCTGCCTCACTGAATTGTCATGTCGCAGGTCCTTGACATGACAACCCACCCGGTCACAAATTTACAAGGACAACGGGTTAACCCTTTAGGCACGGGCCTCAGCTCATATGGGAAATTGTATCATGAGTTCAATCCCGGCAAGGCCGGGGTTCGAACCCACGACCTTTGGATCACCACAGAGGAACTGGTGCTAATAAGCTGGCGCTCTAACCAACTGCGCCATGGCCGGTGGCCAATATTTGACTGATTTGTTATGACTCGCACATTTAAACATATGATGTAACACAGGCTTAATTATAAAACAATGGCTGTTTACACTGGATAGAGTGCTGTCTGACAAAGGAATACCAGTGATAAGTTCTTCTAATTAGTTACATCTACGGGAAGGTCCATGCCATTGTTACCTAACCATGCATAGTTACCTAACCATGGCACAGATGAATCGTAAACAATTAGAAGTTAAGTCTGATTTCTGGCATAAACATGAAAAGTTACACCACTGTCCACATAGTCCATTTGTAAGATAATTTAAGTCTTCCTTATGTTATCTAATGGAGTCATGAATCACCTAATTGAGGCTTAAGAGAGCCATGTATTAGCCGAGTATCAACAAAAGGAGTAATGTTTTGCTCGAAAGAGAAAATTCCTGACTTAGGAGAGGCCTTACCGGAAATAAAATCCAGAAAAAAACAGTTGAATGGAATGTGTCAGGAGTGCATTCACATGTATTGTGAGAGGGGAGAAATTATTTGTGATTCTGCACCCATTGCCCATTGTAGGATTAAAAAGACAATTAGAGTTGTGTCAGGAGTGCATTCACAGATATTGTTGAGGGGGCAAAATCAATAGTAATAGTACAATACAGATCTCATAAGGCAGAAAAACAAGATGTAGGAGACATTTAACATTTGAGAATGGCCTTCATGATGCGTGCCTATATTAGTGAAATGGAAGTGAACTGTTTATAACTTCCCATCAGAGAATAGGCACTCCATAAACTGCAAATATGTCGGCCATGTGTTCTTTTCTCTGCTTTGAAAAGTAATTATTACTGGAAACTTTATAGTTCTACTGCTGATCATAAAGGAATTATGTGTGGTTTTTCTTATCAGCACTGTTTGTTCTTCATTGGACAGGGCTTATATAGGGTTCTGAAAGGTACCATGGATTAACTGAAGAATGTTAAACCTCTTTAACAATCTTTGGCAAGAAATTTAGGTGTAAGAACTATTACAAAATCCAATGTCCTGACTTTAACCCCTTATCGAGATTTCAATTTTATTTCCACATCAAACATAGGAAATGTCCATAACATACAATTTAGATTTCAGAAAACCTTTTTTGAGTGATGATTTCCCATGCATTTTAATAAGGGATAGAATCTCTATATTTTCCTGTTCTTGTTAACACCATAATTAATTTGTCATATTTGACAGACTAAGAACAGGAATAATTTTGATACTGATTAATCTAACTGATTTTAAAATGAAACAATTGCTGGAATATTCTTTACAATATGACACCTCTGTGCAGTAATTATACCTTTATTAGAATCTCACTTGAATTTACCAGTGGCAAATATTAGGATTTGAATCTAATTTATTTTTCCATTTCTTATCTAGGGAAGCATCCAGCTGTTTGAAAGGTTTAACAAAGTGTTTAATAACACCAGAGAAGTTATTCAATTTTAGGATTGATAAATTAACAAATGAAATTTTGAGCTTCAGAAATGTTACTAATTACAATTCTCTCTGAGATAAATTGTCTGTTACTCTACCCTAAAGAAAAATAAAACCCTTTTTTGACCAGATAAAAGGGATCGCTTCTTATTTTGGTATTTTGTGATTATTATGTAGAAATGTATCAAATATTATTATCTAAATTGGCAAAAATGGCAGGGAATGTTGATAGATATACGGCAGGGAATGTTGATAGATATACGGCAGGGAATGTTGATAGATATATGGCAGGGAATGTAGATAGATATATGGCAGGGAATGTAGATAGATATACGGCAGAGAATGTTGATAGATATACGGCAGGGAATGTTGATAGATATATGGCAGGGAATGTAGATAGATATATGGCAGGGAATGTAGATAGATATACGGCAGGGGATGTAGATAGATATACGGCAGGGAATGTAGATAGATATACGGCAGGGAATGTAGATAGATATATGGCAGGGAATGTAGATAGATATAAGGCAGGGAATGTAGATAGATATACGGCAGAGAATGTAGAAAGATATACGGCAGGGGATGTAGATAGATATATGGCAGGGAATGTAGATATATATATATATATATATATATATATATATATATATATATTGCAGGAAATGTAGATAGATATATGGCAGGGAATGTAGATAGATATACGGCAGGGAATGTAGATAGATATACGGCAGGGAATGTAGATAGATATAGGGCAGGGAATGTAGATAGATATACGGCAGGGAATGTAGATAGATATACGGCAGGGGATGTAGATAGATATAGGGCAGGGAATGTAGATAGATATATGGCAGGGAATGTAGATAGATATACGGCAGGGGATGTAGATAGATATACGGCAGGGAATGTAGATAGATATACGGCAGGGAATGTAGATAGATATATGGCAGGGAATGTAGATAGATATACGGCAGGGAATGTAGATAGATATAGGGCAGGGAATGTAGATAGATATATGGCAGGGAATGTAGATAGATATACGGCAGGGGATGTAGATAGATATACGGCAGGGAATGTAGATAGATATATGGCAGGGAATGTAGATAGATATACGGCAGGGAATGTAGATAGATATAGGGCAGGGAATGTAGATAGATATACGGCAGGGAATGTAGATAGATATAGGGCAGGGAATGTAGATAGATATATGGCAGGGAATGTAGATAGATATACGGCAGGGGATGTAGATAGATATACGGCAGGGAATGTAGATAGATATACGGCAGGGAATGTAGATAGATATATGGCAGGGAATGTAGATAGATATACGGCAGGGAATGTAGATAGATATAGGGCAGGGAATGTAGATAGATATATGGCAGGGAATGTAGATAGATATACGGCAGGGGATGTAGATAGATATACGGCAGGGAATGTAGATAGATATACGGCAGGGAATGTAGATAGATATATGGCAGGGAATGTAGATAGATATAAGGCAGGGAATGTAGATAGATATACGGCAGAGAATGTAGAAAGATATACGGCAGGGGATGTAGATAGATATATTGCAGGGAATGTAGATAGATATACGGCAGAGAATGTAGAAAGATATACGGCAGGGGATGTAGATAGATATACGGCAGGGAATGTAGATAGATATACGGCAGGGAATGTAGATAGATATACGGCAGGGAATGTAGATAGATATACGGCAGAGAATGTAGATAGATATATGGAATGTAGATAGATATACGGCAGGGAATGTAGATAGATATACGGCAGGGAATGTAGATAGATATACGGCAGGGAATGTAGATAGATATACGGCAGGGAATGTAGATAGATATACGGCAGGGAATGTAGATAGATATACGGCAGGGAATGTAGATAGATATACGGCAGGGAATGTATATATATATATATATATATATATATATATATATATATATATATATATATATATATATATATATGTATATATATATGTAGATATATATGTAGATATATATATATATATATATATATATATATATATATATATATATATATATATATATATATATATATATATGGAATGTAGATAGATATACGGCAGGGAATGTAGATATATATATTGCAGGGAATGTAGATAGATATACGGCAGGGAATGTAGATAGATATACGGCAGGGAATGTAGATAGATATATGGCAGGGAATGTAGATATATATATGGCAGGGAATGTAGATATATATATTGCAGGGAATGTAGATATATATATTGCAGGGAATGTAGATAGATATATTGCAGGGAATGTAGATAGATATACGGCAGGGAATGTAGATAGATATACGGCAGGGAATGTAGATAGATATATGGCAGGGAATGTAGATTGACATATCACAGGGAAAGTGGATAAAACAAAAATATTGCAGGAAAAAACCACGCCAAAAAGGTAAGGTTTGAAACTTTACAGAAAATGATATTTAAACTCATGACTATAATTGATTAAGCAAATCTTAAGACAAATATATGGCATCATCTGAAAAAAAACCAAACAACTGGAACAATAATCACATGGAGAAAAAAGCAATGAGTTTCTCTAGATTTCCCTTCTAGTGATTCAGGCTATGTACGTTGTTTTGTTGTGAGTGTACACCGAGAGTGGGCTGTTTGTTCTGCGGACATCCAATTAGACCTGGTTGTGATTCTACAGAGAGTTTCTCTGTTGTAGAACCACAGGTCAGAGGGAAAATAACTCCAAGCCTGGGCCTTCACCAAATCCCAGGTGACCAGAGAACAGAAGAGCAATTTACCTGATCAACAATGTTGAAATCATATTGTCTCAATCTCTTTTTATTGTTTACATCTGTGTTTATATTTTTGACAAACAACAATGTTGATATAGACTTTTTATCAAAACAAAGTTCTACTTTTGAGAAAAAATTCAAGGTATCCTATAAATAAAAATACTAAAGTCTAAAAAAATCCCTTGGTTCAATGTTAAGTAATGTTAAAACTTTAATAGGTTTTTGGTCTATCATATAAAACATGTTTTAAATTTGATGTATGTCAACCTAGTACTTTAAAGGAAAGAATATTTTAGATTGTCAGTAATTTGTCGCTTGGACACACAGACAGCTAGATGCCAAAGGGTTCAAATTGACTAAGCAGAATCTCATCAAGGAAGGTTTGCTGCAAAACAGTTTATTTGTGTTAATATATTAATTTTGTTTATTATATCTAACATTTTTTGTATAATTTCATTTTGACATCAAAGATAACTCTAGCCAGACAAAAGATGATATAAACGATAGTGGTTAACATGGCTTAGCACCTGTGTTTTTAATCTCCGATATTAAAGAGGTATCTACGCACGACATCAGAACCAATGAATAGGGAAACACAATTTTCATAGAACAAACTTGTTGCAACAGTGAAAGCCAATATTTGCCTTAAGTTGCAAAATCACCGACTCGGAAGTCAGGAAGTAGCTATGGCTGGGTCAGATATTGATGCAAATCCTGATAATCAATAAGGATACGTGTGATGTCTGGCTAAGTCTATATGTTTTTCATTGGAAGCGTAAGGGTAGAGGTGGCTGACAAACACGGTGAGGTCTGCCATTTATAAAACATGATCTGGGCAAATCTACCTTGAAATGGAAACATTGTAGATTTTGTCGATAAATCGGAAGCCCAATTTGGCATACAGCCGAGATGTGCAATGGTATTTATGTGATAAACATAGCGTTATTGGGAAATAGAACATCATGCAGAAACAGGAAGATGTTTCTTGGTGATAAACAAAGTACAAGATTTGCTATCAAAATGATATGCAGTGATCTATCACAAGGTCGTTTCTCGATTTTCTCATCACAATACGCCCTAGAGGTACTAGTGTTAAAAGCTCTAAGAGATGCAACTCAGGTGACATTGTTATGTCTTGTATTATCTGAAAATATGACTTAATGACTTCATATTAATTTCACTTGTCTTATTAGTATGGTATATCTATTCAAAGCAATATTCAAAATTTGAGCTTTCCCCTTTTGCTCTAAACAAGCATTAGACTGATGAGTTTGTGTTCCATCATTTCCATTTTTTGACCGATACAAATGTGATATTGGTAGGCCACCAATATTTTAAACTTTATAAATTTTATGTCCTTTTATCTAAAAAGTTCAATTGAAAGAATAGGTTATGAAAACAGATTTCCAAAATGATGAAATACATTGGTGAAAAAAATATCTGTCCCTAACAATTTGTTGTTACACTTATCCTCGTTCTCATGCCCCACCAAGGTGTAAAAACGGGATTGGGCAAATTATCCACTTCCATGGGTTTCACAATCCTTTGAGTGATAATACACAAAAGGTAAAAATCAAGACCATGAAAGAAAGATGGCAGCATATTTACCCATAATTCCACTTGAGTGGAGAAAACAGGAAATGACAATGTGAAAATTTTATTCAATTAACTAAAACAAACCTCAAATGTTTACTTATAAAACAGCTTTCAACTTCTTGAAAGATGTTGTCTCTCATCAACAAAGTGATTGCAGTTGAATTCTCCTTCTACGTCTCTGTACACCAGCAATAAATATTGCCAAAAAACACCACCAAGTGCACAAATCTCTAAAATCTGTCTCCAAAGTCCTGAAGTAGATTTATGCGAAGGTTGAATGGCAATCCATTGGAAAGTAATTTGATTGTCTATAGAGCAGATATATTATCACAGAAGGCATCTCAAATCCAAATTGATGCTTCTCCCAAAGAAAATCACTCTTTGTTGCTTTGTCTTCACAAAAAATTCGATATTTTTCTGAACCAGAATCATTCCATCTTCAATATTTTAGTCCACATTTGATAAGATATATCATTATTTTTAAGGTTAATTGTTTAATTGTAATTGATTAAATTGACTAAATATGAATATGGCACTGAATTTGAAGAAAACATATTTATTAGCTTATACATGCAATTTTTGTTTCTATAAAAAAAATGAGAAATATTTCTCTCTCCTTGAGAATCACAGATGAAATTAGCGGAGGTGTAAGCTAGCAGGCAATGCATTGTGGGATTGATTTTGAGGATGTGATCAACTTGAATCAAGTGGGTTAAGTGAGTACAACCAAGTTCATCCCACTTGACAGATCACATGGTCCCACTTAACAATGGCTTATCCTTCATCCTCTCTCAGAAAAGTCAACATCGAATTTAAGAAAGTTTCTTTTCAGCAATAAAAAAAACACTAGTGGGATAGCATGTCTTTACATCTTGAAGTAAATCTATAAACTACTGAAACAGAAACCTCTGTTCTGACAAAGAAATATTTCAAATTGATCTGCACATCTTTGGTCGGAATATTGAACATCTTAACCATGCAGGTACTTATTTAAACCTATAAATGCTTCATTATGTATGTTATGCCACTAGCAGTCTAAAACCAGGGGTGAAATCAAACCTTTTCCTGTTTTATAAAAAAAATCTAATAAATAATTTAACATCACTGAGAACAGGAAGCCGGGTTCCTCTATTGATGGGACATTGCTTTATATATTTACATATAAATAAGTATGTAGGAAATAAGCTTGATGGTTTAATGCATACATTAATATGCATTTGATGCTGAATTCAGTTTGAGGGTGAATATCATCACATAAAAGAATGAATAACATTATGAGAAAGTACATAAGAAATGATGATTATTTCCACTCTGAGAGCAAGGTCCAGGTCTTTTTTTTAAAGTCATGAGATAGACACGTAAAGGTCCCCAACCGGCAGACGAAAAACAGGAAGTAGCGAGGATTGCCAATGCCAGTAATAAAGATGGAGAAAGCTAAGGAAATTGTGAAGCTCCCGTGTGGTCATTAACAAATGGTTGGCCAAAGAAAGGGGGAGAAAAAAAGCAACCACCGTGAGCCAGTTACCGTGTCAAAGCCCAGTAAACAACGGTGCTGGGAGAAAAGAGTGCTCTATCTCATAGTCAGTCTGATATGGATAATGTCAATTCTGGAGTGGATTATCATTAAATCCCCGCTTGAATCATCCGCAAAAATACAATGATCTGCACTTAATCCAGTGGAAGATAGAGACTTTTTCTCGCCCAATTTAAAACTGGCTACTCAACACTGGAGACAGGGTCAGTCCTGGAAGGCCAAGTCGTACGTTCACTCAATATTGAAATCATACAGGTATTCAGCATCCTACGAAGTCAAGTCCCTGCCACAAATTTTATCACAATATTCTTCAGAATACTGTGTGGGGTTTTATGCTGATCCCTTTTTGAAGAGAAACATAGTATACTGTGCAACTTTAATCTTTCAGAATTTGTTGTTACCATTCTTGGTACAATGCTCTGAGTGACTTTTGTATCATGTTCTGTGTGAATTTAGATTGGCCCCACAAGCACAGTTGGTACAGCAAAGGATCTATGCCTCACTAGGTTATATAAGTCGAGGATGGCAGGTGGTGGATTTGACTCCCTCTGCCAGCAGTGTTTCTATCACACTTGTTAAACTGCTCATAAGTCAACCTGATATGGCCATTGTTGGTGAAAGGAGGTTGTGAAAATGCCATTTCACATTTTTTTTTTCTGTGTGAATTTGTGAAAGAAATGTTGAAAGGGACTGTAAAATGTTGATTTATTTTCAACAAAAAGGACTGAGCTTTTGCACAACTCAATTAGTCACACATATGATACGATCAAACCAAATATACACTTCTTCTAAGAATCTTTTTGCAAAATACATGAAAAACAATGTGGACAGAAAAATGTGTGAGGACATGCCTGATCCATCCTTGACTAATTATCTGTCAATCTGTGGGAATCCTCTGCCGAGGTTGTGTGAAAGGATAGATTATCCCTGTGAGAAGTGCTATAGATTTGTGGGGGGATATCAAAGATAAGACGAGACTTTTTCTCCAACTTTCCAGAGCACTTTGGAGATTCTTGGGTGCAGATGGATATCGACTGTCATCAATTTAACCTTTTTTTTCTGACAATATCTTTTCCCTCTCCCACCTATGTTTTATATTGATAAAGATCTTTTGTGATCACACATTCACTGTAATGATATGGGTCATCAATATTCATTCCTATAAATTTATATGATTGAATAATTTAATTAAATGAGATTATCATCATTTTAAACATTTTGGGGTATTTTTTCCTAAACCATATACGGTAGTTGGGCATTTTTCTCAAAATGATTCCACAAAGGCTTTTTTCTCAAACATCACGTGTTTATTTGTGAGATCAGAATAGATTTAACGATGGTCAAAAAGTCCCTAAAATGATAACCTAATTTGGAAGTGCTTCATTGTAAAATGTGTCATTTATGACATGATGTGTTGATATGGCAGATATCCGTCCCCATAAGGATTGATGTTGGAATCGATAATATGATAACCTCGTGCTCTCATAAAAATGACAAAATATGAATCATCTTAGTCTATGTATATCAAATATCATAAGGAAATGTATCTCTGCTCAAGATATTTTTCAAATATGGATAATGCCCTAAAAGAGACTTATTCAATGCAAGGGCATCACATATTAGCCAAACTTCCAGAATCATGTTTTAGTCTTTTGACCTAGTATGCTTTCAAATCAATTAAATCAAACCAACATAGTTCCATGAGATGGAATATATATTTCTGAGATTAATTGTTGCAGCGGTTATAATTAAAGAGTGTGCTGGCTTAATGACTACATAAGCATGAGGGCGAGACTGAACATGTTCCATTGTCACATAGACTCAAGGGTTGTAATCATCATGTTCAAAGCGAGGCTCTGTGTGTGTGCTCAGACTCACCTGCCTACAAACGAAACTTCTCCCCTCTGATGCACCTCCCTCGGAAGATCACTAGATATAGATATCTATAGAAGTGCCCCAAATCATCTACACGGGCATACAAATGCCTCTGGTAAATCTTGTAGAGGAAATCAATTCAGTCCTAAGTATTCATAAACGTCTTAATCTAATCACATCTTTGAACAAAAATCTTTTGAAGCTGACCTGATTCCCGCTATTCTGATATGATAAGCTGTTATCAGTGTTATTATATTATATTATATTATATTATATTATATTATATTATATTATATTATATTATATTATATTATATTATATTATATTATATTATATTATATTATATTATATTATATTATATTATATTATATTATATTATATTATATTATATTATATTATATTATATTATATTATATTATATTATATTATATTATATTATATTATATTATATTATATTATATTATATTATATTATATTATATTATATTATATTATATTATATTATATTATATTATATTATATTATATTATATTATATTATATTATATTATATTATATTATATTATATTATATTATATTATATTATATTATATTATATTATATTATATTATATTATATTATATTATATTATATTATATTATATTATATTATATTATATTATATTATATTATATTATATTATATTATATTATATTATATTATATTATATTATATTATATTATATTATATTATATTATATTATATTATATTATATTATATTATATTATATTATATTATATTATATTATATTATATTATATTATATTATATTATATTATATTATATTATATTATATTATATTATATTATATTATATTATATTATATTATATTATATTATATTATATTATATTATATTATATTATATTATATTATATTATATTATATTATATTATATTATATTATATTATATTATATTATATTATATTATATATTTTATATTATATTATATTATATATTATATTATATTATATATTATATTATATTATATATTATATTATATATTATATTATATTATATATTATATTATATATTATATTATATATTATATTATATATTATATTATATATTATATTATATATTATATATTATATTATATTATATTATATTATATTATATTATATTATATTATATTATATTATATTATATTATATTATATTATATTATATTATATTATATTATATTATATTATATTTATTATATTATATTATATATTATATATCATATTATATATCATATTATATATCATATTATATATCATATTATATATTATATGCATCTGTCTATATCCATTATTCTCCTCTCCGAATTTTTTCAGGCCAATCTTCCTTGGAAAGGGTTGTCAGAAATGTCTATCATTTAATAGCTTGTTGGAAATATTTCTTGCAATACTTTTTTCAGAATAGGTAACATAAAATAACCTTGCCAGGTAGTGTTACAGAAGACATTCTTGTCAAAAAGACTAAATAACTTAAACGGATCTGTTGGATAATGTTTCTGAGAGATCATATTCCGATGACCTGTCTTTTCGTTGCTTGATACATATTCAGGGTCCTGTTTTCTAAAGAGTCTGAGGCAATGCAGCGAGATTGTTATCAACCATCAAAGTGAAAAAGAAAAAGATTCAAAATGTTGTTTTGCTATAATCGACTTAAATTTTCTGTAACATGCAATAACGTTACATTTGATTCCTGCGGATTTTACATGGATTCAAAACTCATTAGCTACTGATCTTTTCATGTCAAAGAAATTTCAGAACTTTGTGACTTAGGATTGATTTTTTCTTCTGCCTTCATTATATACACGATATTTGCTGTCACACACTGAATGTGGGATCATTTTTTCAGTGTTCTAGTACAAGCTGATGACTTGGGGTGTCAAAGATACCACACACATCCATCAAACCCACAATCAATCCCATCATTCCCCTTGACATTCCCATGGTGCATTGCAAATATCCCATGATGCAACACACAATAGTTGTCCGGGACAGCTCAGTGTTCATTCATCTTTCAATGTGGGGCTATCAGGCAGACATGACTGGGAGATCCATTCAATCCGAGCAAAACAATGAGGGTCTGACTGAGATCAATGGGCACAGATTGCAGAAGTTTAAACAAGGACGCACAAGGCTCCCAACAATGCAATATCTACCCACACTGAAATAATTGGCATCCACTTCCCCTTTTCTGCTCGCAATAATCATGACTGTACTTACCAAAACTTGGTTTTATGTAAGGAGATAACCAACCTACCTGAAATGAAATCAGAGAAATATTCATATTAAGCATGACTTTTAATATTTTTTTGTCTATTGATATTATATATAAAGAACACAAAATGTTGGGTGAACTGTAACACATAAATAATGATTGTCCAACTTCATAAAAAAAAACTGCAACCTAAATAGCACAAAATATCTATCTTGTCTAATCATTCATCATACAAAATCTAATAGTTTATAGCTTGTTTGGTAACTTGCTTGCCAATCCCTCAGGACATTGTAATTGTTTATGATACAGTAATCATGGTCAGTCATACCATTTAACGAAGTTTGTTGCTTAGCATAATCAGTGGGAAATCACTTGGAAATTGGTATTGCATTTTTATGCCCAATCATTTTTGTCAAAGTTGTTGATTGTCTGTCAATCAGAACAGGAAACCAATGATGTTAGCATTTATATTGGACTCCTTTGTTTCAACAATAGATATAGTAAAATTCAAGCTATGGATAGAACTCTGCCACCAAGACATAGTGCCCCACTCTAAGCGAAGAGTAACTATGGATCTTTCTCTCTTTTTATATTAAAAACTTTCGTTATTATTATTATCACTGTATAATTTTAGAATTGTTAGTGGTTGAAACATTTATAAAAAGGTTAATGGCCTATTTTTTATCTTACAGTAGTCAGACTTTATCACACCTGCAGTTTAGAAACATAAGATATATTATTGGAATCTTTTGAGTTGGGTGTTTTGTTATCAGTTTGAAATGCCAAGTTGTCTACCAAAATCGCTGGCAGATTTCTGTTCTCATGGTAACAAATCTGTTATTTTCTCAAGTATTGAAGCAAACATGTGTGAATCTTCTACTGGAATGCATTCACCATTTTTATGTTCAAGAAAAAACTTCATATTCTCACAAGCACTGTGAGAAAAGCCCTTAACATGAAGATGAGACCAATTTCATTTCACTGAAGCCAGTCTGGGAATTTAAAGGAACTGTCTAGATCAGTGCGAGGTCTCACACAACCCTGAATCACAGGCAAAAAAAAAATCTTTTGATATCACCCGAGTTTGGACAACATTGTCTAAAATCCATATATATTTCCTCCTTGTGTCAAACTGCAGCTTTTTCACTGACTTCACTCAACTGAGCCCAGCCGACGACAATAGAAGATTTTATCTGTATTTCATCTTTAGGTTGCCTGTGAAACAAGTGCAGAAATGTGAGCAAGATGGGGTAAGGCATCACAGCCACTGCAATAACACAGGGCAGTAAGGAGCCCAAATCCTTTCATGTCCGATCAGTGGAGAAAAAATATTAATAAGAAAAACTTCTCACTAATCACAGGGGTCTAACAGTTGCAGGACATCATAGAATCTTACCATTTTACATTAAGAATGGCAATTATATAAACTCCATATCTAAAGAATACTGTCTTTATAACAACACTATTGGTAGATCGGAATGAAAGAGAATAGAATCACGCTCTTGACAAGAAACAAAATTCTGTCAGGCTAAGCTATTTAGATCTATCATGAATAAATATATTTACTCCTGGAACCATGATGATTGTAATGTGTTCAATTGTTTGTGTAATGACAGCTGCCTTTTGACAGAAAAGTAATATTCACGACAGAATATTGCAATGCATTTGGAACCACAGTGATTCACAACAATAGAACAATAGTACTCATAACTATACCATACATCGGAAGGTGCGGTGATTGACATTAGATTTATACCAGGATAAATATGAGATAAATATGATGCCTGTCACAAAGTGTTTACTTTCATCGAAGAGTTTTCCATGCCACAACCCAACATGGGAGTACAAACTTATAAATCAAACCTGTGGTAATTTAACTGAACAGATCTTGCATTTGCTTTCACAAAACATGCAGGTTGTATGCAATAAAACACCACAAATCATTATAAGTGTGATACCTTGTCTCTGGTATAAATCATACCTTATCAGGGGCCACAGCCTCACATTTATATTTCTGTTTAAGGTGCCACTTGGAACATTTTTCTTTTCCAACCCAAAAATAGGCAAGAATGGAGATGAGACAGAAAAATCTTCCCTTACTTTATTCGAAATCTTGCCCCATTTTGGTTCCTTCTTTATTCAATATCTTTATATTCTTTGCTCAGCCTATACTTAAATATACTATGGAGAAAAAACAGCCATGCAGAACCTTTAAGGTATTAAACCTATAGAACAATAATGGATAACTTTAAATATATTTTTCCTGAGCCAAGGCAATATAATATGTTCATATGACTGTGTCCGACTTCAGGTGTAAGAAAGTGCTTGATATTTGAGCGTGCCCTGTTGCCTTAAGCAGCCAACTTTTGGTCAGGGCTAGCAGCTGTTGAGAAGTCTCTATATTATTTCTGAGATTTTGACTGACGAAAACAAGCTAAGGGCAAGCAACATTTCAAACCATGCATCATGCACTCACATTAACTCAGACCTTTCAAACATCGAATAGTTACATATATCATAACATGAAAATTGGATGAAATGGAAGACTGGGGATGTGGCTTTAAAAAATTTTTTGTAAATAATAATCATAATAGAGTTTAAGTGTTAATAAATAATATGACATGTTAACTATTGATGAACTAGCATGTTATTTTAATGCTCAGGTCATTGACATTTATGCAGTTTTATCAAAATCAAAATTGCCCAAACTTAGTCACATGAGTGATGCCTGAGGATAAATGGCCCCATATGGTCATAGATATAGTGTCATAGTTTATGCATGTAATCAATGCCTGTATAAATATGTGATATGACAAGGATTCTAGGTATTTATCATGATTTCCTGCTTCTTTTTTCAGATTGCCCACCTACTGTCCGGACACCAGAGACGCCACTCTGAAAAGGGATGCTGTAAATCTGTCCGTCAAATCCTGGATCTCACGACAAAACACAACAGATTATGTAAAAATATTTCAGTTATGTCAAAAGTGGTTGATTAACAGCAAACCAAGACAAGAGCACCAATTGGCAGTGAGATTTCTTTGACGAAGAAAATTATACATATCTCTGAAATACTGAAAAACAGGAAAGTCATCCTGCAATTAACTGCTATTTGGCACAATTATAGATTTCTCACAATTAGTGATCATTTGAACATAAAATTAAGTCAGTGCCGTGATTGACGCCCAACTGACCATATAAGGAGTGGGACGAGTTAGTTACGGACACCACAGATATGGTAAACAGCCTAGTCAAATTTCATGTCAGTTGATTTGTGCAGCGGCTGCTGCCTGCAGTGACAACACGGAGGAGGCAGGGAGGCTCAGGTTTCATCGTCAAGATCGCTCATGATCGCCGCCTAGGTGTCTATTGTGAGGGAGATTTAATGAAACACACTCGTGACAACCCAGTTCTTAAGGAGCAATCACTCCAGGTGGTAACTTGGATATTTCTGCCTTATGACAAGCTTTGACGTGGAGGAGATCTGTCGATGATGCTGATGTGCTTACAGAGTAATTAGACATTCTGTGCCGACAAAGACTTGGCTGTTAAGGGAATCAATGGTGATGGTCCGAGCCTGAGAGGCCAGATTCACATATTGGATTTAGTTCGATGGATGTTCGCTAACTGCCACATAGAAGTATCGTGATTGAGCACTCTGTAGAGACACCTCATATTTGTGACGGCCGCATCGCTAACGTGTGTTACAGGCAAGGCTTTATTTACTAAACTTTGTATCTGTCAGAGAAGGCAAGCCCGTTCTGACCCTTGGGGGTTAAGTCGAACCCAGGGTCTGTGAGCAAACACTTTGGTAGGAAATGATTTGATGAGAGAGTGTCTATAGTGATCAATTTGGGACTACGAGGTGTGAAAGGCACATGATGGATAACTTCAAGCACTGAGGTATCGACGTGTCAGGAGGGGGGGCTGCAGGCCTCTGAGTTACGCTATCTGTGAACTCGTAATCTGTGGCAAGATTGCCAGCTGTCCTTCCACCTTAGTCACAATGCATACCCAGCACTGTAACACACCACCATGAATGTCACCAAAATGTTGTTAAGTGAAACCATGGACTCGGCCGTAAAAAACACCCGCAGTTACCAGATAGAGGGCGCTGGCGACATTGGCGGGGTTACGATGATTCCCAAGTTCTCAGAAGTTCACTTAGAGGACCTTGTAGCTGTGAACGCGTCCTACATGTCCCTGAATAATGGCTCTATGTTGAACACAGGGCATGGAGCAGATCTCACTCAGGAACAACTCGACCAGATTGCTCTGATCAAATACTGGGTGAACGGTGTAATGACAGGTATTGTGTTCATTTTGGGTCTCATAGGCAACATACTGACGATCATAATCTTATTACAAAGAGCCATGAGGTCATCAACAAATGTTTATCTGTCTGCTCTAGCGGTATGGGACACTGTTGTCCTCATATGTACAATGCTACTGATAGGGTTCCCTGAGATACCATTTTTTAGCCTCTACATGAGGTACGGATATGCTTTTGTGGTATCTTATGTGTACCCACTGGCCTTGATAGCCCAAACTGCTACCATATGGTTAACTGTATCCTTCACGGTGGAACGCTACATCGCTGTATGTCATCCTCTCAAAGCCGCTACTATGTGCACTATATCACGGGCCAAGATCGTCATCATCGGCGCTTCGGTCGGATCCACTTTTTACAACATACCTCGGTGGTTTGAATACCGCCCCTTATATGTCACCGATCCCAAGACGAACATTTCTAGCATTGTAGTGAATCCCAGTAACTTCAGCATGAACCCGACGTATTTACAGATCTACTACTCGTGGCTTTATGTGCCCATTCTCTGCATCATACCTCTGCTGGTTCTCTCCATCATGAATATGTTTCTTATACTGGCCGTCAGGAGATCTAGAAAACAACGCAAGGATATGAACGTGAAACAATCCCGTGAGAATAACGTCACCATCATGCTTGTTTCAGTGGTGATTGTTTTCATCATTTGTCAGGTCCCGGCACTTGTCTACAATCTTGCCTATGCTATAGATCGCATTTACGTTCAGAAGGATTTCGGATACCGAGTGCTGTCTATATTCCGCAACTTTCTTGTGTGTACCAACAGCGCCATCAACTTCATCCTATATTGTGCCTTGGGCCAAAAGTTCCGTCGCATTTTCCTACACACTTTCTTCCGGCGCTGTATAAATGAAAGTTACATCCCCATGTCAGGAGTGTACCAGCACACTACGATGGTCTCCTTGCCGTCGCAGAGAAGGTATACCAGCCGTATTGCTGACAATAATCGCACCAAACCCTGCGAGACACTCAACCACAGCACGTCCACTACTCAGACTGCTGGCACTTCTCACTCCTCGCAGGAATCCACGCTGCTGAGCCCAGTCAAACTTAGCCCAAACCGAAATCACTCCGACCGGGAGGTCCATACCTACTCTGCCTTGAGGTCGGTTGATAAAAAGAGGAAAAATCGACCTCTAAGTCATGTGGATAGTGATGATGAAGGGACCTTAGATGTGTGTCTGTTACCGGAGGCAGATAAGGATATGTGCCCATTGTACAATACAGAACTGTCTACCACGTCTCGGCCGAACAACTCTGGGCCGGCTTGATCACGCTCACATCTTATCTCAAGCATAACCTTCATCCCTGTCGTGAAAAAATAAAGCATTTTCAACTGTCTCATGGATAACCTACTTGAACAATTCATTTTAAGATGAATGATAACTTTTTTAAGTGACAAAAATATTGTATAAATTGGATCAAATTTATCTAGTGTTGCATATATGACCTCGTTTTTCATAATGATAAAAAGTATTGTATGAAGGTTTATATTTCTCATAAAACAAAGTAAATTTGATTAAAAAATTGCGTGTATTTAATTGTAAAAAATGTTCAAGCCCTGTAGCTTGTTGTGGAGTGAATATATATATAGTATTCAATTCTAAAGATTTTATGATTAGTGTTTTATTGTATCTGAAACTACATAAAGATGTAGAGTAGATCATAAATTTGTAACAGGATACATCAGACAGAGCCTACCAAAGCTCATAAACAAAACTGAATCTATAGTCATCCAAAAACTTCTGACACACAGTTTGAAAGGCTTTAATGAATATGTCAAAAACAGATTTCTTGAAAACTACTCCGACATATATATAATCCCTAATTGCTATATTTGTGAAAATGAAACCAAGTGCTTACTTTGTGATTTATTTCTATAACCATCTATTTATTATTCTTTATCCATATTTATCATCAACAAATATACCTATTAGCTTGACAGGCTGGCACAAATTATTATTATCGCTAATGTTCTATAAACCAACTTATCACCATTCATCACTTATGATCATATATCCCAATTATGTTTTTGCTTGAGCTCTGTCAATTATTAAGTTCAACTAATCAAGAGTTCTGGGTGGCTCCCACATCAGTGACCTTATGGTCTTAATCCGAGTCTCCCAGATCCTTTTGTAAAATCGTCAAATAAAATGTTCTGAGATATTAATCTAAAAATGACTTGAAATTAATTCAATTTACAAACCCAGTGTTATCTTATGTGAGAGAAAAAATGAATATTTTCTATTGGTGATATGGTATGGTGGATAATTATAATGAGTAATTAATTGAAGGTTTATCTGTGATATTTGTCTTGTTTTGTTTTGAATATTGATGAATTAATCTTCATTATCAATTGCTACAAATGAAAAAAATGTGGGTCAGATTCTTAGATATACAAATCATCTGGCCAGGACGTGGCATATGCCATGGTATATACAAGATAAACAAGGTTTCTGACCAGGACGTGGTATATGCCATGGTATATACAAGATAAACAAGGTTTCTGACCAGGACGTGGTATATGCCATGGTATATACAAGATAAACAAGGTTTCTGACCAGGACGTGGTATATGCCGTGGTATATACAAGATAAACAAGGTTTCTGGCCAGGACGTGGTATATGCCATGGTATATACAAGATAAACAAGGTTTCTGGCCAGGACGTGGTAGATGCCGTGGTAAATACAAGATAAACAAGGTTTCTGACCAGGACGTGGTATATGCCGTGGTATATACAAGATAAACAAGGTTTCTGACCAGGACGTAGTATATGCCATGGTATATACAAGATAAACAAGGTTTCTGACCAGGACGTGGTATATGCCATGGTATATACAAGATAAACAAGGTTTCTGGCCAGGACGTGGTATATGCCATGGTATATACAAGATAAACAAGGTTTCTGGCCAGGACGTGGTAGATGCCGTGGTAAATACAAGATAAACAAGGTTTCTGACCAGGACGTGGTATATGCCGTGGTATATACAAGATAAACAAGGTTTCTGACCAGGACGTAGTATATGCCATGGTATATACAAGATAAACAAGGTTTCTGGCCAGGACGTGGTATATGCCATGGTATATACAAGATAAACAAGGTTTCTGGCCAGGACATGGTATGACTTGACACATACCATGCTATGATAAAAAAAAACTTCTTGGCTATTATTCTTAAACAATTTTTGTATATGACTTTTGCCAAAAACCTACTCTTCTAAACATGGTTAGTTGATCCTCTGACTGCCTCGACTTCCATTGCCCTAACATTATTTTCAAAAGGAATATGAAAGACCCAAAGTTATTAATAAATATGCTTCAAGCTCCACCCTTTTGGCCCATCATCAGATAAACAGGTGCCCTCACACATATGTTATACTTCTGAATATATATTTCTGAATAGATATATGTTGAAACTTCTGAAACAAGAATGAGCCACGTAGGGAAGTGAGAAAAACAATTCTAATCAAAGAAAACCATAAGGCAGGAAGAAAACCTGCAATTTGTGGACACTATCCAAATCAGATAATGAATATTAATTTCTTTGTTTTTGATAATATGAATATTCATGATCTGCAGCTGGTACTGGCCGCAAGTTAGGGCTTTGGAGGCAGATGTAGGAAGATGATCGACCAATACCAAAAAAGCAAAATGTTACATTTGTTTCAGGCCAAACCAACCAACATATGTAAAAGTTTGGAGGGCCTTGAGTAAAATACCATGTGACCTGAAGATAGTGGAGTAGATAATATGTGTTGAGTGCTATATTGACTGGAGTGCTGATAATTCTTTCAGTTTTCTCTAAAAATCATGATTTGCACAAAAATCCATATATCCATGAATCTATATATACATAATTATATTTGAAACTGCACAAATTTGACCAAATGAGGTCACTTATTTCAGTAAGGTGGTTTGCACAAATTTGACCAAATGAGGTCACTTATTTCAGTAAGGTGGTTCTATTTGAAGGCATATCACAGAATCATCATTGGAATGACCCGACATGACCTTATTAAATCCAGCATAGGTACTGCCAAACGAAAATGTGCAGAGCCTCCAAAAAAGTCAAATAGTGTTAAAGTGATCTGGCAAAAACATAAATTATCACGATATCTTGCCAAAAATACACATTGAAAGGATTATCTGCTTGGGTGATTTTAGTCATACATGTCTGAGTAGAATGTGTTTATCGGTGTGAAGTTTTGAACTGATTGTTCAGGTTCATTTATCTATTTGGTCATATGTTTTTGTGTGAAACTTTCTCATCAAACTGAGATGTGGCATGAAAAAAGTACAGGTTGTTATCACACACTTCCAGATTATTGCTTTTAATCTGTAATTTGGGTGAATATTAAGACAAATATTGTATTATTATTTTGAGAAATAGAGGACAAAGTGTGCACACAAACCAACTGTGCTATAACACCATTTACATTATAAAACATTGCACAATTAATCATTTTAGAAATAAAATCAACAGATATCTGTATTCATAAGATAATTTTATGGAGCTTTGAGCTGGTTTTCATGAGGTGTTCAAACTTGAAGGAAAACATTCCACGAGAAAATAATCATATATTTAATGTTTATTTGTGGATTTAAAAAAAGATCTGATTTGTCTCTGATTCATTACAATCAGTGTGAGGAGAAAGTGTCATGCATTCAGTATTATATCATCCTGGCCAGACCCAGGTCACTGTCATCACCATTTCCTATCTACTGTTGTGACTATGACAAGACAGCCTGAACCATAATCTAAACCTGCAATATGGCACGACATATCATCCGTAGCAGAACATGACCCAGAGCTGCACATCTACCCCTCGTCCCATCTCAGACAGAACAGTAGAGTAGAAGATACGATCAAGAATATTAAAACATGCTGGCTCTTCTGCTTGTTAAAGCATTTATGAGCATTTATGTGGCGGGTGCCACGCCACCATACAGAACTCGTGTATGTTTTTACCATACTGCTGCTGCCCCCTGTGTGAAACATGGCCATATTCTCGTCAAATTGATCTTAGGGTCTACCACTGTTAATGTGGTGCTTCTAGTCTTGTCATATTGTAACATCTTTGCATAATAAAAGGTTTCGTGATAATATCAATAAAGGCTTTACAAGTGTTCAATTTCATAATATCACACAATGAAATAATAAAACAGTTAGCAAGCCATTCTGTGTTCATGTCACCGCAGGCCATCCGGTAATCCAGAGAAGTTGGTCATTATTATTACTCACTGCCTAATTATATAATACTAAATCATATCTAATGAAAATTAATGACATGATGTGAAAAAAAAAGTTTTATGATTTCAAAATATTTCTAAATCCTGAATCTAATATCTCCATCATGACCAAATGAGATTCATGTGTTGTTATCAAAGACTTCAAGAGAACTCCAACAGCATAAACTGCTTGCGATTTATATTTTACGATTGTATAAAGAGTTTTAGAGCCTGAGTGATTGCAATGTCCTATTTGGCTACCATGAGTGATTGCAAGGCTCTATTTTGGCCGTCATGAGTGATTGCAAGGCTCCACTCTGCCATCATGAGTGATTGCAAGGCCCTATTTGGTCATCATGAGTGATTGCAAGGCTCCACTGTGCCATCATGAGTGATTGCAAGGCTCTATTTGGCCATCATGAGTGATTGCAAGGCTCCACTCTGCCATCATGAGTGATTGCAAGACCCTATTTGGTCATCATGAGTGATTGCAAGGCTCTACACAGCCATCATGAGTGATTGCAAGGCCCTATTTGGTCATCATGAGTGATTGCAAGGCCCTATTTGGCCATCATGAGTGATTGCAAGGCTCTATGCTGCCATCATGAGTGATTGCAAGGCCCTATTTGGCCATCATGAGTGATTGCAAGGCTCTATGCTGCCATCATGAGTGATTGCAAGGCCCTATTTGGTCATCATG
The DNA here is from genome assembly GCA_949316495.1 of Amphiduros pacificus. Lineage (NCBI taxonomy): Eukaryota > Metazoa > Annelida > Polychaeta > Phyllodocida > Hesionidae > Amphiduros > Amphiduros pacificus. The sequence continues at coordinate 10,343,711 of OX439010.1, forward strand.
AGTGATTGCAAGGCTCTACACGGCCATCATGAGTGATTGCAAGGCCCTATTTGGTCATCATGAGTGATTGCAAGGCCCTGTTTGGCCATCATGAGTGATTGCAAGGCTCTATTTGGCCATCATGGGTGATTGCAAGGCCCTATTTGGTCATCATGAGTGATTGCAAGGCCCTATTTGGTCATCATGAGTGATTGCAAGGCTCCACTGTGCCATCATGAGTGATTGCAAGGCTCTATTTGGCCATCATGAGTGATTGCAAGGCTCCACTCTGCCATCATGAGTGATTGCAAGGCCCTATTTGGTCATCATGAGTGATTGCAAGGCCCTATTTGGCCATCATGAGTGATTGCAAGGCCCTATTTGGCCATCATGAGTGATTGCAAGGCCCTATTTGGTCATCATGGGTAATTGCAAGGCCCTATTTGGCCATCATGAGTGATTGCAAGGCTCTATGCTGCCATCATAAGTGATTGCAATGCCCTATTTGGTCATCATGAGTTATTGTAAGGCTCCAATCTGCCATCATGAGTGATTGCAAGGCTCTATTTGGCCATCATGAGTGATTGCAAGGCTCCACTGTGCCATCATGAGTAATTGCAAGGCCCTATTTGGCCATCATGAGTGATTGCAAGGCTCTATGCTGCCATCATGAGTGATTGCAAGGCCCTATTTGGTCATCATGAGTGATTGCAAGGCTCTATTTGGCCATGAGTGATTGCAAGGCTATATGCTGCCATCATGAGTGATTGCAATGCCCTATTTGGTCATCATGAGTGATTGCAAGGCTCCACTGTGCCATCATGAGTAATTGCAAGGCTCTATTTGGCCATCATGAGTGATTGCAAGGCTCTATGCTGCCATCATGAGTGATTGCAAGGCCCTATTTGGTCATCATGAGTGATTGCAAGGCTCTATTTGGCCATGAGTGATTGCAAGGCTATATGCTGCCATCATGAGTGATTGCAATGCCCTATTTGGTCATCATGAGTGATTGCAAGGCTCCACTGTGCCATCATGAGTAATTGCAAGGCTCTATTTGGCCATCATGAGTGATTGCAAGGCTCCATTTTGGCCATCATGAGTGATTGCAAGGTTCTACGCGGCCATCATGAGTGATTGCAAGGCTCCACTCTGCCATCATGAGTGATTGCAAGGCTCTATTTAGCCATCATCTCACCTTAATATTTTCTACTGAAATAATAACCTTCATGTAAAATATTCTTTCTTTCTTTCTTTTTTAAGTAACATGTAAATTACATATGAGCACAGACAGGGAGAAGTCACAGTTTGAGGAGTTATCCCCAAAATATGTGTGTCCTAAATGAAAATTAAAAATAAAATGATGGAGACAAATTATAGAAATTACAAACCGTACTTCAGGTTTGTAACTGCCAATAATTTCAAGCCAACTAAAATATTTGCCAAATAATTATATGACCAACACCATATCTATTGGATGAAATATGGATAAAATATATATCTGAAATACTGAATCATTCACTCTCCTAAAGTGCCCAATAAAACTTGATGAAAAGAATAATTTCCCAATATAATTCTGAATATGTATTAAACATATCAGTTTAGTACATATAAAATGTCAGATTACTGTAAAATCTTTTTACAAACACAAAATTTCTTATGAGTTTTTATCTCAATAAGCTCTTTAGAAAACGGACATCTCAAAATCTTTCTATTTTGTGCAAAAATGGGTATTTGCTATTGGATATGTGTGAAAAAATCTGTAAAAACAGAAATAGATTGTATTTTGCATGTAAACAGAGTATTATCATACGTTTGTAATATCTATTATTATTATGTACAGATAAATAATTACTGAACAAAAATTGTAAAATATTATTGACTTTGTTCATCAACCATATTGAAGCATGTTTACAGTATGTAACTATTTTATTGTTCAATCAAATAAATGAAGTAAAATTTGTTGAAAACAGTAAACAATATTTTCAATTCTATTTTATCAGTTATCTACATCTTCTCAATATCACCCAATCTCAAAATAGCAGATCAATATCAGAATTTCATTTTTTTTTTTTTTGTCATCGCCATCCATCTCATAATCCATCTTAATCGTCTGTCTAAATATTACCTGGTAATTCCAGAGTACAAGTTCAGATCAGTCTGTTTCAAGATTGTTTCAAAATGTTGTCTCGGCCCTAATCGACTGAATGATCTCAAGAGTTAACCTGGTTTAGAAAGCAGCATTCTGCACTTCAGGTATTTCCATATCAGTGTCATGTGCAAAAAATAGTGAAATCATATGACATAAAAACTAACAAAATTGTATCCTTTCTGGAAATCAGATTTCTGTTTACTTGGACACATAATATATGGAAAATTGAGGGTAAACCTTTTATTAAAACCAGAAATATATGACCTATTAATTATTCATGATATCATATATTCTATCAAGGTTAAAATCAATGACGATAATCTCAAGCAATCCATTCTTATCAGTGTTTTTTAATGCATCTTACCAGATCTCTTATCAATTTTGACCAGTTAATATATATTTTAAGCTTACAGTGATGCACTTTCTTCTCAATAAAACAAAATGCATTTGTCAGATATTTTCAAAGGTTTATGCAAGGGATTGTGCCTAAAATGAAAAGAGAAAGGATTTTTTTACATTTGTTTCTGCTCCATATCTGCTTAATATAAGTTAAGGAACTGAACATCTTAAAAGCATATCTTATCACATCATCTTTTTTGAACCTGGTCAAAGTATATCTTTAAGAAGTACAATGTACAGGCCGTTTCCAATCAACAATAAGGACAACAAATAGATATACTAAAGGAACAGAATCATATTGTATCTTCCCTATTTCACCTTGGACGCAGAGAGGCAACAAGTAACCAGAGCTTCTGGTGTGGCAACCAGCAAGGTATGTCTCACTTTTATAATTCTAAACTTTTGAACCCATTTCACATGTCTATTGCATAATGTTCATGCAGTTGAGATCATGTTAAGGAACAACAAACAAGCAGATAAAGTTAAACAGCAGTCAGAGATTGTTAAATGTCCCACCCTGTGTAGAACTCGAGAAACAAAAGATGGCAAAGACATTGTACACCATTTTGAAATATGTTTCATGGTAATTTATGTCTCGATGTTTTGCATTATTGAACGGCCAAAAATATAAATTTGGCAAATTCTGATTGGTTAATAATTGATTGAGGCAAGCAGAACAATAAAGAAATGATATGTCATTTTACCAGGATTTTTGGATGCCATTTGTGAAAAAAATCTGTGAAATGGTGTTTTTACGACCCTTTCAGCAACTATGGCCACATCAGGTCAACTTTCCAGCCTTTTAACTTTGAATGTCATATCTCCCTTGATTAATAATGTACATTATTGAAAGCAACACTAAATATATCTTGTTTTGTACAGCAGACAAGGTAAGAAAAGGGTAATTTTGTGCGAACAAAGTACACAATTTGGGGTCCAACTTGCTTTCTCCTATTCACTGTGGCCCATGCCTGAAGGGCATCACAATATCTGCTACAAGTAGGTCTCGTCATGAAATAACTGAATATTGAAAGTGATATAAAACCCCAAACCAAAACAAACAAAAGCAAAGGCAGTATGCAAACAAATCACTGTTTACACTTGTTGGGCAGAAATATCTTTTCTTTTTTAAAAATTAATACCAATGAACCTGAATCAACAAGAAGCAAAACTCCTGTATGACGTATTGGTAACATTGCTGCCCATACCACTCTAGCGGTAGGAGTGAATCTCGAATGGTAAAACTAGGTCACTCAATTGTAAACAATGGTGGACTTCTTTGCTGAAACATGTGGTTGTTGTTATAAATAAATGTTCTATGGAATAAAGAAAGACATTTTCAGAAAGGTGAGGATTGGGAGAAGAGAATCTGTAAATATGAAAACGATTGAGCAATAAAAAAAAACACATCGTGATATGCAGTCATAGAGCAGTCTCAAGTGCTGTCAGGCAGAGCTGATAAGCTGAGCCCCCTGCCAAACAACATGTTTTTATCGCTGCTCATGTCTTCGGGAATGGTGGTCATACTTGTTAAATATCTAATTTATGCAAAAAATATTTACTTTATGTGAAAAATATCTAATTTATGTGAAAAATAGTTATGTGTCTGAAAACATTGCTGTCAAAAAGGGAAGACATGACTCAAATGCTACATGAATTGAATTGAATTCTTTTTGCACACGAAGTATATTTATAAAAACAATTACCTTTAAGATGAAATCTTCAGATTGGGGCTTCAGATTTGACTACTATTTCAATGGATGATGACAAACTTACGCGAAACAAGAATTATTGAAAACACTGTGCTTTCACTTTTGAGGCCTGATACGTTCAACCATCATGAGCCCATGAAGATTCACTCCCACCATCAGAGGGCACTGCAGACCAGATATACCACTATATTACGGAAGTTTCGCTTCTTGTTAATCTAGATTCTTTGTCAATATCAATGCCTAATTTAGCTTAATTATTACTAACAAGGTCAATATTTCAATTCTGGTTGAGATATCATGACACTTCCTCATGAGGTGTTAGTTGCATGAACCAGCTATCCGAGTTCAGTAAAGGCTTGGATGTTATGCCAGCGAAAGCTACCAGGCATCTCAGATAACAGATAAGATAACAATTAACCCTGTATTTCTTCAGAGAGGAATCCATGCAGCTCAATGTGGTCAATAGTTATCATAGCAGATAATGGAATGTGTCATGCTGTGAATGAACCCTCAGCATCAAAGTGAAAACAGTCTAGAAAACAAAATTGACACCCAGTTGTCACAAGGGGATTTTATATCTTGTTGATTTCTAGAAATGAATAAATTGGCTTATTTGTACAAAATGGCAAAAATGATAGTCCAAAATTAAGATATATTCCTTCGTGGAAGTAACACCTCATGTTTTCAAGGTAAGACAAAAACAAAACTTCAATCATTAAAATGTAGATGTGCAGTACACAACTTGTGGAAAAAAGAGAGAATTCGTTTGAAGGTTTCTATCTGAGACGTCACATATATTGTCAAAACAACCATCCACACGCAAGAAATTGCCTATCAATTTTAATCCGTTGGTTTCATTTTTGGCATGGTGATATTTGCAAATTACTCTATGAACACACAACGTTCACCTCAAAATGCAAACAATGATGTGATTGATTAGATGATAACAACTCATTAATTTCATTTCCTGATATAATTTCATGACAAATAAAGGTGACTACTTTAATTCTTCCCCTTGATCCAGCCATCTGGTGTCTTGTGAATCAGGTCTATGCCTGTCATCTGTCTCTGTATGTGTCTGGGTTTTAAGGTCTATAATCCACAATCAGTTTGAAGCATTTGGAGAGAACTTCGTGTGGTCTCGTATATTTACGTAACTGCCTTCGGCTCCTACAGCACACATGGCGGACAAACTCTTTTAGTGATAAATCATATTTTATGCCATGATTATATCTAAACTATCCCCCAAAAGATTGATTATTCTTTGGATGACATTAAATAAAGAAAATATAAAGACTTGATAAAGATCCCCAGCTGCAAAAACTCGAACCCGTTTTAACTACCGTTATAACGGGTTCAATTTAAATAATAAAAATTTAAGACTAGCTGGTGAAGTTTACTTTTTCTGTGCTAAATTAACAAATAACATTACTTTGAACACATTTAAGCCAAAAAAACATAAGTCTGTCCCAGTTTTTTCATTGTGGATTATAGACCTTAAGAGGGACCATTTTATTTGACTATCAAAGTTTCAAAATTTCCATAACTTGTTAAACTGTGGACTGATAACAGTGATTATTGTAGGTCACATGGAGACATTGATGACATGAACACTGATGTCATAGGTCAGCTGATATGTACTAGACAGATGTCTGATCTGAAAGGATGAGGTGAGTTGCAATACAAAATACACTTTACACTTAGGCCAACAGCCTTAGAGTTATGCTGATCATTGTTTTTTTGTAATGTTTCAGAACATTTTCAAGAGATGCTTGCACATCTAAATCATTTAAATCCTTTCCTACTGTAAACTTGAGCAGATGATAATTACAGCCAATCAAAACGCAACTTAAATTTTGAATTTATTATTTTGGTTCTCAATGATGATGTTTTTCATGTTATTGAAATGCCAGCCTCCTTGACAACTCAATGATAGCTATCAGATTATTAAAAAAAGTCATACAAAGATGAAAAAAGTTCTGAGCCTAAAGGAAAATATATAGGATTGGTCCCATGAAAATAGAATACCTCTTACTCGTGAAATTCTTGTCAGTTTTGAGCCACTAGAACTATATTTAGCCATTCCAAATCGGCATTATTTGTTTGTCAGCTTCCCACAAATGATTCTAGGAGGCTTTGCCTATAAAAACCTGCAAAGTCTGCAAAAGGATGGCGAATGGTGTTCTCACAGATCAAGACAAGTAATGTGTCAATTCAAAGGGGAGGGTCTAACTAAGGCTTTTACTAAGGGATCTTTTTGAAAAAATAATGGTTGCTTTGGTAACTCAACACAACCACCTCTTAGTCAGGGTACCCCTTTTTAACAAAATAAAAACACATACATTTCGTGTATATATTATGTTCATTTAAATAATAAAATAATAAAACTACTTATATTGCGCCGAGTATCTGATCAGGGATCAGTCCCTGACTGGTTAGATTTTGAGATATCGGTTGCCATGGTAACCAAATCATTTTGAAGCATATAAATAATAAATATATTTTTTCCCCATAACTTTCATATTTTATGTATGAAAATTCCTAAACTTTGCGTACATATGGAATCCATAACATACTTCTGATCTGAGGTAAAACTAAAATATGCTTGCCATGGTAAGTTATATTGGCATTTTTAGCTATTTTTCAAAATATGACCTTCCAAAGTTATCTGTGGATGACACAAATGAATAGATTATGACAATTTTTGTCCTGTCACATAATACTATACTCATTCTTTAAACGATTTGAGACCATGATATAAATTCTACCTTCAAAATATAAATGAACAACATTTTGTTCCCAACGTGTCCACTTCCTTAAGGGTATTTATGGGTCTTTTCAATGAGTGCCCTCTAGTGATACATATATATATATATATATATATATATATATATATATATATATATATATATATTGGCATAAAAAGAGTTCCATCAGAAAATCTGCCACCAGAGGACACTTACCACCAACACCCAAAAATCCTCAAATTAGACCATGCATTTTGAGGGACCAGCAAGTTCCAAGATAAGCATCTTTCTGAGATTGGCTCCCCTACTTTAATGAGATGATAATAATAATCTATAATAAACATATAAATTATATAGTACCAGTATTTGAAGTTTGATATTTGACCTAACATGACCCCTGACATCATTCTACATCTATAAGTTTACTCAGCAAAACCAATTGGTATCCTGCCAAAAGTTCATTAAATCATCTTTCTTGAGATCAAGAAGTCTCACTTGAAAAGCTCTATCAATAATAGCCACTGTATAAAATTGCCCTAAGATAATTTTAAGATATGCCTGCTGGACACTCAAGGGACCCTGCAACTTACTTTAAGATGGGGTTTGTCCTGTACAACGTCTTAAAGATGCCCAATTGTGGCCAATGATCTCCCGGTGCCCTCAAGGCAATCTGAACTGCCGGCCAATTTTGTAAAATAATACCCATCGGCCAGGCATCTTTACTAAAATCGGCACAAATGTCACACATATTTGAATTATTTCAAAAGCTCTATCAATAATAGCCACTGTATAAAATTGCCCTAAGATAATTTTAAGATATGCCTGCTGGACACTCAAGGGACCCTGCAACTTACTTTAAGATGGGGTTTGTCCTGTACAACGTCTTAAAGATGCCCAATTGTGGCCAATGATCTCCCGGTGCCCTCAAGGCAATCTGAACTGCCGGCCAATTTTGTAAAATAATACCCATCGGCCAGGCATCTTTACTAAAATCGGCACAAATGTCACACATATTTGAATTATTTCATTCACAAAAACACAATTTAATTCAGTTATAAAATATTGAAACTGAAAACATCATTCTACCTAAAGATAAATGCCTTAGTCAAACAGATTGTTAGTGCAGTTATTCTCAAAATATTCAACCAAGTTATTGCTATCCTTTCTTCAAATCAGGCCTCGACATTAACCAGTTGCCCGCTTGCCCGGAGGTATATTTCACACCTGTCGGTCAAGCCTGGGCAAATGGATACTTCTGTTCCGGTGGTCAAGTGCTGTAATCTGGTACTGACCACAACAAGTGCTGCTGACCACATCACAGGGATGACACCTGATTAGAGATAACTTTCTGTCCAGGCTTGGTTGCTGTCTTGGATTACCCGTGCCTCCCAAACTCTGACCTCTGATAAAGTTATGGGGTACAACTAAACATATTTACTCCTCTAGATGGTATTTCACACTTTATCAGAAGGTACAGTGAATGCTTATCAATCTCTCACATTTTGGTTTTTTTCAATCATTATATTATATAGCAAACATGCATACCGTATTTACTCGTGTATAAGACAAGGTTTTTGTACAAAAACCCTTAGTTAATGTTTGGGGGGTCGTCTTATACACAAGAGCAACCTGTGGACGAGGAATTACGGCACTACAAGTTTTCATTATGAATATTCATATTTACGAAATTACGAGCATCGGACATAGTGGATCGATTTTAATTGCGTTTCAAATGATAAATAAAGATATTTACCCAATATTATCACGGTGATAATATTTAAAAGCGATATAATTACTATCTTTGGCTTATAATACACAAAGAAATATTCTAACACGTGTTAGTTTTTACGCTAGGATCAAGGACGTCACGTACATCGTATTACGTTTTACTTTGTGGAGAAATTCTCGACCTGCGAAGCATAATTTGTGATAATATTGGATAAATAACTTTTTTTATCATTTGAAATGCAATAATTAAAATCAATCCGCTATATTCTTTGCCTAGAAATTGATGGAAAAATAGTGACAGACAAAAAGTCAATGGCCCAGTGTTTCAATGAATTTTTCACATGTATTGGACGTCTGCTGGCAGAAAAAATCCCAAACATGGATTTCTCAGATGAATACCTACCAAAGGATTTACAAAATCAATTCAAATTCCCAATAGTCACACCGGAATTTGTTTCTAAACAATTGAAAAACCTACCTACAAATAAGGCAACAGGACTGGACCAAATTTCAGGAAAACTTTTGAAATATGGGGAACCTGCTATTGCAACACCATTAGCCTATATCCTCAACCAGTCCCTGCAGCAAGGTCATTTTCCTTCCAGTTGGAAAAAGGCCAAAGTGATACCGGTCTTCAAGTCTGGCTCAGTCACAGACAAGAATAATTACAGACCCATATCAATTCTACCAGTATTATCCAAAGTTTTGGAGAGATTTGTTCACAGTCATTTCTCCTCATTTCTGGAAAAAAATAAACTTATAACATTGGTGCAATCAGGATTTCGTCGAATGCACTCAACATTAACATCACTCATAAATGTAACAGACAGATGGCTTCGGAATATTGATCAAGGACTAGTGACGGGCGTAGTGTTTATAGACCTCCGAAAGGCCTTCGACACGGTAAACTTTGACACTCTCCTGAAAAAGCTCCCTTATTACGGAGTGTCAGGTGTGGAGCTTGAATGGTTCTCATCATATCTTCATGGTAGAACTCAGAGTGTCATTGTAGATGGATGCCTGTCCGACCCATTGCCGGTCACAGTTGGTGTGCCTCAGGGCAGCATTCTGGGTCCACTGCTCTTCACATTATATGTGAACGAGCTGCCAAGTGTGCCCAATGAGTGCTTGTCCAGTATGTACGCTGACGACACAGAGGTGGAACATGCTACCAAGCCATGTCACATTAAACATATGGAAACTGTGATAAATAATGATATGGAAAAACTTCAAAAATATTTTCACTCAAACAAACTCAGCCTCAATGTGCCTAAATGTGAGTTTGTCCTTATTGGAACTCATCAAAGCTTGGCAAAATGTGAGGATATTACTATAAAAATTGGAGATGAAGTAGTACCGAAATCACAAAAAGCCAAACATCTTGGTATGGAAGTCGAGGATACTCTCAGATGGAGCTCACATATTGACAAACTAGCCAAAAAGCTGGCTTCCAAAATTGGCATACTCAGAAGAATCAGACACATAGTACCACATGGAACTCTACTTCAATTGTATAATGCAATTGTCATTCCACACTTTGATTATGGCGATGTAATATATCAAACATGCACAAATAAGAACATGGACAAACTACAAAAGCTGCAAAACAGAGCCGCCAGAATAATCGGAGGGTATGACTCACGGAAACATCGCAATGATATGTACAAGGACCTTAAATGGCTATCGCTTAAAAACCGAATTATTATGCACAAATGTATAATGGTACATAAAAGTCTAAAAGGTCTGGCACCAAAATATCTCACAGATAAATTTGTTTATAATGACAATGTTCATGGACTGAACACAAGATCAGCAAAGCTTTTGCATGTAAAAAAGTCAAAGACAGAATATTATAGTAGAAGCTTTGAAATAAGTGGGGCAAATGCGTACAATGCATTGCCAGCAAGTGTTAGAGAAGCAGAAACAGTAAATCAATTCAAAAGTAAATTGGAAGATCACTTGCTATCACAAAACCAATTTTAAATGTTTATCTACTTTTAAGTGAAGCTTTTATCTGTACATAGTTTTAACATGAGTATGAAAGATGTGTAAATGTGAGAGGCGCTCAGCCTACATAAAATAGTTTTAACAACTAATTGTAGCCACTGAGGATAATAAATTTTATTGTATTGTATTGTATTGTATGTCCGATATCTATTATTTCGAAACACTTTGATATGACTTTGTTTTCACTGATTCACATTATCAGCGTTCACGGCTTTGCATCTCGTCATTGTTTCTACTGCTTTGAGTCGTGTCTTCACTTTTTGACAGAAATGTTTTCACACGTGGATCAAATTTAATTGCGTTTTAAATGGATTGATGGTTTTGTTCTCAAAGAATTTGTGATAATATTTGGTAAATACCTTTATTTATCATTTAAAACGCAATTAAAATCGATCCGCTACGTCACTCCCGCTTTTTAAAATGACGACCTTGTATTGCGTAATGCATGTTAAATGAATGGATGGTTTTGTCCTGTTCTTGACCTGCAAAGCGAATTTGTAATAATAATATTGGGTAAATACCTTTATTTAGTATTTAATAGCAGCTCCATGAGAAAATAGTTGTTGTTGTACTTTTGCCAAATCTCACATCATAATAGTATTGGAACTTTAATTTCTATTGTTGGTATACCCATGTCAAAGAATACTATATAATATTGGAGTCTGCAAAAATTGTATCATATGTCAAACTGTTAATCTTAATGTTAAAGTCTCAGGGTGGCTCCCATGCCAGCGACATGTAAATGTTATAAATGGGAGTCTCCTGACCCAATGTTATGTTTTTACTATCATCTTATACTGAAATTTATTATTGCATTTGTACCAACTGGGTCCAATAAAACAACTTCCTAGTTCCTAGTTCCTAGTTCCTAAAACAAATGTGGACATGGTCAAAAATAGATTTCCTTTAAAATTTGTGTATGGTTAGGTGTTTGGGAAAAACAGACAAATCTGAAATATTTCACTTCTGAGGTGACCGTAACCATGGTAACCATCAATTCCTTAGTAACAGGCTCTGGGGCTCAACATGACACTTTTCTAGCCTTATTTTTGGCCATATTTGACCTAATCTTACAGATAAATTACTCCCTATAGAGGTATTGTGATCATTTCACTCTGTAATTGGTTCCTAGGTCACTTCATTAAGATTTGAAAATTTTAACAATTCTAAATACTCTCCCTGGAACAAGCTATTACTGTTGCCATGACAACAGTAAGTTTGTCCCAAGTCATTTGGTGGCCAGTTTACAGGCATAATTAACACCCCAAAATCAAATTGATTTTTTAAATATTTCAATCAGCTTTAAAATAGGCCAAAAATGCTAGATCCTAAACAAGGTCATTTCAAGGTCATTCAAAGGTCATCTGTTTTTCAAAAACTGCATTTTCATCAAAATTTGACATATTTGACCTCCATGATTTCAATGACAAATAATGTGAATGTACTAGCTAAATGGTGCATATTATTCAACATAACCTACTCTTCAATGCCTGATTCCTAAATCAGTTGCTATTAACTATGTTGCTATGGTAACCGGGTAATCAAAATACCTTGTCCTCAATTCAGTCCAATTTTCCGAATTTTGATGATTTTTGCAATGTTTTGCATTGCAATTACTCATTATAATGACATTGATTGAACAAACTATGTTATCTATAATGATACACACAGGTCATGCCCTTATGTTACATACATAAAATATTTGATATCAAATGTGTTGCTATGGTAACCAGGTGATTCAATTACCTCGTCACTCACTCAGACTGACTTCACCGATTTTGATGCTTTTCGTGATATTCAGCATTCTTATTCTGAATGAAAAACAACTTAAACATATCATTTATATAGTCTGTTGTAATAAACATCGTCCATACCTTTATGTTACCCAGATTGAATAGTTTGGGTCAAATGTGTTGCTATGGTAACTAGGTGATGAAAATAGCCAGTCCCTGACTCTGACTGAATTCACCGTTTTTGATGATTTTTGCTATATTCAGCATTTTTATTCTTAATGAAAAACAACTTGAATGTGTCATATATATAGTCTGTTGTGATAAACATGGTCCATACCTTTATGATACCCACATTGATTAGTTTGGATCAAATGTGTTGCTATGGTAACCAGGTGATGAAAATACCTTGTCACTCACTCAGACTGAATTTGTCACTGATTTTGATGTTTTTGGGATATATTCAATATTGCTGTTCTAAATGACCAACATGAATGTACCATTTGTATAGTCTGTTGTGATAAAAATTGCCAATGCCTTAATGTAACATATATAAAATATTTCAGATCAAATGTGTTGCCATGGAAATCAGGTGATGAAATTGTTTTGTCCCTGACAATGTACCAATTTTAGCCATTTTTATTATGATAACCAATTTGAATGTGCCATTTAGTCTATTCAATAACAAGGTCCATACCTTCATGTTACCATATAAAATATTTGAGATCAAATGTGTTGCTATGGTAACCAGGTGATGAAATTGAATAGTTTGAGTCAAATGTGTTGCTATGGTTACTAGTTGATAAAAATAGCCAGTTCCTGACTCTGACTGAATTCAACAATTTTGATGATTTTCGTGATATTCAGCATTCTTATTCTTAAAGGTATTAAGCACCAATCCTGTTTTCTTGGTTTTCCAACAGTATATATGCATATGAACACCACGACATTTTAAAGTCTGACATCGAGCAACAAGAAAAGTTGCTACAAGACATAAAAGTTCTGTATAAGATTATCTCAGCCCACGGATGCACGTGACGGGTAAACATGTGTAGCGTGAACTTTATTTGACCTCAATTGAGGCTCAAAGTTGGGTAGCACTGTTTGAAGTCATTTTGGTACTATTCAAAAGACAATACATTTCATGACGTCATAAGCATATTACGCTGCACTTTTGACGTCATTTTACCTTTCAGTGCCTCTATGACGACACTCCACATAAAAATGACGCCAAGAAAGGAGTGTGCTTTCATTAGGGGCCTATATATTAGGTTCCTGTTCAAGTAGGTTTTACAGACAATGATGGGGATGCATTTTTCAAAAAGTTTATAGACATGAAAGACAAATACATTTATCACCAATATGTGAATTTTAAAGATGTTTTTCAAAATCGGTGCTTAATCCCTTTAATGAAAAACAACTTGAATGTGTCATTTATATAGTCTGTTGTGATAAACATGGTCCATCCCTTTATGGTACCCAAATTGAATAGTTTGGGTCAAATGTGTTGCTATGGTAACTAGGTGATGAAAATAGTCCCTGACTAAATTCATCCAATTTGATTATTTCTAACAATGTTCAATATTCATTGTTTCAATGACAGTAAACTTGAATGTTGCATTGATACAGTGTCTGGCACTAAACATATCCCATACCTATAACTCCATACAAAGCTGTTTGAGAGTGAACATGTTGCCAGGTGAAAAAAAAAACATGAGCTGAAAAAAAAACCCAACTTTTATCTGTTAGAAACTGAATTCACCCATTTTGACAAATCAGGATATGTTGAAGTATTCAATGTATTGTTTAGTTTAATCAATTCTATAATTTAACATCATATACCATTCAGCAATAGTGTCATTCATAGCCTTTACTAATATGTTGCACATACATATCTTAATATATGCTGCAATAGTAAAAAGGAAGCAAAGTACATTTTACTATTTTAGTACACAGTTCGCATAACCTGAAAGGGTTCATACAAAGATGCTTAAAAATCGTTATTACAATCAAAGTAGCAACATTCTAAACTTCCTTAAATTATTGCAAAAAAATTGAAATAAGGAGAAACTCCAATTATTTTGACTCATCCCAAACTTATGTCTACATTGAAACATTTTTAGATCACATTGTGATCTAGTTCCATAAATGTTTCACAAAAACGTGAACAAACGTATTGTGTAAAATAAACATGGTGACAATAAATGTTTTGTATCATGTTTTGCAAATATCACATTTAGATGATTTTGAAAATTATCTTCTGAGACCTTGAAAATAGCTCAAGGTTACCCAATATATACTTGTCCAAGCCCCTCATATGTAGATCACATCTGCCAAGTCACGCCAATATTGTGGTAATCTAAGGTTTCACAAGCAAAGTTCCTCTTGTGTTAGTCATGAACTTGACCTTGAGCCAAAGTCACAAAAAGTGCATCAAAATAAATCATCCTTACATATGCACCAATATTTACATGATATCAAGATCTAATCTTCTCTAATTTGTACAGGATCAGATTCTCAATATTTTGGAAGTTGTCAACTATATGGCGTTTAAATAGGTCAATGTGACCTGGTTACATAAATTATTCTAAAAATTGTGAACGAATATATTGTACAAGATAAATGTAGTGGAAATGCTATTTGTAATGTTTTGCAAAATATTCCAAATAGCTGATTTTCAAAAGCGGCTCCTATAACCTTGAAAATAGCCCAAGGTCACCCAACATTGATTTATTCACGCCCCTCATAGGTAGATCACATCTACCAAATCATATTGATGTTGCTGCAATCTTGACGAAAATAGAGCATACACCAGCTAAGTTGTATTTGTGCTGATCATGACCTCGATTTGACCCAAGGTCATAGAAAGTGCACCAAAATAGAATACCATGGAAATTTACCTAGATTTCCATAATATCAAGCTCTAATATTTTCTGATTTGTAAAGGATTAGATTCAAGATATTTTAGAAGTTTGGACCTATATGGCCTTTAAGTAGTCACTGTGACCTAGTTACATAATATCTTATGAAGAAAGATATTGAGTAAAATAAATGTAGTCAGAATAAATGTTAATTGTCATGTTTTGCAAAATATCACAAATATCTGATTTAGATAATTGTGTCCTGTGACCTTGAAAATTGTCCAAGGTCATCCAACATCATATTTATTCAAGCCCCTCATAGGTTAATCAAATCTACCAAGTTATATCAATATTACTGTATTTTGTTAGAAAATAGGTCATTGACAAGCAAAGTTGCTCCTGTGCTGGTCATGACCTTGACCTTGACCCAAGGTCACAAAAGTTCAGCCTAAAAAAATTTCCAGACCTACACATTATCATAGTAAAGCATCTAGTCCTTATGTCCAATCATTATTGAATGAGGAAGAAAACAAGGTGCGGCAGCGGACGCGGCAGACGTGATGGAAACGGAGCAAGAACATAAAGTCAGCTTGTGCTAACTTAATAAATATATGGATTTTGGTTTGAGTAAAGGAGAAGGAAATTTCATCTCCTAGTTACCATAGCATTTGCTCTGAATAATTTTCTGTATAATATTAAGGCATAGGTCATTTTATGACAACAGATTTATAGATGGTATATTCAAGTTGGTTATCTTTTAGAATAACAATATTGAATATAGCTGAAAATTGTCAGTCAAAAATTAGTAAATTTAGTCTGAGTGAGGGACAAAGTAATTTCATCACCTGGTTACCATAGCAACGCATGCAACAAATTTCTTCTGAAACATTCTATGTGTGGAATATTAGACATAAGTATGGGCCATGTTTGTTACAAAAGACTATAAAATTGGTATACTCAAGTTGGTTATCATTTAGAATAGCAATATTGAATATAGCCCCAAATCATCAAAATCAGAAAATTTAGTCTGAGTCAGGGACTGGCTATTTTCATCACCTAGTTACCATAGCAACACATTTGACCCAAACTATTCAATTTGGGTAACATAAAGGTATGCACCATGTTTATCACAACAGACTATATAAATGATATATTTAAGTTGTTTTTCATTAAGAATAAGAATGCTGAATATCATGTTGTTTTTCAGCTAGTACATTCACATTATTTGTCACTGAGATTATGGAGGTCAAATATGTCAAATTTTGATGAAAATGCAGTTTTTGAAAAACAGATGACCTTTGAATGACCTTGACATGACCTTGTTTAGGATCTAGCATTTTTCTTTTTGCTTATATTTATTCATTTTGGCCTATTTTAAAGCTGATTGAAATATTTTAAAAATCAATTTGATTTTGGGGTGTTAATTATGCCTGTAAACTGGCCACAAAATGACTTGGGACAAACTTACTGTTGTCATAGTAACAGTAATAGCTTGTTATAGGGAGAGTATTTAGAATTGTTAAAATTTTCAAATCTTAATGAAGTGACCTAGGAACCAATTACAGAGTGAAATGATCTCAATACCTCTATAGGGAGTAATTTATCTGTAAGATTACCGTATTTACTCGTGTATAAGACGACTCGTGTATAAGACGACCCCCAAAATTGAGGTTATTTTACTTGAAAAAACCGATTTCCGAATATAAGACGAGTTGGTTTTTCAAGAAATATCGGCTCTGCTACCATTCAAGCTTAAGCTGAAGCTTGGCGGTCATTTTAAAAGTGAAACGTAAATATGCTTAAAATATAAGATATTAGCCGTCTTATACACGAGTAATTACGGTAAAACGTAAATACGATGTTCATATTTTCGAAATAACGAATATCAAATGTAGCTGATCGATTTTAATTGCGTTTTAAATGATAAATAAAGGTATTTACCCAATATTATCACAAATTGTTCGAGAACAGAACAAAACCATCAATCCATTTAAAACGCAATTAAAATCGACCCACGTGTGAAAGCATTTCTGTCAAAAAGGGAAGACACGACTCAAAGCAGTGGAAACAAACTGTGAACGCTGATAATTGGTATCAGTGAAAATTTACTAATTTTCACACCACATCAAAGGCAGAATTGAATTGTGCGATATATTTAAATAATAATTTTAACAGACATAGAAGTAAAACGTAAATACGATGTCCGTGACGTAGCGGATCGTTTGGCCACGTGACTGACAAGTCATGTGATCATTGATTTTGCAGATTTGCCACAGAATTTACCGGATCGATTTTAATTGCGTTTTAAACGATAAATAAAGGTATTTACCCAATATATTTGGTCTATTATTGCGTTTCGTCATTGTCTCCACTGCTTTGAGTCGTGTCTTCCATGTTGACAGAAGTGCTTGCACACGTGGATCGATTTTAATTGCGTTTTAAATGATAAATAAAGGTTTATACATAATATGATCCCAAATTACGCTTTGCAAGTCGAGAACAGAATAATACCATCCATTATTGCGCAATATATTAATATTTGAATGTGAGTTAACAATCGTTTTCGTGCTAAAAACAAGAGCTTCTTCCCGTCACTTCCGCCTTTCAAAATTGCGACCACGTGTTGCGTTGAGTCGCGTCTTCCCTTCTTGACAAATGCCTTCACACATGGATCGATTTTAATTGCGTTTTAAATGATAAATAATAGTATATACCCAACATTAACACAAAATGTGCCTTGCAGGTCGAGAACAGAATAAAACCATTCATCCATTTAAATGCATTACGCAATACGAAGTCGTCATTTTAAAAAGCGGGAGTGACGGGGACAAGCTCTTATTTTTGGCGCGAAAACAAATGGAGTGTATCAACTCGTATTGAAAAATTTAATATATTGCGCAACGATGGATCCCTGGCTTTTCTTCGTGTTGCCGCACATCAAATTTACCGTGTTCCGCACATCAAATTTCTGTCCAAGCAGGAAGACACGACTCAAAGCAGTAGAAACAATGACGAAATGCATAATTTGTGATAATATTGGGTAAATACCTTTATTTATCAGATCATTTGAAATGCAATTAACGCTTTGTTTCGACTTTGTTCTCACTGATTCCAATTATCAGCGTTCACAGTTTTGCATTTCGTCATTGTCTCCCCTGCTTTGAGTCGTGTCTTCCCGCTTGGACAGAAATGCTTTCACACGTGGATCGATTTTAATTGCGTTTTAAATGGATTGATGGTTTTGTTCTGTTCTCGAACAATTTGTGATAATATTGGGTAAATACCTTTATTTATCATTTAAAACGCAATCAAAAAGGGAAGACACGACTCAAAGCAGTGGAGACAATGACGAAACGCAAAACTGAACGCTGATAATTGGAATCAGTGAGAACAAAGTCAAAACAAAGCGTTTTGAAATAATAGACCAATAATATTGGGTAAATACCTTTATTTATCATTTAAAACGCAATTAAAATCAATCTGCTACGTCTGATATTCGTTATTTTGAAAATATGAACATCGTATTTATGTTTTACCGTATTTACGTTTTACCGTAAATACTCAAGTATAAGACTGCTCCTGGTATAAGACGACCCCCTAAACATTAACTAAGAGTTTTTGGAAAAAAACCTCGTCTCATACACGAGTATATCCGGTAGGTCAAATATGGCCAAAAATAAGGTTAGAGAAGTGTCATTTTGAGCCCCAGAGCCTGTTACTAAGGAATTGATGGTTACCATGGTTACGAACATCTGCCAGCTGAAATACTTTGGATTTGATCATTTCTGAAGGTTATCTTGCCAAGTACCAAATTTAAAGGAAATCTATTTTTGACCATGTCCACCCCCCTATTGAAAAATTTTGATTTTCTCATGGAGCTGCTATTAAAACGCAAATAAAATCAATCCGCTACGTCCCATATACGTTATTTTCCTTTTGATGCTTTTCAAAATTACGAACATGTGTTGCGTAATACATGTTATATCTATATCTATCTATATCTATATGTTTACTCGGCAAAACCAATTGGCATCTCACCGAGAGTGCAAAATTGCACTAGGGGTGCAGTTGGTCAATACCAGATTTTACACTCTGGTAAAGAGGTTCCTGAAAGGTGCCGAGTTACCAGATTCCAATGTAGTTAAACCAGAGGGAAGATTATTCCAGTCAGTCACAGTCCTTGGGAAATAGCTGTATTTATATTGGTCACAGTTGGTCGCCATTTCTATATAGCGATTTCCATTATAAATGGATGGATGGTTTTGTTCTGTTCTCGATCTGCAAAGCGTATTTTGTATTAATATTCGGTAAATACCTTTATTTATCCTTTAAAACGCAATTAAAATCGATCCGCTACGTCAGATATCCGTTATTTCGAAAATATGAACATCGTAAATACTCAAGTATAAGACCATGAAGGTCTTATACACGGGTAAGATCTTGTTATATAAGAATATTTACGTTTCACTGTTCAAATGGCCACCAAACTTGAATGGTAGCAGTGCCAATGTCTCGAGAAAAAAAGACTCGTCTTATATACGGAAATTGGTCTCTTTTTTTTTTAAGTTTGAGGTCTTCACCAGATGCTTATGTGTGTCAAGTTTCTTAAAGCTACCGTCATTTGTTCTCGAGTTATTTCAATGATGAGGATTTCACATAATTGTCTGTGACCTTGAAAAGTAAGTGAAGGTCATGTTCCATAAAAAAGTCTAAGGTCTTCATCAGATGCTTATGTGTGTCAAATCTCTTAAAGCTGCCATATTTGTTCTTAAGTTATTGTAATGCTTGGGATTTCACATAATTGTCCCTGTGACCTTGAAAAGAAGGTGAAGGTCACTGTCCATCATACTCGTCTGGGGTTTTCACCAATTGCTTGTGTGTGTCAAGTCTAAAAAAGATGCCATCATTTGTTCTTAAGTTATCGTGATGCTTGGGATTTCACATAATTGTCCCTGTGACTTTGAAAAGAAGGTGAAGGTCACCATCCATCATACTCATCTGGGGTTTTCACCGGTGGCTTGTGTGTGTCAAGTCTCAAAAAGCTGCGCATCATTTGTTCTCGAGTTCTTGCAATGATGATTGTCTGTGACCTTGAAAGGTGAGGGTCATGATATATAAAATAAGTCTAAGGTCTTCCTCAGATGCTTATGTGTGTCAAATCTCATAAAGCTGCCATAATTTGATCTCGAGATATCACAATGATGGGGATTTCATGATATAATTGACCCTGTGACCTTGAAAAGTAGGTGAAGGTCATGTTCAAGGTCACAGGGACAATTATGTGAAATCCCTATCATTGCTATAACTCGAGTATGAATGATGGCAGCTTGAGACACATAAGCATCTGGTGAAGACCTCAGACTTCCTATGATGGAATATGACAGCTGACAGACAGACATACATACCTATGCCAGGAGTACTGCAATACCCCCAGCCTGATTACATCAGGGGCTAAGGGTAAACAAATTGTACTATTCATGTCAACTTACTGTGTTTATGGGCAATTTCCTAATTATCAGCCAATGTTTGAATGTACATATTCTATGAACTTTATACTATATTCAAATATTTAGGCAAATTTCAGGGCAAGTGAATCATAATTCAGGGCAAGTAGATTTTAAAATTAACTTGCCCGGTGGGCAAGTGGGTCACAAATGTTAATGTCAAGGCCTGTTCAAATGTTACCAAAACATAACCCCTTGGGTTGATAGCTCTGCTGACTTAAATGAAAAGACATGAACTTGGATAAAGTGTAACTTGCAAACAGATCAAGATTTTCCATACATGATCCCAGTTCAGTTTTTATGTGATATTCATTGATGTCTTGTTTATTATAACTGTGCAAAATCATATAAAAACTGATATCAACAAAGTCATTTAATATTTTTACAGTAGATTTATGGGTGGTTTTAACCATCCTCTGTTTGTCCCTTACCAATGCAATATTTCTATGGTATCATTATGTGGTCTATGGGTGATACTAGTACCAAAGAAAATTACACTGACATATCAAAGATACCTATAGTCGTTATCATGCTATCAGGCAGTATCCTCTTACAAACCTACCATAGTCTCATTCAATAATTTTTTTTTTGTAGTATGAAGGATAAATATAACACACATTGATCTCTAGGGTCTATAAGTATGATTGCACAAGAAAAACATGATTTTTTGGGAGAAATATGACATTTAGAATGCACATACAGGCTAAAAAACAATGACGTCATCGTGGGGCAATTACCTACTTACATAAACAATTAGTAAACAGAAGTAAGAAGAACGCAGCCGAAATATTGATGCTGTGATTTTCGGCCTTAGAATAGACACACAATAGAATAGTTATATGTGAAGGAAAGAACATGAAAAGTATGACATTTTGGTGTAAAAAGCATGACAATCGGACCAGTATTAGCAAAGTTATGACATATTTTATGAAAATTGAAGATGATTGCTGCTGGAGTTGCACATGCATTAAATCCCCCACGACGACGTCATTGACAGTGAATGCAATAAATGATATTTTATGGGGGTTGCAAGATTAGCTTAAATGTTGGTTTGTGTTTCCATGGTTACTGGTATAATTTAAATTTAAATACATTGAATTTCAATGTATTTACGCATCTATGATCATTTAGTTATGTAATTTATGGCATTTGTTTTTCGAGAAAGTATCTCATTAAGGTCAATGAGTGCAGTGGCAAAAAAAACTGACAGTCCACTGTTCGCCAAAAGTTGTTGGCCATATAAAAAATGAACTGAAGATACTAAATATTGGGCATACATGACTCGGGATGGGCCCCGTTAATAATTTAGTGGGAAGATACCGAAACCAATAATTTATAAACGATACCAATACTTGCACGACACCGATACCTGACAATAGGACTGCCATACTGCCACATTGAAAACAACACGCTGGAACTTCACAAACAAAATTGAAAGTGCAAAAAAAAACTCTTTATTTAAAATCCAATCATTAAAAAAAGATGAAACCCCGTAATTGCACAATAAGAATCAGTCTCTTCAATGACTTTCGAGTTGCCGAAAACCAAATATGCGCATGTGCAGATTGACTTTCAGCTTTCAAATATGGAAAACAATAATAATAATAATAATAATAAAATTTGTATAGCGCTGATACCAGACAAGGTCTGTTCATAGCGCTGTGTTCAAGACATGTGTCCTGAAGAGATGAGTTTTCAGTCTATTCTTGAATGGGGAGACTGAAGTACTTGTCCTAATTTCAGTAGGCAAGGAGTTCCAAAGTCTAGGGCCGGCAGATGAAAAGGCCCTGTCACCCACTGTCCTTAGCCTGGTCTTAGGTACTTGTAGATGGGTGCCATCGTTGGATCTTAGACAGCGTTCCCCATCTTTGATTTGGAGTAGATCACTTAGGGCCTTCCAGGTTAGAAGGATTTTAAAGTCTATTTTCGCATGTACAGGGAGCCAGTGCTGTAATGATATATGCTCATGGTCAATGATCCATACAAACAAACTTGACCTAGTTTATCAATGAGCATGCTCAGTACCCAGGGTCATGACCTGAGGTCACCCCTTCCTGTAATGGCTGAGTAGCTACAATACACATGGTACAACACAAGATTAAGAATCTGTTATCTTTACATGCTTGACTAAGCATCCATCATAACACATGGTGTCAGAAGTGAACTAAGACATTGGTGATTACATTGAAACTGTGATTTACCAAAAAAGTGAGCCATGGATCACATAGAAAAGCCAAAGAAATTGAGTCTGGAGGGCAACCTGAATGAGAACTGGAAGAGGTTCAAGCAGGCATGGGAAGTGTATTTTTCCCTGAAGACTCATGGACAGATGGACTTAGATGACAAGTATAAAGCCTCCTTATTTATCCATGTGGTAGGAGATGAGGCCAGAGAAGTCTACAATGCATTTACTTGGGATGCAGAGGGTGATGAGTGGAAGTTAGACCAGATTGTTGAGAAGTTCACTCAGTATTGTGCAGACAGGGACAGTGATGCCATGCATGTGCAGAGGTATTTCCAGTGTAATCAGAAGGAAGGTCAGTCTATCGACAGTTATTACACTGAAGTCCAGTCTTTAACCAAGAACTGTAACTTTACTCCAATAACGGACAAGATGATCAAGTACAGGATTATCTGTGGAGTGAGAAATGAGGCACTGCAGGTCAGACTACTCAGGGAACCCAACAATGCAACTCTAGCTCAGATATTGACACTCTGTAGATCCCAAGAGGCTGCTTCCAAGCAGGCCAAAGAACTAAAGAGTCAAGAAACTGTCAAAGTAGATGCTGTGCATAGGCA
This sequence comes from Amphiduros pacificus, assembly GCA_949316495.1. Lineage (NCBI taxonomy): Eukaryota > Metazoa > Annelida > Polychaeta > Phyllodocida > Hesionidae > Amphiduros > Amphiduros pacificus. The sequence goes on from OX439010.1 coordinate 10,367,329, forward strand.
TGATAAGTCCTATGGAAAACAGAAGAATAACCAGTCCAGGAGTACCCATAGTGGTCAGTCAAGAAATGGACACAGTGGTCAGTTTAATGGCAGTGGAAAGGCGAAAATAGACTGCAGCAGATGTGGTTATAAACACAAGCCAAATTCATGCCCAGCATATGGTAAAAAATGTCATGAATGTGGTGGAAGGAACCATTTTTCCAAGAAGTGTAAGTCACCAGGAGTGAACATGTTAGTGGCGGATGATGCTTCGGAGGGCAACTCAGATGATGGTTTCATTGTGGATGCTGTAGAAAGTGGAAAATCAAAATCTATTTCTGCATGGATGGTTCCACTCACAGTGAACGGTACAAATATCAGAATGAAACTTGATACAGGTGCGAATGTAAATATCCTCAGTGAGAAGGAGTATCAAAGTCTCAAGCAGAAGCCTAAAATCTTACCATCCCAAGTGAGATTGACAGCGTATAATGGTGGTGATGTACCAGTAAAAGGTCAGTGTGACCTGAAGATCACACACAAGAATACTGTACACACAGCTTCATTCATCATCACACCAGCTAAAGTGCAACCTATCCTAGGGGTAAGGGAATGTGAGCGACTGAATCTAGTGAAGCGTGTGTGGGCTGTGACCATGGAGAGCCCAACCCATCGACCTACTAAAGTGCAAAATATGAAAACTGTGAAAAAATCTGTGCCTAATGTGAAAAGTGTAAAGTCTGTGGGAAATAATCTAGAGCCGAAAGAGCTCAGAACTAAAGTACTCACTGAGTACAAAGATGTGTTCACTGGCTTAGGATGTCTACCAGGTGAACACAAGATCAGCATTGAGGAGTCTGTAACACCAGTGGTCGAGGCTTGTCGTAAGATACCCTTTGCTCTACACGACAAAGTAAGAGCTGAGCTTCAAAGGATGGAGGAAGCTGGGGTGATTACGAAAGTTACTGAACCAACTGAGTGGGTGAGTGGTTTGGTGGTGGTCACTAAGAAGAATGGGAGTTTAAGGTTATGCATGGATCCCAGGAACCTTAACAAGGCCATAAAGCGTGAACACTATAAAATGCCAACACGAGAAGAGATCATGGCTAAGTTTGCCAATAAGAAGTGGTTTTCAAAGATTGACGCCAAGCACGGATTTTGGCAAATTAAACTAGACCATGATTCTTCACTGCTGTGCACGGTAGCGACTCCATTCGGACGATATAGATTCCTACGTCTACCATTTGGTATCAAGTCAGCTCCGGAAGTATTCCACAGGATTATGCATGAAATATTTGAAGATGTGCCAGGTGTCGACACAAGTATGGATGATGTCATAATGGCTGGAAATGGGGTAGCCGATCATGATGCTACTCTAATGAGAGTGATTCAGAAGTGTCGTGAGAATAACCTCACACTGGGTGAGGAGAAATCATTATTCCGAGTACCTGAATTGATATTTGTGGGAGATTTGGTAACGAAAGATGGTCTAAAGCCAGACCCAGCCAAGATTAAAGCCATTGATGATATGGAGCGACCTACAAATGTCAAAAGTGTGCAAAGTTTCCTTGGACTCGTCACATTCTTAGCAAGGTTCATACCTGATTTAGCCACCAGGGCGGCCCCACTTAATAAGTTGAGGGAGAAGAACACTGAGTGGATGTGGTCTGAGGAGCAGGAAAGATCATGGAAGGATCTTAAGTCAATCGTCAAGTCACAACCAGTGATGCAGTTTTATGACCCGAACAAGGAAATACTGGTATCAAGTGATGCTTCTAAGTCAGGGCTTGGAGCAGTGTTATTACAGAAACACAATGATAAGTGGTTACCAGTTGCGTATGCTTCAAGGTCAATGACTGATGCTGAGACCCGGTACGCTCAAATAGAGAAGGAAGCGTTAGCCATGACATTTGCCTGTGACAGGTTTGATCAATATCTGTATGGTCAAACTTTCCAGATTGAAACGGATCACAAACCATTGGTATCCATATTTACCAAAGCCTTGAATGACTGTCCAGCAAGAATACAGAGATTCAGACTAAGACTGCTGAAGTATGACTTTGAGTTATTATTCACACCAGGCAGTAAGATGTTTGTAGCAGATGCTCTGTCCAGAAACTATCCAAAGCTGAAATCTCCTCAAAGTAGCACAGAAGAGGATGTGAGAGTGTATGTTAATCAAGTGTTAGCAACGACTCAGATGACAGATGAAAGGCTAGAGCAAGTCCGTGAAGAGACTAGCAAAGACGATGAACTGGTCAGATTGTCTCACACCATTATGAATGGTTGGCCAGTGGAGAGATCAAAGTGCCCAGTAGAAATAGAGGATTACTGGAATTATCGAGATGAGATGACAGTTATCGATGGTATAGTGTTTAAAGGCACTAGGATTGTAATACCGGCCAGTATGAGACAGGCCATGTTACATAAGATACATGTCGGACACCTCGGTCAGGAGAAATGTAAGCGCAGGGCTCGTCAAGTTCTGTTCTGGCCAAGGATTAATCAAGCCATAGATGCTATGGTTAGCAAGTGTTCAGCATGTCTCACTTATCAGGCTAAACAACAGTCTGAACCATTGTTACCGCATCCCGTACCATCAAAAGAGTGGGAGAAAGTTGCGAGTGACTTGTTTGAATTTGATGGTAATGACTATCTCTTGGTCACAGATTATTATTCTTACTACCCAGAAGTGGCCAAATTACGCAACACTAGTGCTAGAGAGGTAGTTAATGCCACCAAGCACATATTTTCGAGGCAAGGTGTACCTGAGAAACTGTACAGTGATAATGGACCATGCTACACCAGCTATGAATACACTAAGTTCAGCAAAGACTGGGATTTTAAGCATGACAGCTCAAGCCCCCATTATCCTCAGTCAAATGGGCTGGCTGAATCATCAGTGAAAGCAGTGAAAAAGATCTTCAAGAAGGCCAAGGAGAGTGGAGAAGATCCCCTATTAGGTCTGATGATCTATCGCAACACTCCTCTAGAGTGTGGATATTCTCCAAGTGAGCTATTAATGAAGAGGGCTTTACGTACAAATCTGCCAGATGGAAGTAAACTAGTGAAACCTAACACCAACCAGTCGGTAATGCAGCGTAAAGTTGAAATAAAGCAGAAACAGAAGCTTTATCATGACCGGAGAGCAAGTCCAACTCCACTATCACAACTGTTACCAGGTGACACAGTAAGAGTCCGAACTGATCGTCAGGATAATTGGGCTCAGAAAGCAGAGGTCAAGGAGCAGGTCGCACCAAGGTCATATATAGTGCAGACCGAAAATGGTGCAGAGTACCGTAGAAACCGCAAACACCTACTGAAGACTTCAGAACAACCTCCAGTAGTCTCAGTAGAAGAGCCAACATTAGTGCCAGACTATCTACCACTAGATCATGGAGTGATGCCATCAGCTGCACCAGGCATGCCAAGTCCTGATATAACACCCCCACCAGTAAACACTCCACCTAAACCCACCACTCAACCTCAAACTGGTCAAAGTGCAGTAAAACCAAGGATTGATCAGTCTAACTTTATACCAGGTGTCTATGTCACACAGTCAGGCCGAGTGTCTGTGAAGCCAAATAGACTAGGAGTCTAAAATGTCAGTTAAACATTAATAACAATCTGAAACTACAAAATATGTGACTCTAATCATGATAATAATATACCAATATAAATTCACAGAGCAGGACATTTGACAGTTTGCAGCAGAAGTCAGAGACAATTGTTTATTATCATAGTAATCAAGATAAATGGATGGGACAATAATGTAGAAGTTTTAAAGTTTAATTTCTCAGTTTAATTTTACTGTTTGATGTAAAATTGTAATATTGTGTATTGTTGTAAGAATTATCTTGAGAGAGAAATGATGTAAAGTAGTTTACTTGGTTACTGAACTTAGTTTAAAATTGTTAAAATTGTTGGTAACAAGTATGTAAACTTTAATTTTGAAAATGTAGATCTTTTCTAAGAAAGGGGAAGATGTAATGATATATGCTCATGGTCAATGATCCATACAAACAAACTTGACCTAGTTTATCAATGAGCATGCTCAGTACCCAGGGTCATGACCTGAGGTCACCCCTTCCTGTAATGGCTGAGTAGCTACAATACACAGTGCCCACGAGACAAAAGTGGAGCGGCCAACATATCAAATCAAATCAAATCAAATCAAATCACATGGTACAACACAAGATTAAGAATCTGTTATCTTTACATGCTTGACTAAGCATCCATCATAACACAAGTGCAATTCCTGTAGTTTTCCTGAAATGTGATCGAATTTCCTAATTATTCCTACAACACGTGCTGCAGAGTTTTGGAGGTATTGCAGCTTCCTAATGTCAGTTTTAGGAAGACCAGCCAGCAGGCCATTACCGTAATCTAGAGTAGATGTAACAAAAGCATGGGTAAGTGTTACAGCAGTCTTCTCGTCTAGACAATGTCTAATGGCTGCCAGGTTCCTGATGTGATAATAGCCCTTCTGACACATTTTTCTGATATGAGCCTTCATGTCCATGTTGGAGTCAAATGTGATACCAAGATCCACCACTGACTCACTAGGAGCAATATCAGAGCCACCAACTCTGATTGTGTCTGGGATACTACTGCAGGTTGCAGTATTGTACTTGTCAGTACATATGAGCATCTCTGTCTTTCCATCATTTATCTTCATCTTATTAGATATAAGGAAGTTTCTGACCTCATAGACACATTCCTCAAGTCTGTGTCTGCTTATATCCCCTTGATGAGGGGACGTGTGATCAACAGGGATGTAGATCTGAGTATCATCTGCATAGATATGATAGCTCAGACCATATTTGGCCAGAATGTCAGAGAGGGGTGTCATGTAAATGGTGAACAGTATGGGACCCAGAACTGAGCCCTGTGGCACTCCATATTTTATGGACTTGAGACAGGACCTATGGGTCCCAACCTTCACACATTGTTTCCTGTTCCTTAGATATGACCGAATCCAGGAGAGGGCGTGACCTTTGACATTACATCTAGCCTCCAGTCTATCAAATAGGATTTGATGGTCAATGGTGTCAAAGGCAGCAGAGAGGTCCAGCAACAGCAAGATGACTGACTTTTTGTTGTCTAGTGCACACAAGATATCATTTTGCACCTTTAACAAAGCAGTTTCAGTGCTGTGATATTCCTTGTAGGCAGATTGGAACTTGTCAGTAAGGCCATTCCTTACAGGCGAGTCTTTATGCAGTTTGTCACTGTTTGTGGCCATTTTCACAATAAAGAATGTATACCGTATTATCCATAATAGCCGCCCTCAACCTAATTACCGCCCCCCCTCCTGTCTGAAGCCTATCTGCAGACCAGGCCTTGGTGACTGGGGTAGTGGAGCTGCTGACTTACAATCCTACAGGGGTTGGCTATCTCAGTAGTAAACTTAAACTTATATAAACAGTACTCACAACTTCACTTGCAATATGCATTCAAATATATTGAAGAAAACACACACCCCTTGTAATGTTTGCTACAACCCCTTGAATATCCCTCAATTTCACATGATGCTACACTGTAAACAACTCCTCATGTTTGCATCAATGTGTAAGATCTGACACCTGAATGCTGGGTCACATGTGGGTCACAGTAAGGTGCCCAGTAGCACACCCTAGCCTCTGTAACTTACTTGGTTAATTACCCTATAGGCATGTGGTCAAGTGGGGAAACTACAGGGCTCAACACTGATTATAATAGATAATACTGTAGGTTAGCACAGTACCAATTCCAAGCATCGGTTCAAATAGAAAGAACCGGGACGGTTTCAAAACGTTAGAAACCGACGGGTTCCCGGGACTCGTCACGACCGGGGCCCATCACTCTGTAACATGACAACCACAGGTTTTATCACAAAGTCCGGCGAAGTATAGAATTCCCATTTGTCTATTTGTCAGCCGACATGTCAAACCTGTCTACTTGTGATGCATGTCAGCATTTTTTACTCTTATATCGCGGTAGGGATAATTTGGTGCCCATTCACCATGTTTTCTTTCTGCAGGCTCTGCAGGCCAAGCCAGTCGCTTTTCACCCATTAATAAGATATGAGTGGTAATCTTGCAAAGCACTGGATGCTTCAGATTTTAATTTATCTTGTGGTCGTCATGCATGCCCAATATTTAGTATCTTCAGTTCGTCGTTCATGATAAATGGCCTGCACAATAATACAAAGGTCAATGTCACAGCATCAAGATCAAAGGTCAAATCTGTGAAAAAAATGTATATGGTGCTTGATATTGTGTTGATGTAGAATATACATGAAGTCCTTTTTATTCACTTTTAGCGGTTGAGATATTGCATGCACACAAATCTTGAATTCAAGGTCACTGTGTCAAGGTCAAAGGTCACATGACTAAAAAGGTATGATGAGGCACAACAATGACCCAAGAATTTTCTGTACACCAAATATTAATTTCCTCCTACAAGTGGTTGCTGAGATAGGCTCCGTACAAAATTAGTCAAGGTCACTGCACCAAGGACCAATGGTAATATCACTTAAGATTTGAATGAATCTGAATCTTCACCTATATATCTACCTCTGTATAAAATTTGAAACAAATATTCCAGGTAAATTGGAGGCAGACAGATTTTGACAGGCAGATGGACGGACAGACAGACATTTTCCCACTCCTAAAGCTCTGGGAATTCAAAAAGTCAGCAGAGGTAAAAATCCATCCTTTTCAGTTTAATACTTCAACTTTCAATCTAAAATTATTGAGATTGAAACTGGACGAGACAAACCTTGTGTGCCACACATCCATTCTTTGAAAATAATCTGTCCAAAAGGCTTCAATCTAACAATTCTTTGACGAAGAATATGAATTCATTTCAGCCTTGGAAAAGAGAAACCTGGTGTGTGAAATAGATTAGCCAACAGTCGCAGGGTAAGTTTCATATTAACATAATTATTCAATATTATGGAACCTCCCTCCACGAGAGTACTCTGTATTACTATCTCTGCATTGCCTTGTTTTTTATCTCCCTGAGTCATTAATACTTGCCTTGCTCACAAAAATATCATCAAATCTGAATTGGCCAATATCAGTTCATAAAACTGTACCCAGGTGTCTGTCACATATACTGACCAATCAGTACAACTGCCAGTACAAAACAAATCTATTTATATTCTTTCACCAATGAGTTGACAGGCAGATTTTTATGAATACTGATGACTTGCGCTCGATTCCCATTTTACGCTACAGAGAGTGGAGCCATGGACTGGCACAAAATAATGGATTATCAATTTAGGATAAGGTATTTAGGATCAAGTGTCGAATGGCCTTCTCTGAGGAGATTTTGTGTGCTTGTAGAATTATTGACAAACACCTAAACACACTTGTAAGTCTGATGTATATGTTTGCATTTGAAATATATGTGGCGCCATGTGGCATAAAAATAGGGGTAAGCCAAATGAAATCAATACTCAGAATATGCTTTTAGAATATCATATTAACATATTCAGACTCGGCACCCTCCTGGAGGGCTCCCTTCAAATATCTAATACTAATTTGAAAGAAATAAATCTCCTGTAAAGACTTCAATCCTGACAATTGTTCGAACTCATCTGAACGTTTGATAAGAACAATGAGCATGTACATCAGTAGCACAGACATGTATGACATCAACTTAATCTTAAAATGAGATTTTTGTCTAATTTGACAAAAGAAAGAAGTGCCACAGTTACACATTGGATAACTCAAAGAATCAGAGATTGCTCACCCTGTGTTACTCTGCATGACACAGGAAGTATTCAATTACTACCTCTGCAGTCACACACTGTCCACCAGAGGCACACGCAAACTAGTGATAGGTTCACCATGTCGCCCTCTGGTGGAGTTTGCTGCAGTCATTGCCCTGTTGTTGATCTCATTCAAAGTTTGGAATTCCCTGAGTCATAAACACTTGCTTTGCTCAAAAAAGTATCCTCAAATCTGAATTGACCAACAAATGACCAACAGGTGTATGGCACACCAACTGACAAAGCAGAATCTATTTCAGTTAGCATATATTCCCTGCCAGTTCACAGCCAGATTTTTATGAATAATGATGACTTGCAGTCTATTCTTTGTGCACCTTTATACCTTTGGTGGCAGGGACTGATATTATAGAGTAATAAAGTCTTGCTGTGGAGGGTAACCCTGTGTATGTAATTATTGAAGAAAAAACCAATTTTATTATTGCCTTCCAATAAATGATGAAAATATTGCTATTGCATTGGCAAAATGACCCAAACGTTTTACACCAGGACACCATGTTAAACCTGGATGGTTCATGTCATATATCTACAATATAAGATATGAGATAATTATTGTACTTATGTACTTAAAGGGATTAAGCACCAATTTTGAAAAAAACTTTTAAAATTCACATATTGGTAATAAATGTATTTGTCTTTCATGTTTATAAACTTTTTGAAAAATGTATCCCCATCATTGTCTGTAAAACCTATTTGAACATGAACCTCACATATAGGCCCCTAATAAAGCACACTCCTTTCTTGGCGTCATTTTTATGTGGAGTGTCATCATAGAGGCACTGAAAGGTAAAATGACGTCATAAGAGCATGGAAATATGCTTATGACGTCATGAAATGTATTGTCTTTTGAAAAGTACCAAAATGACGTAAAACAGTGCTACCCCACTTTGAGCCTCAATTGAGGTCAAATAAAGTTCACGCAACCCGTGTTTACCCGTCACGTGCAGCCATGGACTGAGAAAATCTTATACAGACTGTGCAACTTCTATGTCTTGTAGCAACTTTTCTTGTTGCTTGATGTCAGACTTTAGTACATCATGGTGTTCATATGTATATATACTGTTGCAAAATCAAGAAAACAGGATTGGTGCTTAATACCTTTAATAAACAGAAAAGAAATTGGATATTTCTTTTTGGCTGTATCAAACCTACATGAATATATTTCACTTTATTTCAATTTAACCCTCATAAATTTAACTAGAAGACTACCACTGGCACAATTCAATTTAACGTTAGGGGGGACAGTGTCTTCTAAAGTTCTTTTTTCCCGCCAAAAAAAGTCATTTGAACCCCAAAAAATAACATGGTGCAAGATGATTGCTTTGTATAAAAATAACTACAAGAAGGATTTCAGCCTTTAAGGTTTCAAATGCTTAGGGATAGATTTTTCTTTTGATTTGATTTTTAATTTGTTTTTAAAATTTTATCATTCTTAATCATTTTACATTTAAAGTTACAGTAAAAATCAGAAAACAATGGTTTTTTTGGTAACAATTTTAGAAAAGACAGAGCTATCTTGAAAAACATTTTTGTGAACAACTACATTATCAATCTGTAGAACTAAGGCATTAATCTTAAGCTAGAATGATGTTATTTAGTTTAAATAGACAGAATTTTAAAAGATGTCTTATAACTCAGGTAATGTGTGTTTTTGTAAATAAAATGATTCAAATAAATGCAAATTTTGACAACATTTGGTAATTTTTGACTTGAGTTTGAAGAAAGTTAGGTATCTCAAAATATAGACCATTAATCAAAATTCCATCTATTTAAACTAAATAGAATAATATTTGGAGTACACCTGATCTTAAATTTTGGTAATTAAACTTGCAAAACTTCTCAATTTTGTTATAAACATAGGCATCAGAGATGCATCAACCCTCAGCCCTGGTAACTCATTGCACAACATTCGCTCCACACAATATTTGTGAACAATCGTCACTGCACCAAGGCAAATTGAGGCAGGGGTTAAAAATCCCATAAAATCTACTTCCTTTGATAGCTTAGGTGTGTCAAGTATCATGAAACTGTCATCATTTACTCTAGAATTATTGAGATGGGCCGGTGACCTTGAAAAGCAGGTTAAGGTCACCGTCCATCAAACTCATCTGGGGTCTTCACCAGATGTTTATTTGTGTCAATTCTCATGAAGCTGCCATTATTTGTTCTTGAGTTATTGCAATGTTGTGGATTTGACATAATTGTCCCCGTGACCTTGAAAATAGGTGAAGGTCACCATTCATCAAACTCTTTTGGGGTCTTTACTAGATGCTTATTTGTGTCAAATCTCATAAAGCTGCCATCATTCGTTCTCGAGTTATCGCAATGATGGGGATTTCATGGTACAATTGTCCCTGTGACCTTGAAAAGTAGGTGAAGGTCATGTTCGTTCAAAGAAAGTCTGAGGTCTTCACCAGATGCTTATGTGTGTCAAGTCTCATAAAGCTGCCATTATTTGTTCTTGAGTTACTGCGATGACAAGGATGATTTCACATAATTGTCCCTGTGACCTTGAAAAGTAGGTGAAGGTCATGTTTCATAAAAATTCTGAGGTTTTCACCAGATGATTATGTGTGTCAAATCTCATAAAGCTGCCATCATTCATTCTTGAGTTATTGTGATTCTTGGGATTTCACATAATTGTCCCTGTAACCTTGAAAAATAGGTCAAGGTCGCCGTCCATCAAACTCGTCCGAGGTTTTCACCAGATGCTTATGTGTGGTAAGTTTCATGAAGCTGCCATCATTTGTTCTCGAGTTATCGCGATGACAAGGATAATTTCACATAATTGTCCCTGTGACCTTGAAAAGTAGGTGAAGGTCATGTTTCATAGAAAAAATTCATCCAAGGTTTTCACTAGATGCTTATGTGTGGTAGGTTTCATGAAGCTGCCATCATTTGTTCTCGAGTTATCACAATAACATGGATGATTTCACATAATTGTCCCTGTGACCTTGAAAAGTAGGTGAAGGTCATGTTCGTTCAAAGAAAGTCTGAGGTCTTCACCAGATGCTTATGTGTGTCAAGTCTCATAAAGCTGCCATCATTTGTTCTTGAGTTATTGCGATGACAAGGATGATTTCACATAATTGTCCCTGTGACCTTGAAAAATAGGTCAAGGTCGCTGTCCATCGAACTCGTCCGAGGTTTTCACCAGATGCTTATGTGTGTCAGGTTTCATGAAGCTGCCATCATTTGTTCTCGAGTTATCGCGATGACAAGGATCATTTCACATAATTGTCCTTGTGACCTTGAAAAGTAGGTGAAGGTCATGTTTCATAAAAAAAATTCTGAGGTCTTCACCAGATGCTTATGTGTGTCAAATCTCATAAAGCTGCCATCATTCCTTCTTGAGTTATTGTGATTCTTGGGATTTCACATAATTGTCCCTGTGACCTTGAAAAATAGATCAAGGTCGCCGTCCATCGAACTTGTCCGAGGTTTTCACCAGATGCTTATTTGTGTCAAGTTTCATGAAGCTGCCATCATTTGTTCTCGAGTTATCGCGATAACAAGGATGTTCGCTACAGACATACAGACATAGACATACAGACATACATACATACATACATACCCACGCCAGGAGTACTACAATACCCTCAGCCTGATTACATCAGGGGCTGAGGGTAAAAAGCGTGGGAAATTTGGAGAAATATGATATTTTGTTTACTTCTAATTTTGTATCACTGGGCAGTGATGAGGTCGAATGCAGCAGCTACTGGCTAATGGATTAGTCATAAAAGACCAATAAATGATGTTTTATGTGTATGTATCAACAATGATCCCCTTTGGACAGAAATATGTTACCTATTTAGCTTACTTTGGTATGTTACAAAGGTGCACTATTTCATGTAGTTCAAGGAGTAATGACGTCATAATGGTATAATGGTGCTGTGGCTATTCATCAATGAAATAGTGATGTCGTACCTTTTGGTAACTAAGCAACAATCAACGACACATTTCATGCAGCTGTGATCCTCTGTATGAAATGTCCCTGTTCCCCCTAACGTTAAAGATATAAAGCATCAATTCTACAATTTGGTGTATTGAAAGCTTAGCCACATATGAACTTCATGACAAATTGAAATTATAATAGAATAATAATATAAGTTGGTAAAAGACATAAGAGTTGCACTCCCAGCAGAGGTCTTTCTGAGCCATAAGCTGTATGTGACGGGTAAACACCGGTAGAGTGAATTTTGTTTGAAAAAGTAGGGTAGCACTGTTTGATGTCATTCTGGCATTATTCAGAGGTCAATGCATTTCATGACATCATAAGTGTGTTGCAATAATTTTATGACCTTATTTTACCTTTAAGTGCCTCAATGATGACACTCCACATAAAGGTGATGCTAAGCATAGGGAATCTGAAAAGCTAAGATAGTTATCACCGTGGCCTGGGGATCTAGCCATGGCAATAAGGGTTAAATGAATGACAACGCTGGTCGTAGAGTTTAGAGTTGTATTTCTTATCTTAATCCAAATACATAAAGTGTCCGTGATACAGAGTGTGAATGTAAGTCATGTACAATGTTTGTCAGAACCAATCTGTTTCATATTTGCTTCTGAAGACTAAACTGTGATTCCAAAACTGAATCCAAGACTGATTCCAAGACTGACTCTAAAACTGAATCTAAAACTGAATCTAAAACTGAATGCCTTGGGTTTGGATGCAGGGCCCTTTTAAGCAGCCCTGATGCCGGCAGTCTTGAGTCAGCCTGCCGTCATCCGGATTCCCAGTATTTGGTGACTAGGGTTCCGGGTTGCCTGCATCTTAACAAATGGCTTTGTACTACTGATTGCTTTGTACCCAATGTCATGCTTGCTGTGAGATATTTACCATAGGGTTTCTTTATATCTAATACAACGTTATGAAGACTTACTTTCTTACATTTAACACTGTGACAATGTGTCGAAATTGTGTGAATAATGCAATGTCAATTCTCCCTTCACTCATATACAACTAAAGGGATGAAAGCTTAAATCACAACCTTGGATGAGATCATTTTTAGTCCATGTATATGGTTATCAATCTTACTTTTAGGACCTTGAGGTGTGGATATTTCTGATCTATGCCATCCAACCCTTAAATTCAGTGTTTCAAAACGTAACCTAGCCTTACCTTAATTAATATTTCTGCCCAAATCTGAGATCACTTGTACAAAAATCAGAAAAGCCTGTGACCCAATGGAGGGAATGATGGAAATGAATAGTGTCCCATAGAATACTACAATCATGTGCTCAATGGGGTGTGACAATGCCTTGTAGTTCTATGTAAATATTATGAGCAATTTAACAACAGGGGGCGCAAAATTTCTCAATTTCCTCGAGAATAATATTATTTAGAGGGTGTTCCACCACACAATCACCGGTTTTTTCTTATATCTCTTGGAACACAATTTTCAACTCCATCAAAGAAATATTTTTGAAGGTCATAAGGTAAAGTTTTCAATTTTTAAAAATGCTTTGCTATCTTAGCATTGAATAGATAATATTCTCTAAATTTTAGGATGTACATAAGTATTTTTAATCTCTTTTGAAAGATCAGGTTGACAGAAATGTGATGCAAGAGCTTTCATGCCCTTAGTTTAAATAATAGTAATGCTATATATAGGCACATGGCCGAGATCAAACCTATTTTTATCATTTGCAGACAGCTCATGATGCTAAGAAAGAAGTGTGCTTCCATAAGTAGGCCATAAATAGATTTTACAGACAATAAAGGGGATTAATTTTTCAGAAAGTTTATAGACATGAAAGACAAATACATTTACCACCAATATGTGAATTTTAAATGTTTTTTGCAAAATTGGTGCTTAATCCCTTTAAGAGTGATTGGGGAATTATTTTGGCATTTTGGATTTTCACTCTATATCAATCTCGAGTAACAAAATACCTACATATATACCAACTCATACATACATATATACCAAAGTCATACCTACCAAACCAAATTCTTGTATTTGAGTCAGGTCCAGAATTTTAGTGACAGACAATCCTATTATCTTTAAAAAAACTGTAAAACTAACAAAAATATAAATCTGATATTAGCTGATGCATCTTCCTTACACATTCCTATGTTTTATAGTTTGAAAAACAATATTGGAAAAATTATCACCCATCCCTCTGACTTCTATTTGACTGAGAAATACAAAATACACCCATCAGACATCTGTAACATTACCTATTAAACACACTTACATGATTTTATTTTTCAGAACGTTTTCTTCAATCATAAAAAGACAAACAACGGATAGTTAAATAGAATTGACAGTATGAGAAGATAATCAAAATATCAGGTTCTACCTCAATATAATAATAATGGAGAGTCAGGAAGATATTCACGAGAGGCTCATTGGAGCAATTGAGCAAGGGAAAGAAGATGAGGCGCTGCACTTACTGCATGCTGTCCAAGATGTAAATGATGTTTTTGATCGCAACCATAATTCGTTGCTTATATTAGCCTCGAGATCTGGCCTCGTCAAATGTGTTGAAATATTAATGAATCGAAAAGCAAAAATTGATTTACATAATAAATCAAATGAAACTGCTCTGATGATAGCTGCAGAGAACGGTAATGACAAGGTTACAGAGCTGCTACTACAACATATTGCATTGGTTGATATTCAGGATAGTGACCAGGAGACAGCTCTGATGTGGGCTGCATGGAATGGTCATGACAAGGTTACAGAGCTGCTACTACAACATAATGCATCGGTTAATATAAAGAATGGTAACCAGGAGACAGCCCTGATGCGGGCTGCAGTGAAGGGTCATGACAAGGTTACAGAGCTGCTACTACAACATAATGCATCAGTTGATATACAGGATAGTAACCAGTCAACAGCTCTGATGAGGGCTGCATGGAAGGGTCATGACAAGGTTACAGAGCTGCTACTACAACATAATGCATCAGTTGATATACAGGATAGTGACCAGTGGACAGCTCTGATGTGGGCTGCATGGAAGGGTCATGACAAGGTTACAGAGCTGCTACTACAACATGATGCATCGGTTGATATTCAGGATATTAACCAGTCAACAGCTCTGATGATAGCTGCAGAGAATGGTCATGACAATGTTACAGAGCTGCTATTACAACATAATGCATCAGTTGATATCCAGAATATTAATCAGTCAACAGCTCTGATGATAGCTGCATGGAATGGTCATGACAAGATTACAGAGCTGCTACTACAACATAATGCATCGGTTGATATACAGAATAGTATCCAGTGGACAGCCCTGATGAAGGCTGCAAAGAAGGGTCATGACAAGGTTACAGAGCTGCTACTACAACATAATGCATTGGTTGATATTCAGGATAGTATCCAGTGGACAGCTCTGATGAGGGCTGCAAAGGGTCAGCACAAGGTTACAGAGCTGCTACTACAACATAATGCATTGGTTGATATCCAGAATATTAACCAGTCAACAGCTCTGATGATGGCTGCAGAGAATGGTCATGACAAGGTTACAGGGCTGCTACTACAACATAATGCATCAGTTGATATACAGAATAGTAACCAGTGGACAGCTCTGATGTGGGCCGCAGAGAAGGGTCATGACAAGGTTACAGAGCTGCTACTACAACATAATGCATCAGTTGATATCCAGAATATTAACCAGTCAACAGCTCTGATGATGGCTGCAGAGAATGGTCATGACAAGGTTACAGAGCTGCTACTACAACATAATGCATCGGTTGATATCCAGAATAGTGACCAGTGGACAGCTCTGATGATAGCTGCAGAGGAGGGTCATGACAAGGTTACAGAGCTGCTACTACAACATAATGCATCAGTTGATATCCAGAATATTAACCAGGAGACAGCTCTGATGATAGCTGCAGAGAATGGCCATGACAAGGTTACAGAGCTGCTACTACAACATAATGCATCAGTTGATATACAGGAAAGTAACCAGTCAACAGCTCTGATGATAGCTGCAGAGGAGGGTCATGACAAGGTTACAGAGCTGCTACTACAACATAATGCATCGGTTGATATCCAGAATATTAACCAGTCAACAGCTCTGATGATGGCTGCAGAGAATGGTCATGACAAGGTTACAGAGCTGCTACTACAACATAATGCATCAGTTGATATACAGGATAGTGACCAGTGGACAACCCTGATGATGGCTGCAGGGAAGGGTCATGACAAGGTTACAGAGCTGCTACTACGACATAATGCATCGGTTAATATTAAGGATGGTAACCAGCAGACAGCCCTAATGTGCGCTGCAGAGAATGGTGATGACAAGGTTACAGAGCTGCTACTACAACATAATGCATCAGTTGATATCCAGAATAGTGACCAGTGGACAGCTCTGATGTGGGCTGCATGGGATGGTCATGACAAGGTTACAGAGCTGCTACTACAACATAATGCATCAGTTGATATACAGGATAGTGACCAGTGGACAACCCTGATGATGGCTGCAGGGAAGGGTCATGACAAGGTTACAGAGCTGCTACTACAACATAATGCATCAGTTGATATCCAGAATAGTGACCAGTGGACAGCTCTGATGAGGGCTGCAGAGAATGGTCATGACAAGGTTACAGAGCTGCTACTACAACATAATGCATCAGTTGATATCCAGAATAGTGACCAGTGGACAGCTCTGATGTGGGCTGCAGAGAATGGTCATGACAAGGTTACAGAGCTGCTACTACAACATAATGCATCGGTTGATATCCAGGATAGTAACCAGGTGACAGCTCTGATGATAGCTGCAGAGAAGGGTCATGACAAGGTTACAGAGCTGCTACTACAACATAATGCATCGGTTGATATCCAGAATAGTGACCAGTGGACAGCTCTGATGATAGCTGCAGAGGAGGGTCATGACAAGGTTACAGAGCTGCTACTACAACATAATGCATCAGTTGATATCCAGAATATTAACCAGGAGACAGCTCTGATGATAGCTGCAGAGAATGGCCATGACAAGGTTACAGAGCTGCTACTACAACATAATGCATCAGTTGATATACAGGAAAGTAACCAGTCAACAGCTCTGATGATAGCTGCAGAGGAGGGTCATGACAAGGTTACAGAGCTGCTACTACAACATAATGCATCGGTTGATATCCAGAATATTAACCAGTCAACAGCTCTGATGATGGCTGCAGAGAATGGTCATGACAAGGTTACAGAGCTGCTACTACAACATAATGCATCAGTTGATATACAGGATAGTGACCAGTGGACAACCCTGATGATGGCTGCATGGAAGGGTCATGACAAGGTTACAGAGCTGCTACTACGACATAATGCATCGGTTAATATTAAGGATGGTAACCAGCAGACAGCCCTAATGTGCGCTGCAGAGAATGGTGATGACAAGGTTACAGAGCTGCTACTACAACATAATGCATCAGTTGATATCCAGAATAGTGACCAGTGGACAGCTCTGATGTGGGCTGCAGGGAAGGGTCATGACAAGGTTACAGAGCTGCTACTACAACATAATGCATCAGTTGATATCCAGAATAGTGACCAGTGGACAGCTCTGATGAGGGCTGCAGAGAATGGTCATGACAAGGTTACAGAGCTGCTACTACAACATGATGCATCGGTTGATATTCAGGATATTAACCAGTCAACAGCTCTGATGATAGCTGCAGAGAATGGTCATGACAATGTTACAGAGCTGCTATTACAACATAATGCATCGGTTGATATCCAGAATATTAATCAGTCAACAGCTCTGATGAAGGCTGCATGGAAGGGTCATGACAAGGTTACAGAGCAGCTACTACAACATAATGCTTCGGTTGATATTCAGGATAGTATCCAGTGGACAGCTCTGATGAGGGCTGCAAAGAAGGGTCATGACAAGGTTACAGAGCTGCTACTACAACATAATGCATTAGTTAATATAAAGGATGGTAACCAGTGGACAGCTCTGATGAGGGCTGCAGGGAAGGGTCATGACAAGGTTACAGAGCTGCTACTACAACATAATGCATCAGTTGATATCCAGAATAGTGACCAGTGGACAGCTCTGATGATAGCTGCAGAGGAGGGTCATGACAAGGTTACAGAGCTGCTACTACAACATAATGCATCAGTTAATATAAAGGATGGTAACCAGTGGACAGCTCTGATGAGGGCTGCAAAGAAGGGTCATGACAAGGTTACAGAGCTGCTACTACAACATAATGCATCAGTTGATATACAGAATAGTAACCAGTGGACAGCTCTGATGTGGGCCGCAGAGAAGGGTCATGACAAGGTTACAGAGCTGCTACTACAACATAATGCATCAGTTGATATACAGAATAGTAACCAGTGGACAGCTCTGATGTGGGCCGCAGAGAAGGGTCATGACAAGGTTACAGAGCTGCTACTACAACATAATGCATCGGTTGATATTCAGGATAGTAACCAGCAGACAGCTCTGATGAGGGCTGCATGGAATGGTCATGACAAGGTTACAGAGCTGCTACTACAACATAATGCATCAGTTAATATAAAGGATGGTAACCAGTGGACAGCTCTGGTGTGGGCTGCAGGGAAGGGTCATGACAAGGTTACAGAGCTGCTACTACAACATAATGCATCAGTTGATATCCAGAATAGTGACCAGTGGACAGCTCTGATGAGGGCTGCAGAGAATGGTCATGACAAGGTTACAGAGCTGCTACTACAACATGATGCATCGGTTGATATTCAGGATATTAACCAGTCAACAGCTCTGATGATAGCTGCAGAGAATGGTCATGACAATGTTACAGAGCTGCTATTACAACATAATGCATCGGTTGATATCCAGAATATTAATCAGTCAACAGCTCTGATGAAGGCTGCATGGAAGGGTCATGACAAGGTTACAGAGCAGCTACTACAACATAATGCTTCGGTTGATATTCAGGATAGTATCCAGTGGACAGCTCTGATGAGGGCTGCAAAGAAGGGTCATGACAAGGTTACAGAGCTGCTACTACAACATAATGCATTAGTTAATATAAAGGATGGTAACCAGTGGACAGCTCTGATGAGGGCTGCAGGGAAGGGTCATGACAAGGTTACAGAGCTGCTACTACAACATAATGCATCAGTTGATATCCAGAATAGTGACCAGTGGACAGCTCTGATGATAGCTGCAGAGGAGGGTCATGACAAGGTTACAGAGCTGCTACTACAACATAATGCATCAGTTAATATAAAGGATGGTAACCAGTGGACAGCTCTGATGAGGGCTGCAAAGAAGGGTCTTGACAAGGTTACAGAGCTGCTACTACAACATAATGCATCAGTTGATATACAGAATAGTAACCAGTGGACAGCTCTGATGTGGGCCGCAGAGAAGGGTCATGACAAGGTTACAGAGCTGCTACTACAACATAATGCATCAGTTGATATACAGAATAGTAACCAGCAGACAGCTCTGATGTGGGCCGCAGAGAAGGGTCATGACAAGGTTACAGAGCTGCTACTACAACATAATGCATCGGTTGATATTCAGGATAGTAACCAGCAGACAGCTCTGATAAGGGCTGCATGGAATGGTCATGACAAGGTTACAGAGCTGCTACTACAACATAATGCATCAGTTAATATAAAGGATGGTAACCAGTGGACAGCTCTGGTGTGGGCTGCAGGGAAGGGTCATGACAAGGTTACAGAGCTGCTACTACAACATAATGCATCAGTTGATATCCAGAATATTAACCAGTCAACAGCTCTGATGTGGGCCGCAGAGAAGGGTCATGACAAGGTTACAGAGCTGCTACTACAACATAATGCATCGGTTGATATTCAGGATAGTAACCAGCAGACAGCTCTGATGAGGGCTGCATGGAATGGTCATGACAAGGTTACAGAGCTGCTACTACAACATAATGCATCAGTTAATATAAAGGATGGTAACCAGTGGACAGCTCTGGTGTGGGCTGCAAAGAAGGGTCATGACAAGGTTACAGAGCTGCTACTACAACATAATGCATCAGTTGATATACAGAATAGTAACCAGTGGACAGCTCTGATGTGGGCCGCAGAGAAGGGTCATGACAAGGTTACAGAGCTGCTACTACAACATAATGCATCGGTTGATATCCAGGATAGTAACCAGGTGACAGCTCTGATGATAGCTGCAGAGAAGGGTCATGACAAGGTTACAGAGCTGCTACTACAACATAATGCATCGGTTGATATCCAGAATAGTGACCAGTGGACAGCTCTGATGATAGCTGCAGAGGAGGGTCATGACAAGGTTACAGAGCTGCTACTACAACATAATGCATCAGTTGATATCCAGAATATTAACCAGGAGACAGCTCTGATGATAGCTGCAGAGAATGGCCATGACAAGGTTACAGAGCTGCTACTACAACATAATGCATCAGTTGATATACAGGAAAGTAACCAGTCAACAGCTCTGATGATAGCTGCAGAGGAGGGTCGTGACAAGGTTACAGAGCTGCTACTACAACATAATGCATCGGTTGATATCCAGAATATTAACCAGTCAACAGCTCTGATGATGGCTGCAGAGAATGGTCATGACAAGGTTACAGAGCTGCTACTACAACATAATGCATCAGTTGATATACAGGATAGTGACCAGTGGACAACCCTGATGATGGCTGCATGGAAGGGTCATGACAAGGTTACAGAGCTGCTACTACGACATAATGCATCGGTTAATATTAAGGATGGTAACCAGCAGACAGCCCTAATGTGCGCTGCAGAGAATGGTGATGACAAGGTTACAGAGCTGCTACTACAACATAATGCATCAGTTGATATCCAGAATAGTGACCAGTGGACAGCTCTGATGTGGGCTGCAGGGAAGGGTCATGACAAGGTTACAGAGCTGCTACTACAACATAATGCATCAGTTGATATCCAGAATAGTGACCAGTGGACAGCTCTGATGAGGGCTGCAGAGAATGGTCATGACAAGGTTACAGAGCTGCTACTACAACATGATGCATCGGTTGATATTCAGGATATTAACCAGTCAACAGCTCTGATGATAGCTGCAGAGAATGGTCATGACAATGTTACAGAGCTGCTATTACAACATAATGCATCGGTTGATATCCAGAATATTAATCAGTCAACAGCTCTGATGAAGGCTGCATGGAAGGGTCATGACAAGGTTACAGAGCAGCTACTACAACATAATGCTTCGGTTGATATTCAGGATAGTATCCAGTGGACAGCTCTGATGAGGGCTGCAAAGAAGGGTCATGACAAGGTTACAGAGCTGCTACTACAACATAATGCATTAGTTAATATAAAGGATGGTAACCAGTGGACAGCTCTGATGAGGGCTGCAGGGAAGGGTCATGACAAGGTTACAGAGCTGCTACTACAACATAATGCATCAGTTGATATCCAGAATAGTGACCAGTGGACAGCTCTGATGATAGCTGCAGAGGAGGGTCATGACAAGGTTACAGAGCTGCTACTACAACATAATGCATCAGTTAATATAAAGGATGGTAACCAGTGGACAGCTCTGATGAGGGCTGCAAAGAAGGGTCATGACAAGGTTACAGAGCTGCTACTACAACATAATGCATCAGTTGATATACAGAATAGTAACCAGTGGACAGCTCTGATGTGGGCCGCAGAGAAGGGTCATGACAAGGTTACAGAGCTGCTACTACAACATAATGCATCAGTTGATATACAGAATAGTAACCAGTGGACAGCTCTGATGTGGGCCGCAGAGAAGGGTCATGACAAGGTTACAGAGCTGCTACTACAACATAATGCATCGGTTGATATTCAGGATAGTAACCAGCAGACAGCTCTGATGAGGGCTGCATGGAATGGTCATGACAAGGTTACAGAGCTGCTACTACAACATAATGCATCAGTTAATATAAAGGATGGTAACCAGTGGACAGCTCTGGTGTGGGCTGCAGGGAAGGGTCATGACAAGGTTACAGAGCTGCTACTACAACATAATGCATCAGTTGATATCCAGAATAGTGACCAGTGGACAGCTCTGATGAGGGCTGCAGAGAATGGTCATGACAAGGTTACAGAGCTGCTACTACAACATGATGCATCGGTTGATATTCAGGATATTAACCAGTCAACAGCTCTGATGATAGCTGCAGAGAATGGTCATGACAATGTTACAGAGCTGCTATTACAACATAATGCATCGGTTGATATCCAGAATATTAATCAGTCAACAGCTCTGATGAAGGCTGCATGGAAGGGTCATGACAAGGTTACAGAGCAGCTACTACAACATAATGCTTCGGTTGATATTCAGGATAGTATCCAGTGGACAGCTCTGATGAGGGCTGCAAAGAAGGGTCATGACAAGGTTACAGAGCTGCTACTACAACATAATGCATTAGTTAATATAAAGGATGGTAACCAGTGGACAGCTCTGATGAGGGCTGCAGGGAAGGGTCATGACAAGGTTACAGAGCTGCTACTACAACATAATGCATCAGTTGATATCCAGAATAGTGACCAGTGGACAGCTCTGATGATAGCTGCAGAGGAGGGTCATGACAAGGTTACAGAGCTGCTACTACAACATAATGCATCAGTTAATATAAAGGATGGTAACCAGTGGACAGCTCTGATGAGGGCTGCAAAGAAGGGTCTTGACAAGGTTACAGAGCTGCTACTACAACATAATGCATCAGTTGATATACAGAATAGTAACCAGTGGACAGCTCTGATGTGGGCCGCAGAGAAGGGTCATGACAAGGTTACAGAGCTGCTACTACAACATAATGCATCAGTTGATATACAGAATAGTAACCAGCAGACAGCTCTGATGTGGGCCGCAGAGAAGGGTCATGACAAGGTTACAGAGCTGCTACTACAACATAATGCATCGGTTGATATTCAGGATAGTAACCAGCAGACAGCTCTGATAAGGGCTGCATGGAATGGTCATGACAAGGTTACAGAGCTGCTACTACAACATAATGCATCAGTTAATATAAAGGATGGTAACCAGTGGACAGCTCTGGTGTGGGCTGCAGGGAAGGGTCATGACAAGGTTACAGAGCTGCTACTACAACATAATGCATCAGTTGATATCCAGAATATTAACCAGTCAACAGCTCTGATGTGGGCCGCAGAGAAGGGTCATGACAAGGTTACAGAGCTGCTACTACAACATAATGCATCGGTTGATATTCAGGATAGTAACCAGCAGACAGCTCTGATGAGGGCTGCATGGAATGGTCATGACAAGGTTACAGAGCTGCTACTACAACATAATGCATCAGTTAATATAAAGGATGGTAACCAGTGGACAGCTCTGGTGTGGGCTGCAAAGAAGGGTCATGACAAGGTTACAGAGCTGCTACTACAACATAATGCATCAGTTGATATACAGAATAGTAACCAGTGGACAGCTCTGATGTGGGCCGCAGAGAAGGGTCATGACAAGGTTACAGAGCTGCTACTACAACATAATGCATCGGTTGATATTCAGGATAGTAACCAGTGGACAGCTCTGGTGTGGGCTGCAGGGAAGGGTCATGACAAGGTTACAGAGCTGCTACTACAACATAATGCATCAGTTGATATACAGAATAGTAACCAGTGGACAGCTCTGATGTGGGCCGCAGAGAAGGGTCATGACAAGGTTACAGAGCTGCTACTACAACATAATGCATCGGTTGATATTCAGGATAGTAACCAGCAGACAGCTCTGATGAGGGCTGCATGGAATGGTCATGACAAGGTTACAGAGCTGCTACTACAACATAATGCATCAGTTAATATAAAGGATGGTAACCAGTGGACAGCTCTGGTGTGGGCTGCAGGGAAGGGTCATGACAAGGTTACAGAGCTGCTACTACAACATAATGCATCAGTTGATATCCAGAATAGTGACCAGTGGACAGCTCTGATGTGGGCTGCAGAGAATGGTCATGACAAGGTTACAGAGCTGCTACTACAACATAATGCATTAGTTAATATAAAGGATGGTAACCAGTGGACAGCTCTGATGAGGGCTGCAGAGAATGGTCATGACAAGGTTACAGAGCTGCTACTACAACATAATGCATCAGTTGATATCCAGAATAGTGACCAGTCAACAGCTCTGATGATAGCTGCAGAGAAGGGTCATGACGAGGTTACAGAGCTGCTACTACAACATAATGCATCGGTTGATATTCAGGATAGTGACCAGTGGACAGCTCTGATGAGGGCTGCAGAGAATGGTCATGACAAAGTTACAGAGCTGCTACTACAACATAATGCATCAGTTGATATCCAGAATAGTGACCAGTCAACAGCTCTGATGATAGCTGCAGAGAAGGGTCATGACGAGGTTACAGAGCTGCTACTACAACATAATGCATCAGTTAATATAAAGGATGGTAACCAGTGGACAGCTCTGATGAGGGCTGCAGGGAAGGGTCATGACAAGGTTACAGAGCTGCTACTACAACGTAATGCATCAGTTAATATAAAGGATGGTAACCAGTGGACAGCTCTGATGAGGGCTGCAAAGAAGGGTCATGACAAGGTTACAGAGCTGCTACTACAACATAATGCATTGGTTGATATTCAGGATAGTAACCAGCAGACAGCTCTGATGAGGGCTGCATGGAATGGTCATGACAAAGTTACAGAGCTGCTACTACAACATAATGCATCCCCAAACATTGAAGACAAAGAGGGAATGACTCCCCTGGCTGTAGCATGTCTCCGTAATGATATAAAGTCTGCCGATATACTGCTGACCATGGGGGCTAGATCAGACATTATGGCTAATGATGGATCTCATGCTAAATCCATTTGTAAAGAAAGGGGCAATTATGATATATTAAAATGCATCTCTTCCAATGAGAAATCAACAACTTTAGAAATTGCAGCAATTTGTGGAGATACAGAGAAATTGAAATTGCTTTTATCTGAGGTTCATCATGATGTCAATGAAAAGTTTGATGGAGGTAATACTGCTCTTCATCTTGCAAGCAGACAGGGAAATACTGAGATGGTAAAGATGCTTATTGAACATGATGCTAATGTATTTATGCAGAATGCATGGGGAAATACACCATTACACGAAGCCATAGGAGTTGAAAGTCAAGAGAGTGCAAAGGTACTCATTGATCAGTCAAGGCAACTCATAGAAAGCACTAACAACAATGGCTGGACACCACTCCACATCAGCATGAGAACACAGAATGCTGAATGTATTAATCTACTATGGAAAAGTGGATCAGCCATCGATAAGGTGGATAAATTTGGATTCACTGCCTGTGATTATGGTTACCTTGGGCGACAACACTATCATAAAGAAGAGGAGCCTAATGGTGATATCCTTGGAAATATAAGACACTATGGTCCTGATGAAGACATCAATAAGCTGCTTCAAGACATGGAAGCAAATCCATTGAAAGGTCAAGGAATCAAGAGCAGATTGGAGACAATTTTCCTCACTGAAGATCAAGAGATGATGAGTGAAATGCATCAGGAAAGGTAATTTAACATAATGTACTAATACTAAACATATATATCAGCTATCTTTTAACATCATTATCTTCATCTTAATCATAAATATATTTTTGCGGCCATTTTTCATCAAAAATGAAAGTTAATAAGATAAAAAATCTGAAAAAGATCCTTATTTTTGTCCCCTGCCTAATATTGTTGGAGGAGGCTGACCTCAGAATGGGGTGTCATCTATATGTCAGTCTAAATTGAACTATGCACATTATCAAGGTAAACCCAGCCAATACAATTAGAACATTCTTCCTACCAATATCTTGAACCATCCCATGCCTATTATGACCTCTCAAATAAGGTCAAGGTTAGGTAAGAATTCATGTAAAACAAACTAACATACATTAATTATTGGGCATTGATCCACCTTGCACATGATCAAAACCCTGAAATGGTAATGAACCATCTAACCTAATTGCTCAAGATGCATACTTATCATTTAAAGGTGATACATCTTTGATACAAGGTCCTGTATTTTGTCAATTTTTCTACAAGGGATGGCAGCTCTTTCCCAAATACCATGCATTTCTTCATCTATAATTTTAGCAATGTGTTAGTCACTCGAGTCACCAGTTGAATATAGTTATTTCTTTTCAGTATTCACTGCATGAAGGGTTCGATAAACAACACTCACCTCACAACACATTATTCTGCATGGCGAGGCAGAGTCACATACTACCTCTGCCACAATATGCATGAAATGTAGAATACTTTTTCATCACATTAGCATACTATTATCATACAGCTCTGCAATTGGTTGGTGCTTAGATATGCACAATGACAAAATTACATGTACATGTCCATTTCCAATGTTCAACAGCAATTTAGAATGGATCATTTATAACGTGGGGGGGGGATATATTGGAAATATCTGGTTGCAAAAGTATATCATTGATATATGAGTTTGTATGTTTTGGGATTTTTACATCACTTTAAAAATAATTTCTTAATTTAATATTTCATAATCTTCAAACCTGTACCATATAAATGGATAAGGGTGATTTATTTTCTACTTGTTACAATGGCCGACTTTTGTCACAAGTGTGCAGGCACAACACCTTTCTTAACCACAGTTTGAAATGGCCAGGTGACCTAGATAAAAATAAGTACTGCATTTGGTAAAAAGTGACACTGATACATATTTTTTTTTATTTAAACACATTTTGCTGTAATCTGTAATTAATCTATTCCTTATTTGTCTCTGATTGGCTGGTACGACTATAATCCCCTTTGACAAGATGGTTGCCACCAGCAAAAGATAATCATAAGTTCAGAGAATTTGACCACAGCAAAAATATCAAAATCATATATCAAAATCTTCTTTAAATATTCTATATGTGTTCATATTGATGAAATTCAAATTGCTCATCCACAATTTTGTGAAGGTTTCTCTCCTTTGAAATAACATAAGACCCCTCCCTCATACCTGCTGACTTCATATTTCATGTCTTTTTCATGTCTAGTACTAAGTTTTTCTGTTGGTAGATGATTGAGAAAAATATGTTGATTAGGTGAATTTTACAAACATGTAGATTATTATGTTATCTTTCTGTAACGACAGTAGCTTTAATATTTGTCATTATTGCTCATGTTGTAGAAATATTGATGCTGATATTGAAATTGTTGAACGTGTGCGTATAGCCTTGAATCTCCCACTTGTGGGGTACCTGGAACAATCCGAGAAAACAAAGGTGGTCAAATCCGATGTGATTGATTTGATGACAAATCTAACTGAAAAAATATTGAAAATGAAAGATGGAATAAGCCTAACACCAAAACTTGGTGGAAGTATGTATGAAGACACAAAGACCAGTCTTCCAGATGAATTTGACTTTGATTTGTATCTAAAAGATTTGGACGATTGTGTCTGTGTTTCAGAAATGGGAAATCATGGAACAGTTTTAAAAATGAAAAGCACATATGCAGATCACCCTCTTAGATTTGCAATTAAAGAAGATAACTCAATAATACCTGACAAACTTTATGAAAGATTGTACTCACTTCTCATTGAAGCTCTCAAAGATTTTCATTTAGTCAGTGCAAGCAATTTATGTTTTAAATATATGGAACGAGAACAGATTCACTTTGAATATCGAGGCGAAGAGTTTACTATGATGGCGATCAAAGTAGATTTTGTCTTGGCAGTTGAGATTCCTGATTTCTGGCCAAGACCACATATGGCAAGAAGTTCAAGTCTTCTTTTACCAAAAGACCCAGCCTCTTATGGTATGAGCTTTGTAGCAAGGGGCAAAACCTGGAGAGCATCAACCCGCAAACATGAAGGTGAGATAATGAAATCTCTCTCAATAGTTCCCAAGATGGCATATGTTCTGGCAAAAGTGATTAACTCCATGGTGACCTACACCAAGGATGAACTTCCATACAAAGTCAAGAGTTATGACCTCAAGAATGCTCTGTTTTATGAGGTGGAACAACAGCATGAGAATGAAATAGATGACATTGGACTCACTGAAGATTCCACTGGCTTTCAACATTTATCAGATGACCAGCTGAAGTTGATCCACTGGTGGACACATAACATCTGCCGAGCCGGTCTACACAGATTTCAGAGTGAAGGAGGGGCAAAACCATATTACTTCCAAATGGGCAATTCACGCATAAAGAAGGACACACAGGAGAAGCTGCAGAGAAAGGTAACAACTATGTTATCATTCCATCAGAAAGAAATCTGGAAAGTACAAAGCCATTCTCAAAATGAAATAAACTCACAAGAAGATTGACTTGATGACTCATCTGAGAGCTCTATCTGTGACTCATTTGTGAGCTCTATCTGTGACTCATTTGAGAACTCTATCTATGACTCATCTGAGAGCTCTATCTGTGACTCATTTGACAGATCTGTCTATGACTCATCTGGCAGTGACAATGATCTCTAATCTGTGAACAACTACACACCTGGTGAAAAACTATTCACGATTTTAACAAAATTAGCTATCAAACAAAATATCTGTCAGAAAAACAAAGGATTAACCTTACTTGAAATCTTGGAAGGATTTTATCAAGGCAATTAATTCACTGTTTCAAATATAAATTCCAATTAGTTGTGATTACTCTAATCTCAAATATGGACATGTCAGTGGAGTCACAATCTTGAAGAGTGTATGGGTCTTGACAAAGAATGCCTCTGGTGGCAGATTAAAGAAAACTACTAAAATATGTACCATCTGGGAAGTGATAGAATATAATGTTAGATTAAAATCCCTGGTGTAACATCAACAAATGTTTATCAATATTTAAAGCAAAACATATTTTGAAACATTAGATATGACAACAAATATATTGGGGGTAAATTTGTATCATTGTCTCCATGTTCCTAGAAAAGATTTATTGAGAAGTAAAATTTGTCCTGCTGAGAGCTCAACGGGGAAAATTTTGTTTTCAGCTGTGTTGATGTAATTTTTGTTTGAAGAAATTTTACTATGACAGAAGTGAAGTGCATTTTCTCATTTTCTTTTGAAAAAAACTTTAACTGAAAGTAAAGTTTGGTAATCAGAAATATGAAATGAGGTAAATTATAATAATATAAGATTCCAGAAGAAGTTTAAGCAAGTATTTACCTCTAACATTGTCTTTTTTTAAATAGAAAAATGGACAATCCGTTTATTTGGATCACAGTAAATATTGTTAGTTGTTGTGAATTCTTCTTGTTGAGATAAAGTTTATCTCAACAAGAGGAATTCACAACTAACAATATTTTGTGATATTATTATTGCAAGACAAAAATGATGACAGATTCAGAAACAGCAGATTCATCTGATAAACCTGCTTCTGAATCTGTCATCATTTTTGTCTTGCAATAATATTTTTAAAATCAAACTCTTTTTATTATGAATATACATGAATATATATATATATAAGATTCAGTTTGGTACCGGTATATCGGTATATCTTATCTTGGCTTGAGACTCATTCCACGGGAAGTGTCCCAATGGGATTGAACCTGGTTCTAATTCCACTTAAATCTAAAGATAGGGCCTGTTTTAGTAGATACCCTCCCTGAGGGACAATCATAAGTATTTCCTATGTTTAGCCATATAATAGAGTATGTTGTAGATATTTTTAAATATTAAAATGTCTTAAAATATCAGTTTTAATATTAAACTTCGTGAAAACATAATTAATTTCATTGATATGAAGATTATATAAGCAACAATTGATAAATAGGATTTAATGCTTGACTGATATGATCAACTGTTTATGTTTTAATGTTATATGTATTAGATGGATTAAGGTATGGTGTAGGTATTAGACTCTCATACATATATCAATCCCGACTTCTCCAGATGTAACACAGGACGCCAAAATGAAGAATTCTTTGTTGTCATGAATAATGATGAGGTATCACTAAATTTAATACATGAAAAATTCCCCCAAGGAACAAGCAACAAAACAATGCCTTGTCAGTAAACTGGTCTCTTATAGAAAACAAAGAATTCTCATTCGAACTTTCATTTGGTGTCCTTGTTACATCTCCATATAATTTTGATGTTGATGTCATTTTTGTTTGAAGAAATTTTACTATGACAGAAGTGAAGTGCATTTTCTCATTTTCTTTTGAAAAAAACTTTAACTGAAAGTAAAGTTTGGTAATCAGAAATATGAAATGAGGTAAATTATAATAATAATAAGATTCCAGAAGAAGTTTAAGCAAGTATTTACCTCGAACATTGTCTTTTTTTAAATAGAAAAATGGACAATCCGTTTATTTGGATCACAGTAAATATTGTTAGTTGTTGTGAATTCCTCTTGTTGAGATAAAGTTTATCTCAACAAGAGGAATTCACAAGATAAAGTTTATCTCAACAAGAGGAATCCACAACAACTAAAAATATTTTGTGATATTATTATTGCAAGACAAAAATGATGACAGATTCAGAAACAGCAGGTTCATCTGATAAACCTGCTTCTGAATCTGTCATCATTTTTGTCTTCCAATAATATTTAAAAAATCAATGTCTTTTTATTATGAATATACATGAAAATATATATATATAAGATTCAGTTTGGTACCGGTATATCTTATCTTGGCTTGAGACTCATTCCACGGGAAGTATCCCAATGGGGTTGAACCTGCCCACTCAGATTATGCTAAAAAAATTATTTTGTGTCTCAAACTATCAACAGGTTATTTGCAAAGTTTCAGGTTCTAATTCCACTTAAATCTAAAGATAGGGCCTGTTTTAGTAGATACCCTCCCTGAGGGACAATCATAAGTATTTCCCATGTTTAGCCATATAATAGAGCATGTTGTAGATATTTTTAAATATTGAAATGTCTTAAAATATCAGTTTTAATATTAAACTTCATAAAACATAATTAATTTCATTGATATGAAGATTATATAAGCAACAATTGATAAATAGGATTTAATGCTTGACTAATATGATCAACTGTTTATGTTTTAATGTTATATGTATTAGATGGATTAAGGTATGGTGTAGGTATTAGATTTATGAATAAATCAATTTTGTGCAAGCAATTTATTAGTTATCTCCAATTTTTTAAGAATACTTCTTTTTGTATTTGGAATATAAATAATTAATTTTAATCAAAGTTTCAAAACATTAATTTCAACCAGAGGAGCTGATGGGGACCAGAACATTAATCACAGTTAAAGGAATTATGATTTAAAAAATAATTATGAAAATCATAATTAATGTCAAAGGTATTTGCCATCCCTATCTGTTTACTGTTTATGATGATACACTCTAGAAAATGTCTGTAAAACAAGAACCTAATTTACAAAGGTATTCTCCTTGAAAAAAGTGCAAGAATAATGTCAAACAGTGCTACCGAGCCAGAATCCTGCGATTAATGTTACGTCAGAGCAAATGATGAATTTTAAAAAATGTACTGAATGTAAACAGTATTTTATAATTCCATAATTTCAACATTGTATGCAAGATATAATTTATCATGTAAATATTAGAAATATCATTATCAAACCTTTTTTAATTCCCATTTATCTGAGAAAATAGGGGACAAATTCATTAAAAATTATGTCCTCTGTTTATGATGCCTGTTTAAATGGTGTTTTTTTGTTTATTTTTTATAGGTGAAATTAATCAAACTTGGTCTTCTTTTTACAAAAATAATAAAAGAATCAACATATCATTCAAGATTGCAATTATTCTATAAAATTTTCAGCTGAAAAACACCTTTGAAAAATACCATATATGATGTAACATTTTGTGTCCACTTTGTTACATCTGTGTAGTGAGTTAAAATATTTAAGAACATCACGTGACCTGGATGTCTTTACAATATGATGCTATTCTGGTGCAAAAACATGCTGGGGAAGTAAAATAAATTTGAGCTTAAATCTCTGAAAAGTGCACATTTCGTCTTGACATTTCTTTGGTGTCAGGATGTTACATCTGGGACTTTTTGTATAATGTTCAGAATAAAACCTTTATACTAATTTTTCACCCACCAAAAAGGTAACTAAAGTTTTATAACTTTCCACAAGTTGGTACCTCATTGCAGAGCTGTTTTGTGGCAGTTTCAACTGGAAACTGAATGTCACCAAAATGTCCAGATGTGAAAATTGATTGTTACATCCTGTTATGAATATCAAAACATCACAAAAGGGATATTTACAGTCCATAAAATCTTTTAAAATGTGCATTAGATGTCAGTTTAGTAGTTTCTCTCTCATAATCCACTGAAATATATGGAGCATGTGTCTCTAAAATCTTAGACAAGATCATTGAAAAAAAAATGTTCCTGGATTGTTTGGTGTCCTCTGTTACGTTGGTTTCACATTTTACATAAAACGTAAGATTAAATAGAACTTTGATCATTATTCCTGTCCTATATTTATGTGAAGATGAAAAAATGTTATGACAAAAAATCCTGATATTTCATTTCAACAATTATGTTTCCTTTTGAATTGCAAATATGATGTAACATTGGACACAAAAGGTATTGAAGTTGAATGGAGTCCTTGTTACATTGATCCAAATCACACACTGATACCAAACGAAATGTAATATAATGACACTGAAATACAAATTGATATAGCATGAATACGGTAGAAAAATTATGAGAATTTGAGGTCATCTTGCCAAAGCATTTTTGGTGAAATATTGCAAGACCAGTGCTTGATGTAACAAGGACTCCATATTGTATGTATTCCATGGTGTACATGTTATATTAGTTTTTGCATTTCTTCTGACACTTAGCACAATTTTGTCAAATATTTTATAAGTGAATGAATAACATTAAAACATTTTGGTCATCTTAGAATCCATATTTTTATAATAATATTTCAGTATACTGTGGTGATTTGAACAAAAATAAGAATACATAGAATGGTACACACACTTGTGTCAGGCAAGGATTATTTAAGCAATTAAAACAAATGAAAAAAAGCATGAAGGGGGTCAGTTTTTTTATTAGGTGCAAAATTGTTAAGATCTGTCCATTCTAACTTTCAATGAATCATTTATAACTCTCATACATATATCAATCCCTACTTCTCCAGATGTAACACAGGACGCCAAAATGAAGAATTCTTTGTTATCATGAATAATGATGAGGTATCACTAAATTTAATACATGAAAAATTCCCCCAAGGAACAAGCAACAAAACAATGCCTTGTCAGTAAACTGGTCTCTTATAGAAAACAAAGAATTCTCATTCGAACTTTCAATTGGTGTCCTTGTTACATCTCCATATAATTTTTGATTTTTTTGGCAATTGAAATGTATTTAATTCTATCTAAAGCACTTAAAGGATAAAAAGACATCCTTTTAAAAAATAAATACACTGCTAATTGTTTAAATGAGATTTATATGCTTTTAATATATATTTTTGAGTCCGTTTTACATCAGGGACCCTCAATTATTTTTTCTATTTTCATTGTGATTAACATTTAGACTCCAGATTCTGGCTCTACCCTACTTTGATCCTTTTCTGAGTTAACAAAAACTTTACACTATAATGTCCATATGGAGATAAGGTTTTATTTTTACACACTAGATTACAGGATTAATGTTTAATACCATTGAAATGTTTATAAATGGAACCCAACATTAGTCATCCCTCTTGCTCTTTGCAGGCCACCTCAAGTTTAGTTTTGAGATTAGACCTGATCTAATCGTGACATCCATGAGTAAATCTTTATTTACATGTTA
Organism: Amphiduros pacificus; assembly: GCA_949316495.1. Classification (NCBI taxonomy): domain Eukaryota; kingdom Metazoa; phylum Annelida; class Polychaeta; order Phyllodocida; family Hesionidae; genus Amphiduros; species Amphiduros pacificus. The sequence continues at coordinate 10,400,710 of OX439010.1, forward strand.
CAATGGTACTACCCATATATACCATTTCTTATCATACACTGCTGCTACATACTCTCCCGGCTGGCATTGGAACCAATGTTTCTTCAAGAGAACCTGTGATATCTATAATAAAATATTTGCAAATCCATGTCTGTGTGAAGGTCCTGGGAAATCTCCCCAAGATGAAAATAACCCCTTTTTGGAACAAAATCACCCCTCTTGGAACAAAGGCCTGAATGATTGGGTTTTATATTCTGTTATCTGATAATAGCCCAAGGTCACCCAATATCAAACTCATCCAAGCCCCTCATAAGATAGATCACACCTGCCAAATCATATTGATGTTGTGGCAATCTTGAAAAGTTGCTCTTGTGCTGATCATGACCTTGACCTTGATCTAAGTGCACCAAAATAAATTACCATGGATAGTTACCTATGTGTACATAATATCAAGCGCTAATCTTCTCTGATTTGTAAAGGATTAGATTCGCACGTGGGTGCTTCAGAAAACAGCCTCGACTCATCTGTACCATTGAAACCAATGGACAAAAGCTTTTATGTATTAACACTATCTTGTTCACAGGAAAAATAAGATTTTTGACAAAATTTCACAAGATGACAGCAGATCAGTGTTAATTGGCCTATTTTTTATATTTTTTGGGGGTAGGGGGTGGTGGGCACTAAAATAGTTGTTTTATGTGTTCTGTACTTTCTGAAGTAATGATTTTCTTGTGCATTATTCGACACTAACTCAAATACAAACTTCAAGAATAATCCCTGCAGCTTCTGGAACTAAATCTGCCATCAGGTGGCAGCAGAATGCAGTGAACTCTTGTAGCAATCAAATATCTGACCAAGCCCAGAGTGCAAATTAACCTCTCAAAACACAAAAACGGGAAAATAAATTTTCTTGACGGAGCACTTTGTGCATGTCTGCCAAAGCTTGGCCCCATTACACAATTAAATCACAATTTTATGTCTTTTTAAAAGGTAGCTTTAAATCTAAAATTTGAAAGTTGTAATAAATGATTGAGTTTCATGGGTCTGTTTCAAGACACCTTGCATCCTCCAGAAATGATAAAATTTGCAACCAGGTGGCAGCACAATGCTGTAAACTCAAAACAATATCCAGCACAGAGGATAATGTTCTAAATCATTTGATATTGAACAAATAATTGACTTACCTGTGTTTTAATTGCAGAACTGTTCATTTGTAGACGTCTCAGAATTTCTTCCATATTCCTTGAGAGCAATCTGGTTGTTTTTCAAATAGTTGGGAGCTGTGAACATAAATAATATGCAAAAATTAAAGGTATTGTGCAATAATCCTGTAAATTACAACAAGTGTTGATATTTTAAAACCAAGCTCGCGTAAGTTTGCAAAATCCCAATGCAAAATCCTTGGGCAAAATCCAAGGAAATTTTCTTTCTCTACTACACACTCACAAATCACTTCTGAAACAAAAGCACTATCTGACGGTGGAAGCAGAAAAAATGTGCCAAAAACATGGCCGCCATGGACCGATAATCGGGGTACATAGATTTACGGCTTAATCATCTTGATATCTCGAACATCTAGCCCTAAAGGCAAAACAAATGTGAACGAAAATGATCAAAATGACATATTACACATTATGATATTTGATTGACAGACAGAATTAGCTCAAAGTCGGTACAGCTAAAATTGATGATGAACAAGACTCCCAGTGTACCTGGGATCACGAAAAATGGAATTAAAAACCTTCAAATGCTTGCAAGAATGTGCTCTTTGATCATCCTAATTATGTGGAGAAGGAAGGTTTTATTTTGATGAATCTCTTTTTCTTGTGTAATTTGTTTAATAGGAAAACATGACAGACCTCTGAATTATAAACTCTCATTTTATCAACTGCCAATCTTGCATTTCGATTGTTGTGTTCACAGAAAAATGACAGATGTCATTAGAATGAAAATGTCTGCTGTAGATTTCATCCTTTTTATGTGTAATTTATTCGTGGTACATCAGTCAAACTTTTGCTGAACCAGTTATTCTCATGGCTGATATGATGACGACCATTATGTTTGCTTTGAATGAAAAACATAAATATTTTGGCAACAAATGCATATCCAGAAGTAAAACTAATCAGATTTGGAAGTTGTCATAATAACATATTAATTTATATGAGTATGACAATCATCAGATTTTAACAAACCAGGTGTCAGCATGGCCCACATAAGCACAGAGAATTACTCTTTAATTTAAAAGTTTGAGGCCATCTGAAAAAGGGATTTGATTCACATTCCCATTAGAAGTTTTGTGATGTCACACCTTGTATCAAAATCTGTTATTCACAAATAAACATAACAACCAAGATATTGGCAAGTTGTGAGAAAAAGTATTTGTTCTTATTTCGAACAAATTTCTGAAATGTAAATCAGATAATAATAATAATAATAAAATTTGTAGGTCTGTGGAAGTGGGACTGGGAAGTGGGACTTTGGGGCTTCATCAATCTATAAACTGTATAAATTGAATATCTAGTCATTTTACTGAGTTTGTAAAAATTCTCAAATATTTATGCTATAATACAAATACAAATACAAATACAAATACAAATACAAAATACTTTATTTTAAGTCACAAATTAAAACAAATAACATTAGCTGAGAGCTATTGTATGACTGTTGATAAAATATGTACAATATGTACAATATATACAAATATCTTTAAAATCCTTAGCACCATTCCATGCAATTACATGGCTGCCAGCTTTTGATTCTCTCCTTGAATGCATCAAGAGAAACACTGCTTTTAATCTCTGTGGGCAGCATATTCCAGAGCTTGGCACCAGAATAAGAGAAAGTTTTTAGTCCATTGTGATTAGTATTGACCTTGTTCTGAATTAGCTTATTATCATCTCTCATGTTGTATGGCACATTGTTCTCTTTGAATAGTTTGCACAGATAAATGGGAGAAATGTCATTTACACACTTATACACCTCAATGGCTAGTGCTCGTATACGAGAAATTATTAACATGTCCTCTCCACTTTTCTCAAGCAACTGTTCATGTGTTGAGCTAAAATCATTAAAAACAAAGCATAGGGCTCGACATTGCAACTTTTCCATCTTTTTAACATTGCCTACTCCACAGTTCATCCACACAACCGGACAATAATTAAAATTAGACAGAATAAAAGATTTATACATAGTCAGTTTGGTGTCCGTGGTCAGTATGTTACAGAATCTCATGATCACATTGATCTGGCGGCTTGCTTTGGCGCAGATGGTGTCCACGTGTTTATCAAATTTAAGCATTGAGTCAATGTGCACTCCAACTAATTTGACATTAGACTCGCATTTGACAGTCACATCCTTTATTTTGAAACTTACATCAGTTTTACGATTGCCAAACATAATGCCTTGGTATTTGTCAGTATTGGCTTTTGAACCGTTCACATCAAACCAATCAGTGACATTGTTTCCATCTGTCTCAATGCCTTTTATGAAACTGTCATAATCTTCATGTTCGTGTGATAGTGAGTTGTCATCAGCGTAATTTATCATGGCACATTCCTGGAGGCAATAGTAAAGGTCATTGAGGAAGATGTTGAAGAAAGCAGGCCCAAGAACGGACCCTTGTGGGACTCCTTTAATGAGTTGGATCCAATCTGAGCGTGTGCTTCCCATCTTTGTCCTCTGCCATCTGTCACTTAGATAGCTGTGTACCAGCTTCAAGATGTTCATATCGCATCCATATGCATGAAGCTTGGCGAGTAACAGGCTGTGTGGAATGGCGTCGAAGGCTTTACTGAGGTCCATCATTAGGGCCCCAGTGTATTTCCTTTTGTCAAGTGCCTGCTTCCACTTCTCCACTGCATTGAGCAGTACAGTCTGTGTACTGTAATTCTCTCTGTAAGCTGAGATGTGAGCTTCTAAAATGTTGCTGAAGTAACCTTGGAACTGTTTATTGATAAGTTTTTCCATAACTTTTGATAGAGATGATAAAATACTGAGGTATCTGTAGTTAGCTTTGTCCATATTGTCACCCTTTTTGAATATGGGAGCCAGTTCTGCAAGTTTCATATCATGTGGGAAGCTTCCTTCTATGATGATTCTGTTTGCCATGTTTGTTGTTGCATGTGTTAATTCTGATGATGCTAATTTTAGCAGTTTAGGTTGGACACAATCATATCCAGTTGCTTTCTTTGGGTCTATGCTATTTAGGAGTTTGAAAACATCTTTTTCAGTTACTCTATGCATATGTAGTTCACTACCTACATTTCTATTTCTTATACTCTGGATACTGGGATGGTCACGGTGTTGATCTATGATTTCCTGTAAAGTCATATTGGTCACATCTTCTGTGAAACCAATATGATTTGCTAATGTAGCAGAATATTCATTAAAAATCTGCCCTACTTCACATGGGTCAGTGATGACATTGCCATCTTCAGAAAGTATCACATCGTCAGTACTGCCATTCTTGAAGCTTATAAGTGGTCCAACGGTCCTCCAAAATGTCCTGTCCTTTTTCCCTCCACATCTTTCATTTAGATATACTTTTAGGCTATTTCTCCTTGTTTCAACAAATCTGTTCCTTTTGACTCTGAAGTCCTCCCATTTGTTTCTGTTTCTGAGCCACGAGTTGTGGGCTTGCCTCTTATTATACATTGCCTTGCGAAGATCCTTGTTCATAAAGGCACATGGCTGTATAGGCAGAGTTCTCTTTTTCATGGGAGCATGATCATCAATCACATTCTGTAACATTTTCTGATATGCCCAGTATGAGTCATCCACCTCATCAAATATGTCACAGATATGGAACGGAATCATGCTGATGTCCTGTTTGAACTTTTCATCATCAAAATGCTTATAACTCTGATAATGAACTACCTTTTTCTTTCTTTTTGGCAGGGTTAACTTTGTGGCAGTGGTTACCAGATGATGGAAGTCACTCAAGCCACAGTTGAAATCCAATGGTGATGTGAACCTCCTGGGCTTATTTACAAGGATTACATCAAGCAGACTTCCATTCTCACTTTTGAAACATGTGGCTTGTTTCACAATGTTTTTCATGTCATATGATGTCATAAAGTTGAGAAGTTCCATTGTTTTGGTATCTGTTGGTCGTAAGAGATTACAGTTTATATCTCCCATGATCACAATTGTGCTAGCTTCAGCCATCATTTTATCTGTGATTGTTGATAAGTACTGAAAGAAGTCACAGGTGGCTGCTGTTGGGAGTCTATATACTGACAGAATAAACCACTTTTCCTTATTTATTTTCATTTCAATACATAAGCTCTGAATGTTGTCATTGTTTTCCTCCAGTTCCATACGTCTACTGTGAGGAATGTCACTGCGGGTAAAATTCATTAAACCTCCGCTGTTGCATCTACTATCCTGTCTTCGCATGGTATACTCTGGTCTGACGAACTGTTTGTCTGAGAAAGAAACATCCAGCTTTGTCTCTGCTATAGTGAAGCAGTCTATGAGGTTTTGACAAAATATGTCTCCCATGCACATAAACTTGTTTCTGACACTGTTTATGTTGAGGTATCCTATGAGAAGCTTTTTGGCATTTTTACTCCTATACTGTTTTAGTTCAAGCCATGGATCATTATCCTCATTGTTAGGATTAAGGTTCTCATGTGGCATTCTTGTATCATCATCTATGGGTGTTGTTAATTGCACATGATCAGACATGGAATGGTGCTGAACAGGTGCAGAACATTCCAGAACACTTTGCTCTGCTATAATAAGATCACAAATAATTAAAATCCTCCTGTCCTGATCAGTGAGACTGCAATTTTTACAGGATACACATTGACATAAGTGATCACAAGACATATTCACATGATTATCACAGTAAGTATTGTGCTGCCATTGTATGGCTTCTCTCCTGTGTGCAGTCTCATCATGCATCATGCACACGTTTTGCGCATGACCGGTTTCTCTCCTGCGTGAAGAATTAGTGTGACTGTGCTCAACCCACCTTGGACAGTATGGGGAGCTGTAGGATGCGGCCATCACGCCCTGGCCGGCCTCCTATTGGCCAAGCTGGTAGTGCTTAGCCTTGTGACCCCGGCGGCCACACGTGTGACAGGTCACGCCGCCCTGGTGTCTACACGCCTCACTGTTGTGTCCTGGCTCATTGCACAGTACACATCCGTCGTTGTAGTACCTCACATCATCGTCCCAGTTGGACGCTGAGTGGTGTTGTGGCTGGCCTTGATTCCGCTTCTGTGCGCCCCCACCAGTGTGGCGGTGGCGCTGTTGGCGGCCATGTTGGGGCCTCTGTGGGGGCTTTTGCTGGGGTTTTGTGGGACTTCTGGTGACATCTCCATCTGTGTCACGCAACTGTGCTTTCAGATTCCTTACCAACTTATTTGTTCCAGATTTGGTCAGGTGGGGCCCTTTGCCTGCCACCAGGTATCCGTCATTCACAGATCCATCACCAAGTGTGAAGATGGGGGTGTTGTCGATGAATTCAACCTCACTCTGGTCACACAGAACTTGAAGGTTGGCATTAAACGGCTCAATCATATCCTTGACCTTATCCAAGCGTGGGCACACACTAGATACCCGCACCTGGTCTGCAATAGCCTTGGCGTCATTGATGAGGTCTTTGTACTTCTCAATGGTGGTGGTGGCCTGACCAGGGTCACCTTCAGCATCTTGCAGATCATTGGTGCTGACCATTAGAGTCACATTGTTATATTTGGCCCCATGGTACTCCGGCTTTTTTAACTCATCCCTCAGTGTTTGGACGCGGCCACCAGACAGAGCCACCACTTTGGTGCTGATCAGTTTTGATTGGTCCACATCACCCAGCATTGAGTCACTGATCATCAGGTCCTTAGGTTTCTGGGTAAATCCACTCCACTGAGAGTGCTGCAGCTGGGTGGTCAGTGAAGCTACCTGCACTCTCAGCCTTGCATTTTCATTTTCTTTTTGCTGTAAATTCTCCTGCAAGTCACTGACTTGCTTCTCACAGGCTTTACGTAGCTCTTTAAGCTCCTGGTGTATGTGTGGCAGTGTCTGGACCTGCCTCTGCATCTGATGGAGGCCCTGGACAGCATCAGAACAGTAGCTGCACACAAAAGTCACACTGGTTGTTCTACTGCCTGTTTTAACATTGACACACTCATGGTGAAACATTTTATGACACAACAGGCATTGTCCATTTAGAATACTCCTATCATCTCTTTTTGGACAGTCTTTGTGATTGCAAATGTCACTTATAGCGTCAGACTGGCCCTCCATTGTGATCAGCTGTTTGGCCCTTGTTTACAAAGTTTAATGCCCCTATCATAGTAAATCCTCACCTGTTTTATCCCCCCCTGCAAGTGGCTCCCCCTGGCCAGAGAATGAAAGAGTACACTAATTGTAATGAGTACGGGTAAACACTGACTATGATCATATCAGACAATTGCTTTGAGTGTGTTACACCCCACTTCCTCCAGACAGGAGATATGGACCCTTACAGCATAAGAAAGGTTCATAAGGGATGGTAACAGTCAAACAATTGCGAAATTTAAGCCGAAATACAAACCTCTTATATTTATTAGTGAGGGTATATTATTATCCCTTTTGCAATCAACCTGCACATTATCTGACTTTGTCTTGTCCTGGGCCCAAATCATGATGAGGGTCTGAAATGGGCCATTGAAAGCATGGCTGTTTTGTCCGAATCCATGGTACACACCAACAATGGTATTACACAATGAACTAAAATTATTAACTGTTTAAGATATTTTTCAATTGCAAATCTGCAAATTTGTTAAAAATAACAAGGCCAGCTACCGCATGTGTTTGATTAATACTTTCCTACAAATAATTCAATACATGATCATAACACAAGAAATTCGAGTAACATGCATGTTATTAGAAAAAGTACTGTAAAATACCAAGGTGACAAAATTTACAAGCTTCCAGATGCAGTAAAAACAGCACTACAATGGAGGGTTTCAAGAGAAAAGCAAAGGAAATTTTCATCTCTTGCTACTAACTGTTATCATATAATCACATTACAAATATGCCACTTGTCATACTCTTATATAAATTAATACGTTATTATGATATAGTTAAGTCACCATGGTTACCAGCTAGATAAGATTAATCTTTCTGGTAAACATTCATTTTCTGTATAATTTTGTAAAATGGGTCTAAATGTTTGTAAAATGTAAACATGCATTATATATCTTGTTTAATGTTGTAGAAAATGATAAATAAAAACATTTATTCATTCATTCATAATTATATTAATTGGGTTCAAGTTCTGACCAATCGATATGGTGCGAATGAGTGGGCAGCACGAGTGCACTCTGACCTGGGATTGAGGCAGATGTGGGCACACTGTCCACCAGAGGCACACGCAAACTATTGATAGGTTCACTACGTCGCCCTCTGGTGGAGTTTGAGATGTGGGCAGTGTGCAGTGGTAGGCCTTCCCGACCTTTTGTCTTATCCATTCAATATCCTAACCTTTCTGTACATTCCTCTCACCAATATGGGCTGTATTTGTGTCAATTCGTATGTTCCTGTCCAAACATGTCCTGCTCAGCTTGAGGTTAGCAATTGTTATACGTCAAAGGCGCAGGTTTTCAAGTATTTTTTTTATACTTTGATAAAAAGACATGGACAGTTTCAATAAAAACCAAATCTACACATGATCTTATCAGAAAATAACTTCTCACTTGTAATGAGATATTGAGGAAGTTACCAGCTGAATTTAAATGCATCTTTTTTTGCACCTTTCTTCTTCTGGTTTAAAAAAAATGTCTCCCAAGAAAATGCCATCTATAGATGCATATAACCATACCAATTTAAATGATAATTTTGTTTCAAATCTAAAGATAACTCCCTGGGTTGATAGTTCTGCTGACTTGAACGAAAACACATGAACTGAGATAAAGTGCGAGCAAACAGGTTATGGTTTTCAATACATGATTTCATTGGCTAATATTGAATATTGACATTGGCTAATTCACATTGGCTAATATTGAATATTAGCCAATGAGAATCGAGATAACATGTTGGGACCAAATTTGATATGTAATATGCATTATGATTGGTCAAAATTATCATCTGCTCAAGTCTGCTGTTGAAAAGGATTTAAATGATCATTTATGAAGCATTTTCCAGAAACCTTCACAAACATTACAAAAAACAATCATCAGAATAGCTCTAAGGCCATTGGCTTATGTTTATTCACTTTTAATGGTTGTGAGCATCAAGGTCAAAGGTCAAATCTATAAAAAAAATGTATATGGTGCTCGACATAGTGTTGAAATATAACAGATATGAACTACTTTCTTTCACTTTTAATGGTTGAGATGTTCCAAGCACACAAATTTTTAATTTGAGGTCAAAGGTCACATGACTAAAAAGTATGACTAGGCACAGCTATGGCCCAAGATATTTTTGTATACAAAGTATCAATTTCCTCTTTCAAGTGGTTGCTGAGATATGCTCCGTACAAAATTTGTGACCTCGAGGTCACTGCACTAAGGTCAATGGTGATATCACCAAGATTTGAAGGAATCTGAATCTTCACCTCTATATCTACCTTTGTATAAAATTTGAAACATATTTTACTGGTAGTTTGGGAGAAGATCTTTAAACCAATGTTGACAGATGGATGGACAGACATTTTCCCCACTCCAAAAGCTCTGTGATTTCAAAGTCATCAAAGCTAAAAAGTGCATGACATGATGATAAATTATTTTTATCTGCCATGTCATCATCTACATAGAACCATTTTTTAATTCATTAAGTATGCTATATTTTGGAAAATCTCAAACATAGGCCCAATGGCCTTAGAACTATGCTGATCATTGCTTTTTGTAACGTTTTCTGGCAATTGCTTCATAAATGATCATTTAAAGGAATTATTAAGCACCAATTTTGCCAAAAACATTTCAAATTCACATATTGGTGATAAATGTATGTCTTTCATGTCTATTAACATTTTGACTGATGCCTCCCATCAGTGTCTGTGAAAGCTATTTGAACAAGACCCTAATTTATAGCCTACTTATGAAAGCACACTTCTTTCTTGACATAATTGTTGTGTGGAGTTATCATAGAGGCACTGAAAGGTAAAATTACATCATTAGAGTATGACAATATACTTATGATGTCATGAAAGATATTGTTCTTTGAATAGTGTCAGAATGACGTCCAACAGTGCTGCCCTACTTTGAGCCTCATCTGAGGTCAAAGAAAGTTCACGCTACCCGTGTTTACCCGTCACGTGCAGCTCAAAGCTGAGACAGGCCTCTGCCAGGAGTGCAACTTCTATGTCTTATTGCAACTTAAGTTATTTCTCTATGTAAAAGTTGATTTTTGTTATGATGTTCGTATGTTCATAAGCTTTCAATGCACTAAATTATGGGACTAATACGTTTAAAATACCTTTAATCGGGAATGTATTCTAACACTGTAAATGTAACAATTCCCATGAAGTACAGTATTTTGGTTATTTTCTCCTCTGCCACTTCGGGGCATTCATTGAAAAGACCCATAAATATCCCTAAACAGTGGATTTCAAGTCCATTTTGCCAATGTCTTTGGGAGTTGTCAATAATTTATAATATCTAAACCATATATTCAACGTCAAATTAGACCTAAAATCCACTGTTTCCAGAAAAACCTTACACTGCCCATCATATCTACCGGTATGTCACGACTCAGGTAGAACCTGTTCTCCGGCAACAGGTTTTATACAAACCATGTTGCCTTCCATTCGGCATGAGCTGCATGCCTTGTCGGAAAAAAAATTGTCCTTGTTTCTTGATCTCCGCATCGTATCGCCGTTGTTTACAAGTTTGCAGAATCTGGTGAAAGTGGGTGTCTAATCAGGCTTGTTGCATTCAGCACGTGGTGCGCATTGTGTCAGTTAGAGAAATGTCTGACACCTCATATTTTCGCTCGCGTTTGTTTTGACATTAGGTCTGAATGTTCGAGGTTTTGACATGATAAGCTGGAAGTCTATGGAGCATACCCCGATTATTGGTCCATGGCGGCCATGTTTTGGCACATTAATTCTGCTTACACCGTTAGATGGCGCTTTTGTTTCAGAAGTGATTTGCGAGTGCGTAGTAGAGTAAGAAGATTTTCTCGGATTTTATCAAGGATTTTGGATTTTGCATTGGGATTTTGCAAAATTACGCGAGCTTGATTTTTTTGTAACACGGATGGTTCCTTTTTTGACAAGCATTGCCGACAGGCAATGCTTGTCAAAAAAAAGGAACTATCTGTGTTATTCTGTGATCGGTACGATCATGGGAAATGCGTATTCATTTCCTGTGTTTTGTGATTCGGTTTTTTCTGTGGTCATTATTGTTAAAGCAACTGACGCCACTGTGGAGTGTTTGTCGTGTGCATGCGCTATAGACTGGTCTCCAACCGAGTGTCAAGTACATCGTGTGGATACACAGAGGATGGCACCAGTCTACAGGCGATAGCGTATGAATATATGTAAACAAAGATAAAGAAGTGCGTGATGACAAAAATCGTCATCGCCCATCGATGTGCAAAATTATCAATTCACTTTGCCTGGAATTGTTATCCAATCGATAGAGCATGAAATTCTGATCAAAAATGTCTGTTCCTATAACTTGTAAACAAAGATAACGAAGTGCGTGATGACAAAATGCTCATCTACAAGTTTTCCGGATCGGCGGCCATGTTTTGGCACATTAATTCTGCTTACACCGTTAGATGGCGCTTTTGTTTCAGAAGTGATTTGCGAGTGCGTAGTAGAGTAAGAAGATTTTCTCGGATTTTATCAAGGATTTTGGATTTTGCATTGGGATTTTGCAAAATTACGCGAGCTTGATTTTTTTGTAACACGGATGGTTCCTTTTTTGACAAGCATTGCCGACAGGCAATGCTTGTCAAAAAAAAGGAACTATCTGTGTTATTCTGTGATCGGTACGATCATGGGAAATGCGTATTCATTTCCTGTGTTTTGTGATTCGGTTTTTTCTGTGGTCATTATTGTTAAAGCAACTGACGCCACTGTGGAGTGTTTGTCGTGTGCATGCGCTATAGACTGGTCTCCAACCGAGTGTCAAGTACATCGTGTGGATACACAGAGGATGGCACCAGTCTACAGGCGATAGCGTATGAATATATGTAAACAAAGATAAAGAAGTGCGTGATGACAAAAATCGTCATCGCCCATCGATGTGCAAAATTATCAATTCACTTTGCCTGGAATTGTTATCCAATCGATAGAGCATGAAATTCTGATCAAAAATGTCTGTTCCTATAACTTGTAAACAAAGATAACGAAGTGCGTGATGACAAAATGCTCATCTACAAGTTTTCCGGATCGGCAAAGCCAATAGGCATCCCGCCGAAATGACAACATCGTCATCGCCCATCGATGCACAAAATTATCCTTTACAATTGCTTGGAAATGCTTCCCAATCGCAAGAACACGGAAATCTTAGTAAGTTTAGTTCAAATTTGGTTTAAATCGGACAATTAGAACAGAAATGGCATGCAAAAGTCGGGTTGCGATAGCGCCTGAGCGATAATAGAGCAACTTACGTAATCGGGCATGAAAAGGCACATCTTTGCCACCAGTTGTGCCAAAAAAATCGTTCATATACCAAATTAAATGTTTTTAAAAGATGAATAAATAATTTCTAACTACCCCATCAGTTTGCAATGATTGTTTATGTTTAAATGTATTTTGTTGTTTATTTATTTTTTTGTTTTGTTTGATGTAATTTTTGTTTTGTTTATTGTAATTTTTGTTTTGTTTATTGTGATTTTTGTTTTGTTTGTTATTTTTTTCCCATCCGTGTTACATGTGGAGCACCACTTTTTCTTGTTTAAATCAACACTTGTTTGTGGTGCTTTTGGGATCAAAAGGTTTGAAGAGAAATGTTTCCATGTAAGTACCAGATAACATCAAACTTGGATTTAAATCAGGAAACCTTATTATTGAAAAGCTTTAAAATTGACATTTCACGAACGCTGGCAGGAATCAGTTATGGTATATTGTCGGGTCAAGAAATGAATGTTGAAGGGGGTGTTCAGTTAAGCAAATTCCATATTTATACTCAGTTGGTATATTTTCTTATTACTTGACTTTCTATAAGATTTGTGAACATGAATACGAAGATAATTATTAAAAGGTATTAAGCATCAATTCTACGATTTGGTTCTGTTGAAAGCTTGGCCACATATGAACACCATAACAAATTGAAATTTTGATAGATTAAAAAGATAGGTTGCTATAAGCCATAAAAGTTTCAATCCCAGGAAAGATCTGTCTCAGCCAAAAGCTGCACGTGACGGGTAAACACGGGTAGCGTGAACTTTGTTTGACCTCAATTGAGCAGGGTATTTAAAGGACAATACATTTCATGATGTCATAAGCACATTGCCATACTCTAATGACGTCATTTTACCTTTCAGTGCCTCTATGATAACACTTCACATACAAATGACGCCAAGAAAGGAGTGTGCTTTTATTAGGGGCCTATCTATTAGGGTCTTGTTCAAATAGGTTTTACAGAAAATGATGGGGATGCATTTTTCAAAAGGTTTATAGACATGAAAGACAAATACGTTTATCACCAATATGTGAATTTTAAACATTTTTTTTCCAAATCGGTGCTTAATCCCTTTAAACACTAGTGCAGAAAAGAGACTTGTAAGTACCCCATTTTGACAAATGTAAAACTCTGGACCTGCCACTGACGCCTTTCATGCAAGGTCCTTGTGTGACGTCACACTCAAGCAGGCCACCTGGTGTTGAACGCGCCAAGTGGCAAACGCGTCACTTGCCGAATAAAACAAGCCGTCTAATCATGGGAGTCACAGCAACAATCATATCGCAGCGGTGCTTCTGACGTCATATGAAGTTTCTCCTTGTTTGTAGCCATGACGTCATGACTTGGGACTCTTTTAAATGCCATTTTACGGCGTCAAGTGTGATATCGAGTGAAAAACTGAAGAACATTACAGATAAGACAGATGCCTGCATTTAAGACTGCAACAGCCAATCGCCAGAGGTCGAGTTCATTTAGTCAGGAAACTTCAATATGATGGGCACTGTATGGTGTTTCTTGAAACAGTTGATTTCAAGTCTATTTTAACAATAAATAATAAAATATGGTAAATGTATTTTGGATCACGATTTCTACATCTATAAGTTTACTCGGCAAAACCTATTGGCATCCCGCCGAGATTTGTTCCAGATTCTTCAGATACTCTACATAAAATAACACTATATACAGTATTTGATCATTTGTCAGATCTGCAGAAATAAGTTTAAAATGGCATAGGTAAAATGGATTACTTTCGAATTGGCAGAAGAAGATAATGTCAACTTTCAGTTTCACTTGTCTCTCAGAAGGAAGTTCGATTGAACTGCTTATCAAAGACAGACGGGTGAATGCCTATTTATCGCCCGCATCAACCATTAACATTTATTCATTGTCAACTGGTATATACAAAACCAAATATTTTCAAAGATATACTGTATTAATTGTTTACAATTAGTACCTGGTTACTGTCTTTTAAATTCCACAAAAGTCACAAAATATCAAATTCCCGCGCTATTGACTACCAAATGGTCGCAGACATTTTGGATTGAAGGATGCTGGGAATTATTTCTAAATCAATTATACTTTTATTTCATGTGCGATTATTATTTAATAGCAAAATTATAACAAAAAAGGCAATACTTTTCCATCCAATTTGTCATTTATTTGTTTTAGAAAATCAAAATAACTCACGGATTTATCCGAATACAAAACGCTCGAGCATTTCGTGCATCGCCTTGACAACTAAACAAAATTGACCAATGAGAGGAGTTTATATTCAGCCAATCACATTCGACCCGCTTATATTTGAACCCAATTTGTGCTTCACTTCAGTGTGTTCAGAAAAGAGTACGGTGGTTATCGTGTTGGACTTGAATGAGAAATAATTTGCAAGAAAAAACTCAAAATGGCTCTCAGAACTGTAAGTATGCAACTTGTCTCTATATTATATTCGCTATGCCTCAAGTTGAGCTTCAAAATTGCCGCGACGTTGGCCTCGTGTCAGTCTAAAACTTCAACTTGTTTGGACAAATTTAAATGTCCAGACATGTTTTGGTTCAAGCTCATGATTGGCCATTGGCTTTTTGATTGAAGCATACATCATGGTTTGTGTCATAACTAATGAATGCTACACGCCAAAGACTATTACTGTGTAGGTGGGAAATACAAATTTTGGATAAGCCAACAAGCAGAAACTTGTTCTTGTGAAGCGAGCTGGTCAACCATCCGGCTTTGGCAGAGTTGAAAATCCTTTATATTTTTGAAGTCTGCCAGGCAAATTACAACGATGTCTGACCAGCTATTTACCTACGTTTATGATGGAGGGGTTATGGTAGCTTTTGGACAGAATTCAAGGAAAATAGTGAGGGTGAGAAAGGTAAAAATACCTAAGGTTTCGACTGCAGCTTTGGGACAAGGCAAGGCTGAAAAGTCAAATATCAGATTATCAATATAATATTGTCCACATCATGGCAATATTTCACAATATGAAGATAATTTCAGATTTTATATCAACTTGTATTTAGTTGTGATGGACATTGTTTTAAGATTTATGCATTTCTGTTCATTTGCAGACTTCATCAAATTTATTAGCTGGCACCAGATATGCCAACCATGAAAATGCTGGGCTTGCTGCAAAAGGTGTGGGCAAAACCAGGTTGACAAGTGCTACTGCCAGAACTGCCCTCGGAAACATCAGCAATAAAAATGCAATCTCTGCAGTGGAAGGGAAGAAGGTAAGCTGAACTTTTTGAATATATATTGAAATCAAACTTTGTGCACATTTGTCATCAGTCCAAGTGAACAAAGTTAAAACTTATTTGAGCTTTTAAAAAATTTTAAAAGTTTAAAAAAAAATTGGAAACAATTTTGTTATTTACTTATAGGATGGGACATTCAAGCCCCGCCTTGCCAAATCTGCTGCCACAACATCATTGCAAGCAGTTGTCAACAAAGAGAACCCTGCCAAAGCTGAGAAGCCTGTGTTGAAGGAGCCAGTGAAACATGTGGAGGAGGTACCAGCTAGTCCCATGGATGTCTCCTCCAGCGAGGCTTTCTCCAAACATCTTCTCCCAGCCAATGTTGTAGACATTGACAAGGATGATAGTGACAACCCACAGTTAGTCAGTGAATACGTAAATGACATATACGAGTACATGAGAACTTTAGAAAGGAACATGGCGTAAGTGAAAATGATATAGAATTTTTGTAAATTGTACAAAGCAAATCATTCTGGTCATGCAATTTGTTGCAAGATATTTTCCAAAATCATGTTCCACGAGAGTGTTTCACAAAGTCTGTTCTCAAAACATCCCTATTACAGATATTTACTGAATGGAAATATATTTCAAAGTAAATTAAAAGAGTGTTGCCATGATATTTTTGTGCAATCCTGTTGACTTTTTATTTTCCATGTGTCCTTTAAAGCATGTCATACTACATAGAAAAAATATATTAAAGAAAGATTTCTCCACCTGAAAATTGATACACAATTTGGAGGATCTCACAATGGGTCATCAGTTTGTTAATATGCAAAGATATCGGATTTTCATTGCAACAACATTAGTAACATTAAGAATGCATCTTTGACGACATGATTTAACTGTCCAATATTATACTTTATTCTTTAATTTTAATATTGAAAATGGATTTTTATTGAAGTAAAATATTTATTTATCAATTTTATGTATTGGCAATTTTATGGTTATAATCCCAGACCCAACTTCATTGTCACAAATCTCTTTTCAGAGTGCGCAAGAATTTCTTGGAAGGACTGGAGATCAATGGCCGCATGCGTGCAATCCTGGTTGACTGGCTGGTTCAGGTTCACTTGAGGTTTCACCTGCTGCAGGAAACTCTCTACCTGACTGTTGCCATCATTGATAGATTCCTTCAGGTCTGTCAGCAAACAGTAAGTACAACCCACACCAGCAAAGATTGTAGCTTTGTTACATGTCTGTACAATCAGAAATTTAATGAAAGAGAACATTGATTGTATCTTGGGAAAGCAGTAATTGAGGTACTAATGATGAAATATTTCATGAAATGTATATATAGTTGTTGGAACACCAGATACTTATTAATCTCACATTTGATGTGATTAGGGATAGCAAGGTCATTCCCAGCAATCTGGTAAAAGGGCCTCTGTGCAGGTGCTGATGATTAAATGCCACTGCTCACCTTTATTGATATTTGTGTTTTTGGTTCATGCCATATCACAACATCCACACAGAACTAAATAAAGTTCACATCTTCAATGTATAACTCTGCTGCCTATTAATTTGTTGCACTACGGAAGAATAACATTCTCAACACCTCCCATTGCACTCCTCGTTTGATCATTAACCAATCAGCTATCTTCTCTCGTCAAGCTTTTGTTTAACATGCATCATTGAGGCCACAAATACAATGCAACATACAGATGACAGTCTCGCTGAATTTAATGTTGGGGAAGTCTTCAGCATGAGGCCCAGAACATTTTTCATCTTTATGACTTTGTGAAAAAAAAATCTAATAGCTGTCAATGAGTAATCAGTTGAGCCCAGCTCAGAGGCCCTTGGCCAATGTTTTGGTAATTGTTAGATTATAAGTGGGTTTGTCCAGGATTATTGATTACTTTACATTAAATTCTGAACAATTGCTTTGACAGGAGCAGTCAGTGTCTCGCAGCAAGTTACAGTTGGTTGGAGTCACCTCCATGTTGATAGCCTCCAAATATGAAGAAATGTATGCCCCAGAGATAGCAGACTTCGTCTACATCACAGACGAGGCCTACAGCAAGGCAGACATTCGCAAAATGGAGTGCATCATTCTGAGAACTCTCGACTTCAACCTGGGCAAACCTCTACCCCTGCACTTCCTCAGGAGGAACTCAAAGGCTGGAGAGGTACCTGCATATATCTTGTTGATTTAATACAGTAAACCTGTCATTTTTACAATAAACCGAAGATAATTTTCTGTGGTCCTATATTGTATCCAATATCACACATCATTAAATGTGATGGTGATGTATCAAATTTACCAAAAATCAATTGAATGGAAAGGGATTGGTATCAGAACTGACCAAAAGCTAAACACTTTTTAATTCTTGTCTTTTATTGCATTAAGGTTGATGCAAACAAGCATACACTTGCAAAGTATCTGATGGAATTGACCATTGTGGATTACGACCTTGTGCACTACAACCCATCAGAAATAGCCGCATCTGCTCTCTGCTTGTCAATGAAGGTTCTTGATGGATTAGAATGGGTAAGTAACCAGACTATCCTTACTTTGCTGTTGACCTCATTTCTCTAAGCATATTAAATAATTATAATTAAAAAATAATGAGATGCCGCTATACCAAGCAAGCTTGTTCTCAGTGCTATCAGGTACTTATGTAATATCATAAGATTTCTTTTAAAAGAATTCAAATTAGTACACAATCTAAGATCACTTATTCCAGAGTAATGGCGCTATATATTTAAATGCTCTGTCACCATAAAATTTCAGCTTTGATTTCGGGACTGATAGTTCTAATTTGTCATTTGATCGGAGATTAACACAATTTATTTTATGATAATCTAAATCTCATTAAATATTGTGTGAAGAGGGTAGTTTCCCAAAGTTCCAACTTGATAAGTGTTAATTTATTCTTAATGCATTTGTTTTTATTTCAGACTGATACACTAAGCTTTTATAGCAAGTACTCTGAGGCTGAGCTCATGCAAATCATACAGAAGATGGCGCTGCTGGTGTCCACAGCTGGAAATGGCAAGCTAAAAGCAATCAAAACCAAGTACCAGAGTTCAAAGTTCATGCGCATTGCAACACTTCCAGAGTTGAAATCTCCCATTATCCAAGAGCTGGCAGAAGCAGCATCAAAGCATTAATATGCAAGTAGTGCCATCTAGTGGATTAAATTTTTTATGTTGGCACTTAGCGGACACAAGGAAATACATAAAAATCACTATATGGGACAGAATGAAGGAATGAGATGTCGGAATTTTCAGTCAAAAACAGTTTTATCTGTATATAATGCTAGGAAGTCTTTCTGTTTCAGGGGGAAACTTATTTTCGTGGTATAACTGTCTTGTCTAGTCTTTCACAAGATTACAGTCTTTGAAATTATTGAACTGGTAATAATTAGACTTGGGTTATAGAAAGTCCATGTTTTGGATTGAAAATTCTGAATAATTTTTCCATTATTCTCCCATAAAATCTGACATTGGACAGTAGCCTGGTTTGCAGGAATTCCTCATAAAACTTACTGTATACCATACCTTGTTGAACAATCATCGATCATATCACGAGTGCATGTGGAGCCAAAAGAGTGAGTGAAATGTGAATAGAAGTGAAAACTAACTTGAACAATTGAGTCTTGCATAAGTCTGCAACCACATTTTTGTTTTTATACAATGCAACGTCCACAACAAAAGAAGCAATAGTTTTGGAAATGATTCAGGGGGGGCAGGTTTACACAAACACTTGATTTGTGCATTGGAACAGCCCCATTTTCTTAATGGATCGCATCTATAGAACGTCAAATCATTTTGAAATGTACACATTGAACACAGCAATTTATTCAAATATTGAGCCTCATGAAAGATTATGTTTCTGGTTTGAGTCTGAAAATTGGGAAATTTGTTTTTGAACTCCTTGTGTAAATTGGTATGGTGTTTTGTTGATGATCAGAGCATGGATTTGGATCCTGGGGTGGGGGAATAACCAGAAGCGGCATATTTCATGAGACATGTGGGCACAAAAGTATTTCGCACTTTAAAAAAAAACCATATAATCTGTTTTACATGGTTCAAAACATTTTCAAGAAAACAAGTTAAGATCATGTGATAATTTCAAATTATTTACACAACATAAAAAAGTTGCTAGATTTTAAAATGTAAACATTTTTTTAGAATCCTTTATTAAGTGATATTTTTATATCTATTTTAGCCAAATGTTTTACTGATTTTGAGGCAACTATACCACAGGGTATATTTTATTGCGCAGTCCAAACATTTATTTGGTGTCACAATCTTGCAATATGTGGCAACACAAGGTCATAAAGCTTCTTTGGAGATTTTCATATCTTGTCTTGCCAAGATTATGATTTTCTTGAGGAAACTTTTGACTTTAGCTTAAAATTAAAATGGCAATGAATATGTTCATTTGTCATGGCTGTGTATTAGAGTAAAATGTGTGTTCTAAATGGAAGAGTATGCCCTGAGAATAATAATTTCACACGAATACATACCACTGGCAGTTCAGTTGTTGACTATGCATGTACCTTTCATGATAACTTGAAAAATTGCAGCTATTTCAATGCACATTTGGTGAGGCCATTACTTGATAGGATAGAGGTTCACACAAATAAAATCCCAGATCACTCAATATTGGAACTTTGCATTGTACCTCACTGTATAAATGATGAATATGTGAGAGATAATGTTGTTGAAAATACACATGTTGATAAAAACAATGATATGTATGGTAATGTTGATAATATGTATGACACAGAAAATGCTGACCAAAGGTATTTCAGACGATACAATGTAAGGAATATCCCAGTAGATTTTATGAAATCAGATATTGCAGCACAAGCACTTGTAAACTGTATTGATAATATCTTATTATGTCAGAATACACAAAATGATATTGACTCAGTATATACTGAAGCCTGCAATGTTTATTACAATGAAATGGATAGATGGTTCAAATACAATGATGTAAATAAGATGGGCAGAAAGAAGTTTAGAAACTCATCAAAGCCCTTTTGGTCTGATGAATTATCACAGCTTTGGAAAGATATGTGCAAGGCAGAAACAGAATATCTCAGAGCCACACAACACACAGATAGGAGAAAGGCACTACGACTAGTTTTTATAGACAAACAACATCTGTTTGATAAATGTTACCGAAAAGCTGAGCGTAAATTTAACAGAGACAAATGCATCAGTATAGAACAGATGAATACAAATAATCCACGTGAATTTTGGAAAGAGTTACATAACTTAGGCCCACGTAAGAAAACTGATATACCTATTGAAGTGTATGATGAAACTGGAAATATTGTCTATGATAAGAAATCAGTACTGGGAAAATGGTGTTCCGAATATCAAAAGCTATATAAAGGTTTTGAAAATGCCAATTTTGATGAAGAATTTTATATGAATATACAACACATCCTCACCACATATTTAGCCATACGTATAGCTATCATAGTTTAGCCTTGAATAGCCATATGTTGGGCTACTTAGGGCAGGACTTCAAGCATCATAGGACAGTGGCCCCCACATCAGAGCATGTATATAATATATGGGTAGGTTTAAATTCCCTATATAGGGTACACACGATTGGAACCCGCCGGTTGAAGGCGGCGAAATCCGCCGACCCGCCCACCTATACACAATCGTGTGCAAAGTGGCACTTTCCGCCAGACCAATCGTGTGTAAGCGGAGAGTCCATCCGCCGTCATGTTCACCGGCCCGCTGAGAGGTATAGCCCAGCAGATTTGGCAGACTGCCGCTTTCGCCGGTGGGCAAAACCGCTGCCCAATCGTGTGTAACCAGCGATATCAGGCGGTTTGCGGCGGATTTGGCGGAAACCGCTGGTTCAATCGTGTGCACCCATAGTATAAAACAACTCTGCATAGGTCACACACATAGCCTTGTCGTGTAAACATTAAGGGCACCTGAGACACAAGTTGTGTGGGTAACTTTTAAAATTTGATCACATCTCTGAGTCCCGGGCTCTGAGTGCCCATGAGACATAAGTGGAGCGGCCAACTTTTCAAATCAAATCAAATCAATGCTGGTTATCTTGCTAATTTTATTTCTTTTAAAATATCATTGCAATTAATTAAAATGAGTGGTAAATACAGCGCAGGACCAAGGCAGAAGAGACCAAGACTAACTTCATGCAAGTAAGTTATAAGTAGTTGGAAGTGTTGACGCTATTTGCGGTAGATTAGCACATCGGATCTATTCAAGCCACATGTCGTTGGATTCGCCTTGTTCTCACGATTGCAAAACATGTTTTACTTTTGTTCTAGCTTTATTTGTTGCCGAGATAGCTAACTCCAAAGCCAATGGGTTTACTTGTGATCGACCAGTTTTCCATCGCTGGTATATACTCGTAAAAAAACTGAGATGAAATATTCATTTCAGTTTGTTAAAATGCTCAATTATCACTCACTGAGGAATCACCACCTGGGTGTTTTGCCGAACTGATGTCAATTCCTGTTCATGCTGTTGGCAACACAGCACAGTGACCACCTTGGATACATTGAAAACAAATCAGTCCACATGAACAGTGACCGGCAACTGTCCGAAACCGGCAGATTAAACTCGGACATTTTTAACTCGGTCAAATATCGAGTAAAACTGTGCTGTACTAATTGCAATTGAGCTGAATATTGTGCCTCACACGTCATCTTGTAATTCCTATTCCTTTCAAAACGTTAAAAGTATTTATTTGTTTTCACGGCACGAATATTTGTGTCACGGTCAAATGACGTCAGAAGTGGTGACGTAACCAACATCACCATACAACTCAATGTGAACTCGGAAAGTTTGCCGGTTTGCTGAATGCATGAATATCCTCCTAATTTTGTAAATATTGAACGGGTATCTTCTATTGACGTGAGCAGTTTTTATCCCATTATGAAAGGTTTTGTGAAAATCGGGAGTGAAAAACATGAAAGTGTCCGGATTTGGCTGTCGGTCACTGTACATCAGCATATGTAACCTTAAATGTCTCTGCTATAATCAACATCTTTTTATATCATTTGGAAATA
The DNA here is from genome assembly GCA_949316495.1 of Amphiduros pacificus. Lineage (NCBI taxonomy): Eukaryota > Metazoa > Annelida > Polychaeta > Phyllodocida > Hesionidae > Amphiduros > Amphiduros pacificus. Next base: position 10,423,516 of record OX439010.1, read on the forward strand.
TGTCATTTTCAGAGCCAAAATACATGTTACAGCTGACGACAACTGACCTGTGGACCACAACAGAGCTCCGTTTCAGTTTATCAATTGATTGCCGATGTTTATCAAACATTTGACATTTTTAGCACATACAGGTGTCAGAGAAGGACCTGATTTGAATATTTTCAAGAGGATTCGCGCAACGATAGGATTGGCTGATAATTATGAAATTGTCTTGTGTACATAAAACAAGTAGAACAATAGATTTTGTTACATAGAAAAGTTTTTATGACTGGTAAAACTAAATTGTTATGAAAATTGCACCCATTGACCCTGATTGCGTCACAATGTGCACGTGCATGAGTACCAGATTCTTACAAAAACATAAATATAGGCGCTGCTCTGTCAATTCTTGGCTGATTTACATCATTGAAAACTCAAAATTGAGCTATTTAGCCCCTCTCTTCAATGACGTAAGTCAGATGATCGATATATTAATTTTCATCTTTTGCCACAGAAGAGAGGTCAGATGATCGATATATTAATTTTCATCTTTTGCCACAGAAGAGAGGTCGTGTGCGCAAAGACGTGACCTTGACTTGTAAATCTTGTAAGAATTTTACATACGATGATCGCTTTGTAGGATAAAGTAATTTCAATTGTTACTGATTGATATACACCACTATAGCACACATACAGATAACTGGTCATGTTATGTCAGATTATTTATGTATCGACAAAGACCAAAATGGGCAAAATTGACGGTTGTTAGCCCTATATTTCATATGAAATATATAAAACTATAACTAACACCTTGCTATATTGTTCGCAATTATGATGGTCATGTTCAGAGTGAAAACATAGGCACAAATTTTGTACAGAGCATATCTCAGCAACAGCTGATAAGAGGAAATTAAATCTTGATAAACAAAAATGTCTTAGGTCATAGCTGTGCCTCGTCATACTGTTTTAGTCATGTGACCTTTGACCTTGACCTTGAATTCTAAATTTGTGTGCATGCAAAATCTAACAACCATTAAAAGTGAATAAACATATTTCAATGGCCTTAGAGCTATGCTTATCATTGCTTTTTTGTAGTGTTTGTGAACATTTCTTCCTTGCTTATCATTTGAAACCTTTTCAAGACATAAATCCAAGTTGAACCTTAAAATCGATTCCAAAGTATTTTATCAACAAGGTAACACCAAATTGGTGTTTCCAGATTTCAAGATTGGACTTTGAACAAAACACCAAAAGGTAGAATATATTAAAAATGATGAAATTTTCATATTGGGGTGTTTCTTTGGCTTGTTCAGAACACAGTAAAAGAATGGTGATTTTATATTCATATATTTCAGAGTAAAAGCTAAATCACTTGCAGAAGTTGACCAAGAGCTGTGCATGGAATGGAAATATGCTGTTCATTCTTGGAAGAAGCAGACCAAAGAAAGGAGCATACGATCTGATCCCAAAAGAGACCATAAAGGCAACATTATTGCAAAGTTCGTTCCAAAGAAAACAAAGAAAAAAAGTGAACAAGCAGGAAAAAAGAAATTGGGTAATACATTTCATATTTTTGACAATATTCAACTTATTTTCTCACAAAACATTTAACTTTCTCAATACATAATTGTTCATTTTCAATACATCACTTTTACCCCATTTACTTTTGTCCACAAGCTAAGTGGGGTAAATACTTAAACTTATCATTTTATTTCTCGAAAATGTTCATGACCATAAAAAATCATAAAAAACAATGGTCAGCCTTTGACCTGTTTGTATTATATAGTGATCATGCCTATAGATTATTCTAGTTTAGCTCACAAAGATGGGAATACTTTTATTGCAGAATCCAGAATTGTTTTGGAGTCCCCTGAGTTACCAGAAGAAGAGCTTTCAAGGAATATCTCAGAAATAGAACAGCAGAGTACGTCAAAATGTGATGTTCATTAACTTCACTAAGTTGGGAAAAGATACTTCTCAGATTATATTCTTTGGTTTTGTTAATTCTTTACATCAAGTAGCTACATCATTTTAGAATCCTGTCAAAATTACAAACATGTCAGTTTGTTCCAAAGTCAACAGTGAAGTCAACATGTGAAGCAGATCTTATGTCCAATCAATTTGTTCAGCATTACTACCAATCACTGAATGCAACATAAGGCATAGGTTTTTGAAATGATTGTAGACCAAGATAATACCATTTCTCTATAACCAGAGAAATGGATACAATTACCTAAAATACATTTTAAAATACATTACATCAATATGCTTTAATTTTAGTGATAGATTTGCTCAGGACCTTAGAACAAATGCAACAGGACATTCAACCCAAGGAAAAGAAATCTAAAGATGATTGGGCTACACGTAGGCACAAGGAGGAAGGTAGCTGGGAACAAGTACGACATGACCTTGTCCACCATCTCTTGATGAGCAGTGTACCAGAATACCACAAGTGTATCATTTGTCATGAGAGCAGAGCAAATATACGGTTAAAAGGATTTCTTTACAATTCTTCAGATTTTATGGAGAATAAGGATATTTTATATAAGTTATATAGGCCAACAACTAAGAGGATTGTTATTTTTTTTTTCCAGATGCAACCAGTGTGTTGGGAAATATCTTTGTGCTGAATGTGATTGGCAATTTCACCTATTCAAGCCTCTTCACGATCGTAGTGTGCTTCTGGACAATTACCTACAAGCTCTTGAGCCTTGTCAAGTTTTGGACCAAGAATATAATATAGTCTATAGGGGTAACAATAATTAATTTGTCATGTCATAAACTACAAAGTAAACTATCTTGAATCTTGTAAAAATTCAAAAAAACAATATATCATTGATTGTTGCATTGTAGCATTGAAAATCTGCCAAGTGCTATATGTGACTGTGGGACAGACACAAGTCCAGAAAGTCATGGCAAATGTATTCTAGTTACACTGAAAGGTAAATTTGTTACTTTTATTTTTTCAATTTACAGCCCCGTTCTTACAATCTGTAACCATTTAGGGAAATCAGTAAAAGTTAAGAAATGTACAATACACATTATGTTGCTCTAACATTTCTTATTAAACAATATTTCAATTTTACGCAGGCCGCCATGATGTGTTTCTCCCTAAAAATGTCTGTCGTGAATGCCCCACTGTCTTATATCCCAAAATCAAAGATGTCATCACGGCGGGTTATTGGCCAGGTAGTCCTGAGGTTGTATCTGGTAAGTATATTTGGATCTTTCCTGAAACAAATTATATGGAATTTTTAGTTCACTTAATTGCAGCCAGTTGACAAGCTTGAGAATTCAATCTGTCTTTCTCTGCTTCACTGGTTGCCAGACATTTTTTTACACAAATCATGAGTGAGAACAATATCTTTGCATAAGATTTAGTTGTAAACTTTCTCCTTGCAGGAATGTACATCTTCTCCCAAGATGTGATTCAATTCTTCGACCTTTTGAAAAAAGAGAAACCATCCATGTCAGTGCGGGGATTTCTCAGCACCTTGGAGCTAATATCATCCAAATTTAGCAGAGTAACTTGTTATATCTCTTTTTTTTCAAGTTTCATTAAATCAATCAGTAATTTGTTCACTAGCATGATTACAAAGTAAGAACATCTTTATATTTAATTTGTATTTTTCTGCATAACGTCATCAGTCCAAAGGTATTTACTGCAGCACTCAAGGAGTGGCGCGAGTGTCAGTACAAGATTAGAGAGTGGTCAGGAGAAGACCTCTTTGGATGTCCAACATGTGGAAAGAACCCACATGCAGTAGATTTCGATGGAAACAAGAAGATCTACCGATACAAAAGGCGAAACGTGTATGCATGATTATTACAAATTACTATATTTAATTAAGCATGATAAAAAATATAATCATGATTACTGAAACTTGTAACTACATTGGTTATGCAGGATGTAACTACATTGGGTAATCATGATTATATTTTTGCTTTTAGCTCTGCTGACTTCTTTGAAGTCTCTGGGCTTAAGGAGTGGGGAAAATATCTGTCCATCTGTTTGTCCATCTATCCATCTGTCAACAATTGAGGAAATTAATACTTGGTATAGAGAAATATCTTGGGTCCTAGCTGTGCCTCATCATACTGTTTTAGTTTTGTGACATTTGACCTTGACTCAGTGACCTTGAATTCGAAATTTATGTGTGTGCAATGATGACCTGGAGATACTAAATATAGGGCATGCATGACAAGGTGTAGATGTACACAACAGTGTTTGCCAACACAGAATCAGACAATGTCTGAAATTCAGCCAGCCACAAATCAGACAATGTCTGAAGTTCAGCCAGCCACTTTTGAAGGAACAATCGAAAGAACACTTTTGAAGATTTATAATCATAGCAAAGAATAAAGTAGGCGACAAAAGAAATGAAAGTCTAAAGCATCCATGCTTCGTTATTTTCATTGGTACTAGCATCCCACATGGAAATATTGCATTGGCAAGGGACAAGCAGAGAATGTGTCAAAATGGGCAAAATAATTAACATTACACAAATCTACTGTAGTTATAATGAACAAGATATCAACGAATATCACATCAAAACTGAATTGGGATCATGTATGGAAAATCATAACCTGTTTGCTAGTCACACTATATCTCAGTTCATGTGACTGTATCTAAATCACCAGAGCTAAGGGGTTATGTTTTGTGCTATTTTATCAGTCTTGACACAGTATAAGAGGATTATTATTGACTTTATCTCAATTAATATAACATGTTAACTAAGTTGACATGTTTAATAAGTTGAGGTAGTCAATGTACTATATTTTAATCATAAAACACTTGTATACCATAAACAAATAATTTGTTTGTATTACATAGTTACGAAGAAGAGGAAACATATGCTGGCGGGAAATTCGTTTGTGAAGATGGCAAAGTTAATGCGTTTGTTAACAGGATAAAAAACAGCAAAATAAAGGTTAAAAGTATATTTGTGCATTATAAAGTGCATTAAATAGTGCAAGTATATTTGTGTATATATAGAGAATTTTATTTTAACCAATCTCTCACATTTAAGATTGAATGTTAAATTTCCAGTACATGTTTGAATCACTATTGTTTCAGAATTTTTCAAATACATGTGGGCAGAATCATTTTCAAGCAGCTAGAGACAGTGGAAAGTCATTTGGCAATCTTGACGAAACGGGTCTGTGCATGGCATGCTGTCGCCACTGCATCATTCTCAGAGGGTTGAAGATGTATCAAGGGGAGATATTTGCTTATCCACTTTATCTACTTGTTGATCTCATACATCAAGGATACAGTATGAAATTTCTAGCCCAGGATGTTGTATGTAAATTTTACCCCTGGCTACAGAAGATTGTGGATGCCAATCAAGATGATCCCAAACTGCAGCAATTGAAAGGTCTCAAACCATTTTTGGCTGTCATGCATGCTAAAGCCCACAGTTGGTCATGCCAGGTGTGTTGAATGATCTGATATTATATACAAATTATGTGGACAAATATTCCACTCAATCTAGATACTCATATGACAGAAGCTTTAATGTAACTGTTCCTTTCCAATAAGGGCCTGCAATTGATACATTTAAATATGACTAAGACTTAAGCCTATTCTTTCTTGTCACAGGTATCAAAATATGGCTTGCCAACCTAGAAATATGACTTTTTAATTTACCCGGAACTTCTGTGTCCTTAAACACCCTTTATATTAAGTGTTGACTTATTGTTTTAGATGAGATGGGGTGGAAGAATGCAGGCAGAGGCCGGATATATGTCTGGAGAGGAGATGGAGCTGTGTAATGCATACCTTTCCCTTGCAGGCCACACAACAAAAACCATGTCAAAACAAGGTCAGAATAATAATTCCAGGGTTATTATATAATGTTGTTTGTCCATGATGATTTTTACTAGTTGGTTGATATTTATATTTATTGGAAATCTTTCAGCCCGTGAAATAGAACTGACAGAGCTGGTGATGCATTGGAATGGAAAGAAAATTAGCAAGATGACATACATCTTAAGTGTCAAGTATGAAAAGGTATTTTAAAATGATAATATCTTATCACATCAATTTTTGCACACATTCTTGGTTCAATAAATCTCAATCATTCTATGACACTAATTTGGAGGACTGTCCATCTGTTTGTCCATAAAATTCTTATGGGGTGTAATGTCAAATGAATTTGACCTTGTTACAAAGACCAAACTATATTAAATATCATCATGACTTTGAACAATTAACAAATTATTATCTATCTTACAGTGTTTGAAAGCAATGTCTGAAAATGATGTTGCTCAACAACAGATACATTATGAAGTGGAGACAGTTGAAGGTTGGAAGGAATCTTTGACACTGTTAGCTGCAGGTATTGTTGATATAATTTATTGATTATTAGTATTCAAGAATGAAACAATTGTCTGATATATGGTTTATATTTACCAAAAATACAGATGAACATTTATAAATTCTTTTGTGTTCTTTGACATAAAAAGTTGTGTTCTTTGACATAAAAAGTTGTAATGATTTTTGTTTGTTTGTTTGTTTGGGGTTTTACATCACTTTCAACATTATTTCAGTTATTTCGTGATGATACCTACTTGTAGCAGATATAGTGCTGCCTCACTGAATTGTCATGTCGCAGGTCCTTGACATGACAACCCGCCCGGTCACAGATTTACAAGGACAACGGGTTAACCCTTTGGCACAGGCCTCAGCTCATATGGGAAATTGTATCATGAGTTCAATCCCGGCACGGCCGGGGTTCGAACCCACGACCTTTGGATCACCACAGAGGAACTGGAACTAATAAGCTGGCGCCCTAACCAACTGCGCCACGGCCCGTGGCGTTGTAATGATAGAACTACATGCATAACTAGCGGGATGCCAATTGGTTTTGCCAAGTAAACATATAGATGTAGATAACCAAATGCAGGTGTCAATCATTGTTGTTTATAAGTTTCTGCTGCTCTGTCCATCTTTCTGTTTGTCTGTCAAAGAAAAAACTTTTGTTATATCATAGTACCTTTTGTTGTTAAAGAGTCACAGTTGTTACCACTCATGAGGATGTTCATATTCTTTTGTTAGTGCCTTGCAAGACACAGGGTTTATAAGATGTATTTGGAGTGACTTTTGTCAGTACAATCCCTATTTTCTCTCTGAATCAAGAACTTGTTGATTTCTTACCGACCAGAAAGTGCTGATCAGTTAATATAGCTTGGTAGGCTTGTTTTGTGCGTTCATTCCAAAGCACTGATTGTTACCATTGCAATTCAATCAGGAGCAACAAACAGAGTTCTCTGCAATACCACAGTTCACAATATATGGTTGTTAAATGCAACAGTAGTATGCAATGGCTGGCCTTAAGGAACAGATAATGACCTCCATTTTCTATATGTCTTTGAGTGACAATAAGACAGGCACTTTTCCTACTTTTCTGAACTTTTGACTTTAACTTCCCCTGTCCTTGTTCATTGTTCTTGGTCTTGGAAATAATTTAAACATTTTGTCCTTTGTATATTTTACTTATATTAAACATATACCATTTATCTTGTGTTGCCTTTACATAGAAAGTAGGGCCTGAAATGCATGGATATATTGATTTGTTTTTTTTCCTGGATACAGAATATTCTTTTTCTTTATGCAGAGCACCAGAACAAAAGGCACATGCCCCTTTATGAATTGACAGACAGTGAGATAATATTTGCATTAGCTGACACACATACAGCAGTTGGACAAAAACGTCAGGCTCACAGTTGCCTAAAGGCAATAACCAATTTACCCAACAGCAAGAAAATTGTCACAAAAAGACAAATATTGGAAAGGTAAGTTACAAAATCATAATAGTTGTACAATGCTTTTTATTGTATCATGTATCCTGTCATCTTCATAGATACCTAGGCCACCACCTCTCATGTTCTGTTGGCCCAACTGGGCAACAAATATTTTTTTCTCAATGTCAAGGCATGCATGGCTCAGTTGAAAAGAGAAGGGAATTCAGTGGCTTCTGTCTGACCTGATATGGACTAAATTGTGCTGCATACAAACAAATCAAAATAAATAATGTATTGAACAAATGTGAGAACTGAAACATTGAGAGCCAATTCTTTTTGTTATTGTACAGATTCCAGGAGGATGAGGCAGATATCGTTGATCAAGGGCAGGTATTAGTGGCTGACCGTGTCTGTGAAATCTTGAGGAGGGAAATTGAAATACTTGACACTGCTATCCGAAAGCATCAGACAAACATATCTCGGGTGGCTGGTTTGTATATGTCATATTTTATCAATTTAGTTTTTTAATAAATGAATGATTATAAAAAACAAAATAAATTATTAAATATAAATACATTCTAAATCCTGAATCATGAAGCAAAATTTGTTTTTCAGATCGATGCAAACGTAGGGCAGCTATCCGTAAAAAGATGTCTGAGGATAAAAGTGCAATGAAATCAAAATGTGCTGACTATAACAGCATTGTGCAGTTGGTTGACCCAGGTGCTGCTGCTCAGATTGACCCTACTGTGCTTGAAGACATAGACAGAGTTTGGCCATGGATTGCTAACTATCAAGGTAAGTTTTTCAGCATAAATCATGAGCATGACATACAATATTGGTTCAGAGTTTCTTTAAAACCTATTTTAATTGATGACAGACATAGAAAATGTTAAATTGTGATGCATATATGATTCTCAAAAAATGTTGGAGTGATTGATGAATGAGGTAATAGAGATAATGTTTTTTGAAAATTGTGTATGGTTAAAATTTTTAGATGGACAACTGTCTTTGAGAGAGAAACAACATATTGTTTCTTTGGTTGAAATAAGAAAACGCCTCCAAGAGGAAAAGCAACTGCTCCTACATGAAATGGAATGCTTTTTAAAAACACTGCAGAAAGAGGTGAAGCAAAATGAAAAAATGATTGAGGAATATCTACGTATGTATATTTACCTGTGCCAAAAGATTTTTTTTTAATTTCATAATCTACAGTGTTTTTCCACATAACATAATATTTTTATCATGTGCTGGATCATAGTATTCTAACTTGATATGCAACTATTTCAAGGCTTTCTCCATGTATGTAAGTTCACCTAAGATTAAATATTTAACTATTTGTCATTTACAGCCACTGGATATCCAGGTGACAACACGCTGGGGATCAAGGCAGTCAAGGCAGCCCACACTGAGTTATTGCGTGCAAGACTGCCCTTTTTAGTATTTAGAAAGTGTACCCAGGAGGATTTCAACCTAGAAATTAGTCAGAATGAAGATCCTGCATTCATTATTGAGGACTTTCAGCTTTTTGAATTGGATGATTTAGATGACGAGGAACTCTTTTATTTGGAAAATGAAGATATTTGAATTTCAATAAATGAATTAGAAAGTGACAAATTAAGGATTTTACATTATATTTATGGAAAGATGACAAAATAATTATAAATACTTTCTTTCTGAAACCTTTGTTTTCCTACTTATATTAAAGTGATAGATTAGAAATCATCCAGGTTTGACTATAATTATAAAAAAATATTAATTTTTCAAAAAATACTTTTTGGGTGGAATTGTCTGAATTTAATTGAAAAATTAATGCTTTGTCAATTGCATATTATAACATTTAGATGTAATAATGCTGGATGCAAGATTGAATGATAAATAAACTGAAGACTTGAACATGGTTTTGTTTGAAAAAATTGAATATTATTGTCGAAGGCTGTGACAGTTAATTTGATTGAGAACTTAAAGGTATTAAATCTTAATATAGGAGTAGATGATGGATTGATGAAGATTGAAGGCCAATCTTATATTTATGTTCATTTTAACTGTAGTAAATGTAGAAATATTCATATTGGGCAATGAATATCAAAATGTAATAAAGCCAGTCTTGTGATACATTGTAAAATATATCAGATCTATTTTGACTAATTCACAAGTCATATATACAGGAGTTGCATCTAGATGTGTCAAAATTGTATTGCTCAAACCAAACTGTCTTACACAAGTATTAGCATTGTCCTCAATTATGAAACATATTTTGAATTATGTGTGGCATGATTTTAGGTTCAGGAAAATCAAAATGTTTAAAGTAAGACACTCTGATAGCAAAAATGCAACATGTGAATGTTCCACTGAAGTCAAGATCTTGAATTCTAAAAACAATTTTGATAATCATAGAGACTAACATGCCATGAGACATTTGTTCTGAAGAATGTGGATTATTTCTTCAGTAATTTAGTTGCTTACAAGGTGATGTGACATCCATAATTGAATCTGAGAATGAATAATGTAAATTTCTCCATTTTTGTTACATTTTGCAAACATGTGCTTGATATTTTGATACATTTGTATGTTCAATTGTGTGCAAAAATAAAGATTATCTTTTTAAATGGTTGATGTCCTAGTTTGAATTGTCATATATTGTCCTCTGCAGTGAGGGGTGAGAAATTTTTCAGAGGGCCAGTTCTATATATTTTCGATTAGGTTTAGATTTTTAAAAATATTATTTATAATATCTATCATTGATTTTAAAAAGAAGCTCCCATATTGAATAATACAAAAACTAATGGGCAATGAGAAAACAAGTCGGGGCAAAATTCAATATTTAACAAAATTATAATGTATGACGCAATTTGCAGGTATTTCCTGAAAATGTCCAAAAACATATATGATCAATATAGCTCCTAAGGTCATAACACATCAAGTGTATAAAACATTTTAGAATGGAATTTTTTTTATGTAGAAAGATTTTAGACAGAAAACAGAGATAAAATATTGAGGATTTATTTGAGCGATATGCACGTAAGAACAAAAAAATTGAATTCTTTTTTTGCAAACATAAAAAAAGTAAATTTTTTTAACTTGAACCCTACTGCCCTATACCCAAAGCCATTGGCATAATAGACATGAAATTCACTGTTTCTAGAAACACCACGCACTGCCCATCATATTGAAGTTTCCCCAGTAAATAAACTCGACTGCTGCAGTTTTGACCCATATCATCGTCTTTCCCAGTCAAAATGTCTGTAAATGCAAATCTGGGGGTTATCTGGGGGGCATCTTTTCCTCAATTATTTACCCGATATCAAACTTGACAACGTGATATGGCATTCAGAAGAGTCACCACTTATTTTTTAATGTATATCTGAGAACATTCAGTCCCTTTTAATCTTCAATTCTATACAATCCTCATTGGGTATAATAAAGAACATCTTGCAATCATTTCCAATATGGATAGGCAATTCTTTCTTTGATATGACCATGAATTCATTTTTGAAATATCAGCAAATATTGATGAATGCAAATGAAAACGTTCAGGAATACTCAAAATGCACTCTCTTTGCTTCTTTTTGTCTCCTGGTGGTTTCACATTAATATCTAATAAGCCCTTTTGTTAATGGTCAGACACTTATTGCAAAGATAATTAATAAGAGGAATACTGAATATTGTTAAAGAAAATATCTTTGGGATCTACCATGACAATTTGTTTGATGTTTTTGGCAAAATTGGGATCAGGGACTGGTGTTTCCAAAGTACATGGCCCAATGTCGCACAGAAATACACCAGATGGCACTGCCCACACAGGAAACCTGCTTCATGCTCACTGAAAACTGAGAGGCCAAATGTGACTCACTTTCGTAATTTACAGACCTTGAATATCTATGATTACTGCAAAGCAGCACAATTTTAACAAGGCAGCAGATATTACAAGAAGACAGTTTTTAAATAAGGTAAAATAGAAGGGTAAGTTGAGACACATAGAGATGTAACTAAAGAACATTGAAAAGGTACTATAATCACAATTGTCCATGCATGCACATCAATGGAACCAAGCTCATTCCTGTCGAGGATATGTTGAATTATTAACAGTGATGGGTTAATTTTAACACACTTCTGCTATATATTTGTTGAAATAGAAGTGCATTCATGAATTATGAACTGCAATAACATCAATGTTTATTTCTCTATGGTTCTGATGATCATTTGTCTTGGTGCAAGTGCACTTAGCATGTAAGAAGCGTGGGAGAGCTTTGAATGGCATGGTGCCTCATCATGCTCATTACAACTCTGAACTAATCCTGTTTTTCGTGTCAAAATGAACTCTTGTCAACTATTGTATTCCTCCTGTTCTCATGATGTCATAAATATTTAAATCATTTCTGAAAGTATATATTATTAAGAAGTATTCAAAACTATAATAAACCTCTTGTTATATTGTTTGCAATTACGGCAGTCATTTTTGGGGTCATAACAAAGCCAAATCTACAAAATACATTTATAACTGTCTTCCTCATGTTCTCACGATTTTAGACATATACAAATCATTTCTGTAAGTGTATTATTGGCCGAGATATTAATATGAAATCTATAATGAACATCTGATATTGTTTGCAATTACGGCAGTCATTTTTTGGGGTCATAACAAAGCCAAATCTACAAAATACATTTAATAACTGTCTTCCTCATGTTCTCACGATTTTAGACATATACAAATCATTTCTGTAAGTGTATTATTGGCCGAGATATTAATATGAAATCTATAATGAACATCTGATATTGTTTGCAATTATGACAGTCATTTTCGGGGTCATAACAAAGCCAAATCTACAAAATACATTTAAAACTGTCTTTCTCATGTTCTCACGATTTTAGACATATACAAATCATTTCTGTAAGTGTATTATTGGCCGAGATATTAATATGAAATCTATAATGAACATCTGATATTGTTTGCAATTATGACAGTCATTTTCGGGGTCATAACAAAGCCAAATCTACAAAATACATTTAAAACTGTCTTTCTCATGTTCTCACGATTTTAGACATATACAAATCATTTCTGTAAGTGTATTATTGGCCGAGATATTAATATGAAATCTATAATGAACATCTGATATTGTTTGCAATTATGACAGTCATTTTCGGGGTCATAACAAAGCCAAATCTACAAAATACATATATAACTGTCTTCCTCATGTTCTCACGATTTTAGACATATACAAATCATTTCTGTAACAGTGTAAGTGTATTATTGGCCGGGATTTTAATATGAAATCTATTATAATAATGAACATCTTATATCGTTCACAAGTCATTTTCGGTGCCAAAATGCAGTTAAATTATCAAAATACATATGCACATTTATCATGCCAGTGCTATTTTGCTGACTGCCATTGTCTGTTACATAAAATATATCACTCAGATATATAAAACCATCAAATGTGAGCCATAATTCCACAGATTTATGCAAACTGAAGTCATAGCCCTCAATTCTCTCATGAAAAAACACTGAATAATCAAGATCTGTCAGTGAGACACCATATCCTAATTTTGAATTTTATCATTTCAGTAAATTTGTGATTATTTCTCACCGTTCATTGTAAAAGGACAGATTATAATTTGATGCAACTTTAAAATAAGTCAATGGAGTGTATGTTTTGTGTGGGTAAGGAATTGAAATAGATTTTATCAAAGTTTTGGGTAAAAATGAGTTGTAAAGGCTATTTTCCCCTTGAATTCCATTATAAATGTCTGAAATACAGTTTCAAATAGAATATTGAACACACCATGGACAGGTATTATTCCTCATTTGATCAGTTCATTACTGTTATTATTAGAGGAGAGGAATTTGACCAATTCATGTTCATCATTTATATACATATATATTTATATATTAATTTATTATGTACATTCTAGGGTTTACCATGAAGACCAAACCGTGTAGCGCTTGTGGAGATTTGAGGTCTTCAAACAACAAAGCAAGGCAGGTGACATAAAATGTTTAAATTAGTGAAATAGATTTAGTTGATATATATGACTCAGCATGTGATTATGCAAACAAATCATGTCTGTTGCAAAATAAGAATTAAAAAATATGATTTTCAGATGGCAAACTGATGATGGTAAATATCAAAATTTGACTTCATGTCATCAAATTAATAATATTTGCAGATTCATTTGAAACACGATATTAGACCTTGATTACAACCTTTACATAAAATCTTAGCAATTGTTTGCATTTTAAACTTTTGAAGATGTGATGGGTGTGGATTTGATTTTCGCGAGGAGAGGGTTACCAAATCAGAAAGTGATATTGCATACACATTGCAAAAACGTGGAGGGAAAGCTAATTATAGCAAATCCTTAGCCAGGATTACAAAAGAGGTTTGTGTTTACTATTTATTAAACGATTTTATTTCAGAACCAAAATAGATATTTGTTTACTTTATATACTCCAATATAAAAAGTATATATGAGATATAGGATGTAAGAATATAATCATACAAATATATGGATAAAAGATACCTGCTAAAAGCAGATTGTAAGGCATAGATCAAATATTTTCATATGGAAAATGTTAATTTGGAGAGACACTATTGTGATCTCATATCGTGTTTAACTGTAAATCCATGATAATCCCATACCAATGTTTTTGAATATACATTAATTAAATTCATTACATTTTTTTAAGATGCAGCTACTGGCCAATACCAACACCCACATGTTGTTGTTAGTAATGAGGAAGAATGACAAAAGATGGAGCAGGAGCACAAGGGTCAATTCCCCTGTTGTTCATAAATTTATTGGGCGCCAAGCAGGACAACTGGTTCAGAGCCATTTTTCCACCTTTGTAATGAAAGGTGTTCAAGGTAAAAAACATGATTTTTGTTTGTTTGTTTGTTTGGGGTTTTACATCACTTTCAACATTATTTCAGTCATTTCGTGATGAGACCTACTTGTAGCAGATATAGTGCTGCCTCACTGAATTGTCATGTCGCAGGTCCTTGACATGACAACCCACCCGGTCACAGATTTACAAGGACAACAGGTTAACCCTTCAGGCACGGGCCTCAGCTCATGTGGGAAATTGTATCATGAGTTCAATACCAGCACGGCCGGGATTCGAACCCACAACCTTTGGATCACCACAGAGGAACTGGTGCTAATAAGCTGGCGCTCTAACCAACTGCGCCACGGCCCGTGGCCTAAAATACATGATGTATAACACAAAACAATATAATTTATATAAATTCTATATGAAATGCTACAACATAATCCTAGTAAACGAACTGAATAGTGATTATATTTTCACTAATATGAATAAAAATTATTGTTAAATAGTATTTCTAAAAACCTCAGCTACATTGTCTATATGAGGTCAACCTTCCAGACGTTTCATCGCTTGAACCCACTAACTCCTGTCCTTTATTGTTATCACCCAAAAGCTAAAATCTATGCTATACTTTCCAGGCTGTGCTAGTGGGGCTTGTTCAATTCTATGAATGAGGCAAATGCAGTCATTAATTAGTTCATAACATAATGACATATCTTTAACAAGCCCTCATGAACTATGCATGTCAGATCAATAGACATAGGTGTAGATAGGTTGTAATGTCTTTCAAAAGTCTTCCATTTGCCTATTTGAACAATTCAGACAAGTATGCAATGTTCTACTTGTAAATTGGAGGGTAGAAGAGCAGTCCAAGTGAATATACTTGACTTTGAAGTTGAAACACTGGAGAAAGGAACGGTCACAGGGTATGAAATGTTGAATAGGGGAGAGGTGCAAAAATATTTCCACCTTATGTGTTTCAGGGAAAATCTTTTCAATTGCTATAGCTAAGCTGTATGAAAGCACGGAAGACAAGATGATTGAAAGATGGTCAAATATTCAATCAAAATCTACGAAGGACCTGACATGTAGTGGATTGTGCAAGTTGCTGTGCAGTTGTTAATTACCAGGGTTCTGTATAAACAATTACAAGTGGTGCCATTTTATCAAGAATAGTTTATATCATTGGTTAAAAGAAAATTCTTTTGTTTGCAATGGCTGATGTCTGAAAAAGTATAACTAAAATATAGACAGTTGGAGACAATACAATTTGTATTAGCTGTTCAATTTCTTTTATTTTTTTAAATGTGTTATCTGCAATATCTGCTAACTTTCTGCAATACCTTTGTCCTCCTCTTGCATGGGTAAAATGAAAACAGTGTGAAAGTCCAAAAGATATACAATCTGATCAGAGCTTTAGAAAGATGAGGGTTGTCTGTATAGATGACAGCTGTAACACTTTTGTAGTGGCAATACCAGGCAATATCTGGTCATAGTTCTCCATCTACCATTTCAACTTTATTTATTTTTGCCCTAAATAGAAGCCTCACATTATTAAATATTATCACATTTAGTTGTCTTTGTTTTCCTGGAAAACGTAACTTCAAAAGCTTTACAACTGAATTTGATAACTAAGGAAAAATAATTTATAATTTATATATTATAATTTATTTCAAATTAATATTTTGAAATATCATTGTGGATCTGTATATTTTTCAGAGCTTCAGCAGAATACACAGCCAGGGCAACAAGATGGAACTGAGAGAGACAACAGGGCCGAGGTTTTACAAGCAGTTAATGTGCACACAAACTCAGGGCTTGAGATTGAGAGTCACAATGAGTTTGTGGGACCACTGGATGCGGAAGGAGCTGAAATGCAGCAAGATGAGATCCAAATGGATGTAATGGAATTCCCATTGACTGATGAGCAAAGTGGGTGTTAACAAAATGTTTAAAGCATATTAAGTACATTTTCCTTGCATAATATAAATGTTTATACCCTAAACGATCAAAAGTCATTATCCATCATATTTCCCCCACATATACTTCTGTGCCATTTGAAAGTAGACAAGTCTTCTGCTAAAATCCAAATCATTGGACACTTTGTCAACAAACTTTGTTTAGCTGACCAGTGATTTTGTGCAAACACCTGCTTAGCAAAGTCTTTCTAACAGTGGGGCACCCTAAATTGGGACAATGGAGTGATTTGGCTTACAGAGCCCTGTTTGTCCATTAATGTTTGTCCAATGGTACAGGCCTAACACCCTGACAAACCACAATAGAGTCATGATTGTATACATGTGGCCACCTGGTAGTTAAGAGAGTACTGGCAGTACTTGGCACTTTCATCAAAACACAATAACCTTGGTCAGTGTATTTTGGTTGATTTTAGTGAGAACCCTATAATATATGGTAATGGTGTCAAAGGTAATAATTGCTAAAATCCTCACCTTTTTCAAACCCAGGAAAGGTATTCTCAATAAAAAAATTACCTAAAAATGATGTTGGATGGGTTTCCTCGATTGGGTCCGCAAGCCCAATCTAGGAAAACTAATAATGCTTAGTAATTTAAGGTATCTTTTATATTTCAGGTATCAGCATTGATATAGCTTACAGCACCACAAATTCAGATAGACCAGGTATGTATTAGATCTTTGGTCTGAATTAACAAAATTAATGTTTGTAGTGTCCCTTGGTTCAGTTTTTACATTAAATTAATTTATGACTGAACATTATTGATAGCAAAATTGTCATAATTTATATAATATTATGTGTACTTCAAATTATTAACTTGAATATTTACTCCTGTAAAAATAAATCCCATCCACATTCTTCCCGATTATTGTCGAACTTCCAACTGACCTGACATTCAGTCCAGCAAAGACCGAAAGCATTTTTATTGGACAGAAGGAACAAAAAAGTGATAGACGACATCAGCATGAAAAGTGAATAAACTATGCTCATATTGTACAGGTACAAGCTTCCCAATGGCAATATAATTTAAATTTCTGTCTTATGATACACATAGAAATAATCTGTCACATGTCAACAGTTGTCCGCCTTTATCTAATAAGTTTAAATTGTGAACAAGTCAAAGAAAATGTGAGTTTAACTATGCTTGTACATGAATGCACCACATGGTCACCATTATGAAAAGCGGAAGTGACGGATAGAAGCCCTTATTTTTGGTGTGAAAATGATCGGAGTGCCACCACAGTGTATTCATTCACATTGAAATATTCATAAATTGCACACTGATGGATCCATGACACTTCACATTTACGTTTTTCCTTTATAATGACTGCTGAACTTGTTGAGGCATAAGATCTGATTACAGCGAAAAATATGCGGGACCTTTGCAAAAAATATAGGTCAGGACTGGCATTCTGGTGGTTATCAGGAAGACTGCATTCAGCATGACTAACAAAATAAACATTTGTCTTTCTTATTTTTAGTAAAGCAATTTGGCCAAGATGAAAACACTATAAAATATGAAAATACACCTTCCACAAAGTTAAATAAAGGTAATATATTTGTATTAATAATTTGGCTTCAAAGGGGTTTTCTTTACTTCACATAATGTAGCCTTGTAATGGAAAAATAACCACTTTTTTCTGATTTGAAATCCTGGGGGCTATCATCAAGGCTGGGTTTATGAAAATCATGTCTCAAATGAACTATGTGTATTCTTTTCAAATTTCCAAATCTCACCATTCATTTTAAATATGGTGCTGATGTTCCTTAACCCCTAATGGGCAACCTTATTAAAATTATGTTCTTTGGCATGACTAGCCCATTCTTCTCTGGTATCTGCATACAAAATTGATAAATTTTATAACCATGATTATTCAATCTGCTCAACAAAGTACTAAAAGTTCATGATTTAAGATTTCTGATGCCAGTATCATGGTAATATTGTAACAACTTGTGGTGGACATTAAGGTCTTCCCATGTGTTTGGGGTTAAAAGAGTACAGAAATGTTTTGCAAGACTGGGGCCACTAGCACAGATCATATACACTATCTTAATATATGTGTGTGTTATCATTAAGGAACAACTTAATATTTCCAAATTACGCTTGTACATACACAGAATTGAATGAAGATAATGAATATCCTTCCTCTGCATATATGTAATTACATATCAACCTCACATTGTTGTCAGAATAAGCTCCTATATTCCCAGTAAAGCTATTCAAATCTAAGTATGCTCTAGAGATGGGATATGATAGTAAAATTCAAATATACAGTGATTTACTAAAATTATAGATTTGTCTCTGTCAAAATCCACCAATTGAAGATAATATTGTGAAAAGCATTGTTCTGATATTTACATTCTACATATATTGAATGGAGTGAATAAATATTTTTTTTTTAATAAATGATGTTTAATTTCAATGAATGTTCACTTGTTTGATGTTGTACTAAAAAATTGTCCTGTTTGCTTGAGCAAACATTTTGACAAAGAAGCATGTGAAATTACATTTTGTTCAATAGATCACAAATAACAAATTATATTGCAATAAAAGAACGATGTATTTGATATTACAAAATAAACTATATATCAGATATTCAACATTACAGTGACCACTGCACAGATTACAAACATGAAACCAACTGTTGTGCTGAGAAAATTGAAAGGAGAAAAATACTACAAATAAAAGGTAAACTTGTATTTTACAACAGTAGTGACATGTATTGTTGATCAAACACTTTTGTGAGGAGTTGGTCCAATAAACAAATGAATGATTGATAACTTAATTTTGTCAATTCAAAAAATACACAAGCAGGCATATTGTTATGGACCTTAATATAATTAACTATTTTCAACCAGTATTTTTCAATAATGGCATTCTAATAAATATATATAAATTGCAGAAACAATTGAGGGCATAAGGATGCTGTTTGGGCGGAGTCTTCACTTTTTATGTTGGAAATGTCATACATGCACAAGTGATTCACAATAGTTCTACTCAGGATAGTCAACACTCAGGACCTACTGATGAATTCAGATTTTGTTTCTGTAACATAAAAATATCTGATAATCTGATTAAGTCAATTATTAGATTATAGTCCACATAAGACAAAACATTCAGGTCACTTTTTGTATTTATGTACAACAAATGAAAAACATTCTGGTCAGGACCACTTGGACATGTTGGGTCTTATGTTTGGCCAAGGTCTAGGCATCTTAAACAAGACTATATAAATGTAATTCACTTAAGACATATATACAAAATGTTATTATTTACTCCACACAGTAAATGTATATATATATAAATGTATATATATACATTATTAATAATATTGTATATAATAATGTTTACTATTAACTATTGATGTTAAATTTCAACAAGTGTAATAGACCAAATCAACATTTTTACCACAGATTTCGTAGTGTTACCAGAAGGGATGAGATTCTCTTCATGTCAAATCTTTAAATTGTATGGTCCTTTATAGGCAATTTATGGTATTTTCTGCAAATTCTGTATGTGTCCCACAACTAATAATATGTTTTAAAAACCCATTTATTTTGAACTTGTTTTAGGGTATCTCTGGAAAATAAGGAAAAAATAGTGTTGCTGAATGTTGTGTCAATTAAAATCTTTCCATAAACCAGACTGATGTCAAGTTGGTCCAAAAATATCCTTCGAAGAGATTCTCCCATGAAAATAAAGACCTATAAAAGGGATAGTTGTACCACCTCCAGATAAAGAGTTGAAAAAATTACATAAGATATTTAACACAAGGTAAAGGTTCTAAAACTTTAAGAAAGAGTAACTGACAAATTATGGATAAACCTAATCAATGCCACAACTTGAGTCACAAGTCTGTGACTTTGACCTTTATTTCAATGTAATGTGACATAATATCTGAATATCATGAGAATGCCATAAGCTAGTAACAAGTAAAAATACCATTACCAAACTTAAATCATAGATTACAAAGGTGGACATGACAGTGTCCTTGCCTAAATTGTAAGGTCATGTGACTAGATCTCTGAAATCTTGTGAACCTGACAGGTTTACAACAAATAAGAATTGCATTATAAAACTTGTACAAGCTTCTTATCAATGTATCAAATGGGCTAAGCATTGCTCTTTCCCATTACCAATAACAATATTGAATGTTTGCATATGGAATAAACAAAACTTTATATGACTTATTGTGTCCTAATATTGGGAGAAATATTGTATTCCACAACAAGGTTTTTGTTTACATGTTGTGTACATTGGCTTATTTGAATTTTTTTCAGTTTTTCAATGTTGGTTTTTCATACAATATGGTGTCTTTTTATTTGAGAAAAGATTTAACCTCTAGCCAGAAAGTAACTAGTGCAGCCATAACCAGGGTTGTTTGTATCATACATATCAAACAAAAGCCTCTATTACAACTACTGTGACTTATTTATAGTCAGATACCTTTCCACAATGTACATTACATTACATACTCATTTCAAATTAATAAGAAAAGCTCAACTTTCAGAAATAACTGAATTTTCTACAGCTATACCTAGTGAGTGTCTCAATTTATAATCAAACAATTGGTTATTTTTGGGTAATTAAAGGCAAAGAAAATTAAAGTGTCTTAAAATGTAATACTACTCAAAAACATAGTCAGTATGGGTCAATTATTTTGTGCCTTAAAATGTAAATATTTGAATAAATAATTAAAAATATGCACTTTTTGTCTCGTATACTTTAATATTACATTTGATTCCAGTAAATATGTAACATTCTAAAATTTATAGAAGAAAATATTGTGTGTACCACAGTATAAGTATTCAGGCATATTGTGCTGTTTTTATGGTATCCTGCTTAAGCAAATTCACGTCTAACTGTTAATAAAGAAATTCGCAATAATAGACCAGAGCAAATATTCAGTTGTTTTTTTAGGGGGGGGGGACTATTTAGGTAGAAATAGCAGACTGTTATATATTTGTAGACAGTTGTTACATATATTGTTATGAAACAATGTGACAGACGCAACCAGCTAATTGCATGTCATTTTCTCTAGAAGGGAAAGATGGACACAATTGAAGGTAAATAAATAAATAATTATTGCTAGGCTTCTACGATATAAAAAACAATTTGCGAAATAGAATCTGAGGCATACAAAGTCAAATGTATACAAATGCAATGCGGAACTGAATGTTTGAGCTTAGATTTATTGTATTAGGGACTGTGCATAATTGGGTACAAATGGCATATTTTTATATTATTTTTGATGTTGCTATGTTAGATATTGGAGCCCATCATTTCCAGCACATCACCCATTCATATCAAGCAGACATGATATAACACTCACCCAGTCACAGATTCACAATGACAAGAGATTAACCAGGCCTCAGGTCAGACAATGTTGAGATATGGCATCAGGTCTAGGTCAGGCAATTTTGTATATGGACTGACACTCATTGATCACAGATTACCAAAGAAACCTGGAGATATGTACAAAGAGATTCAAAACTTATCATAATTAAGTTTTATTATAAAAATTATCATAATTCCAGATATTAAGACTATAGAGACATGTTTAGTAAAATAAATTCAAATACCCAATAATTGAATAAGGCCCTTTTCAATCTTTTAAAAGGCATTACAAATTTTAATGTGAAACTAAATTTTGAATGTTGGCTTACATCTATAAAATAAGATAGATCACCACCAACTGAACAATTTATTCACTTTTATTCATATTAAGTGTATTCATATTAAAGGGGGAGTTCCTAATAATTGGGTTGTACCCCAAACCATGTGTTTTTTTGTCATAAAATCATTCATTTGGTTTCCAGTAGTCATCTCACAAATTTCAAGTGTATCTTGTAAACGTTGTGATGATCAAATTTCACTTCAAAGTTTGGATCATGACATATCTCCGAAGTCAGTCCGGAATTTTATTACCCCCTGTCACGTGGGGTGGTGACGTAGAGAGTGTAACATTTTGGGAAAACCCCTAGCCCAGCATCATGGAGTCGGAGGGAGATTTTACAGATAGTGATTGTTCAACAAGTGTTTCTGACATAGTAGAGGTCCAAAGTTTATGTGGATCATCTGAGGATGAAAGAAGTGGGTCTGAGCCACCTTCAGGTAGCTTTATTGAGCAGGGTAAAGTTCAGGGATGGCAATTTGACCCCCCACAACAAACAAGACTCGTAGCCTGCAAACTGTGATTGAGAAGAGTCTGACAGTGGGGATGATCTTCAACAAATCAAAATAGTATATGTTATGATAGCAGATAGTATGTTATGACACAACATATCACACTGTGCCAATTAACAATTATGAAAACAAAACACCGAACCATGGCCATGCGATTTAACCAGCCCATCCTCATCAGAAAGTAGCCAGACGTCTGGCTACCATTAAATTCCCTTAGTTTGGCCTCCAGTTGGCTACTTAGTGCACAATTTATTACCACAAGAGGGCACTGCAAATTAATACCTTCTCATAGGTGGCACTCTTGATCATTAATATATGATGCAACTTTTAGCATTTATTTTCGTATATATTAATTATTTAAATAACCACCCAAAAAGTTATGGCATGTTTAAAATGCAATAATATCTCCCCAAAAACTGGAATTTAATATGAATACACTTAATATGAATAAAAGTGAATAAATTGTTCAGTTGGTGGTGATCTATCTTATTTTATAGATGTAAGCCAACATTCAAAATTTAGTTTCACATTAAAAAGTTTTAATGCCTTTTAAAAGATTGAAAAGGGCCTTATTCAATTATTGGGTATTTGAATTTATTTTACTAAACATGTCTCTATAGTCTTAATATCTGGAATTATGATAATTTTTATGATAAAACTTAATTATGATAAGTTTTGAATCTCTTTGTACATATCTCCAGGTTTCTTTGGTAATCTCTGATCAATGAGTGTCAGTCCATATACAAAATTGCCTGACCTAGACCTGATGCCATATCTCAACATTGTCTGACCTGAGGCCTGGTTAATCTCTTGTCATTGTGAATCTGTGACTGGGTGAGTGTTATATCATGTCTGCTTGATATGAATGGGTGATGTGCTGGAAATGATGGGCTCCAATATCTAACATAGCAACATCCAAAATAATATAAAAATATGCCATTTGTACCCAATGATGCACAGTCCCTAATACAATAAATCTAAGCTCAAACATTATTCAGTTCCGCATTGCATTTGTATACATTTGACTTTGTATGCCTCAGATTCTATTTTGCAAATTGGTTTTTATATCGTAGAAGCCTAGCAATAATTATTTATTTACTTACCTTCAATTGTGTCCATCTTTCCCTTCTAGAGAAAATGACATGCAATTAGCTGGTTGCATCTGTCACATTGATTCATAACAATATATGTAACAACTGTCTACAAATATATAACAGTCTGCTATTTCTACCTAAATAGTCCCCCCCCCCCTAAAAAAACAACTGAATATTTGCTCTGGTCTATTATTGCGAATTTCTTTATTAACAGTTAGACGTGAATTTGCTTAAGCAGGATACCATAAAAACAGCACAATATGCCTGAATACTTATACTGTGGTACACACAATATTTTCAAATGTAATATTAAAGTATACACTTTAATTTTCTTTGCCTTTAATTACCCAAAAATAACCAATTGTTTGATTATAAATTGAGACACTCACTAGGTAGAGCTGTAGAAAATTCAGTTATTTCTGAAAGTTGAGCTTTTCTTATTAATTTGAAATGAGTATGTAATGTAATGTACATTGTGGAAAGGTATCTGACTATAAATAAGTCACAGTAGTTGTAATAGAGGCTTTTGTTTGATATGTATGATACAAACAACCCTGGTTATGGCTGCACTAGTTACTTTCTGGCTAGAGGTTAAATCTTTTCTCAAATAAAAAGACACCATATTGTATGAAAAACCAACATTGAAAAACTGAAAAAAATTCGAATAAGCAAATGTACACAACATGTAAACAAAAACCTTGTTGTTGAATACAATATTTCTCCCAATATTAGGACACAATAAGTCATATAAAGTTTTGTTTATTCCATATGCAAACATTCAATATTGTTATTGGTAATGGGAAAGAGCAATGCTTAGCCCATTCGATACATTGATAAGAAGCTTGTACAAGTTTTATAATGCAATTCTTATTTGTTGTAAACCTGTCAGGTTCACAAGATTTCAGAGATCTAGTCACATGACCTTACAATTTAGGCAAGGACACTGTCATGTCCACCTTTGTAATGTATGATTTAAGTTTGGTAATGGTATTTTTACTTGTTACTAGCTTATGGCATTCTCATGATATTCAGATATTATGTCACATTACATTAAAATAAAGGTCAAAGTCACAGACTTGTGACTCAAATTGTGGCATTGATTAGGTTTATCCATAATTTGTCAGTTACTCTTTCTTAAAGTTTTAGAACCTTTACCTTGTGTTAAATATCTTATGTAATTTTTTCATCTCTTTATCTGGAGGTGGTACAACTATCCCTTTTATAGGTCTTTATTTTCATGGGAGAATCTCTTCGAAGGATATTTTTGGACCAACTTGACATCAGTCTGGTTTATGGAAAGATTTTAATTGACACAACATTCAACAACACTATTTTTTCCTTATTTTCCAGAGATACCCAAAACAAGTTAAAAATAAATGGGTTTTTAAAACATATTATTAGTTGTGGGACACATACAGAATTTGCAGAAAATACCATAAATTGCCTATAAAGGACCATACAATTTAAAGATTTGACATGAAGAGAATCTCATCCCTTCTGGTAACACTACGAAATCTGTGATAAAAATGTTGATTTGGTCTATTACACTTGTTGAAATTCAACATCAATAGTTAATAGTAAACATTATTATATACAATATTATTAATAATGTATATATATATATATATATATATATATATATATATATATATATATATATATACATTTATATATATACATTTATATATATATATACATTTACTGTGTGGAGTAAATAATAACATTTTGTATATATGTCTTAAGTGAATT
The DNA here is from genome assembly GCA_949316495.1 of Amphiduros pacificus. NCBI lineage: Eukaryota > Metazoa > Annelida > Polychaeta > Phyllodocida > Hesionidae > Amphiduros > Amphiduros pacificus. The sequence goes on from OX439010.1 coordinate 10,449,077, forward strand.
ACATTTATATAGTCTTGTTTAAGATGCCTAGACCTTGGCACAACATAAGACCCAACATGTCCAATTGGTCCTGACCAGAATGTTTTTCATTTGTTGTACATAAATACAAAAAGTGACCTGAATGTTTTGTCTTATGTGGACTATAATCTAATAATTGACTTAATCAGATTCAACATCAATAGTTAATAGTAAACATTATTATATACAATATTATTAATAATGTATATATATATATATATATATATATATATATATATATATATATATATATATATATATATATATATATATATATATATATATATATATATATATATATATATATATATATATACATTTATATATATACATTTATATATATATACATTTACTGTGTGGAGTAAATAATAACATTTTGTATATATGTCTTAAGTGAATTACATTTATATAGTCTTGTTTAAGATGCCTAGACCTTGGCACAACATAAGACCCAACATGTCCAATTGGTCCTGACCAGAATGTTTTTCATTTGTTGTACATAAATACAAAAAGTGACCTGAATGTTTTGTCTTATGTGGACTATAATCTAATAATTGACTTAATCAGATTATCAGATATTTTTATGTTACAGAAACAAAATCTGAATTCATCAGTAGGTCCTGAGTGTTGACTATCCTGGGTAGAACTATTGCGAATCACTTGTGCATGTATGACATTTCCAACATAAAAAGTGAAGACTCCGCCCAAACAGCATCCTTATGCCCTCAATTGTTTCTGCAATTTATATATATTTATTAGAATGCCATTATTGAAAAATACTGGTTGAAAATAGTTAATTATATTGAGGTCCATAACAATATGCCTGCTTGTGTATTTTTTTAATTGACAAAATTAAGTTATCAATCATTCATTTGTTTACTGGACCAACTCCTCACAAAAGTGTTTGATCAACAATACATGTCACTACTGTTGTAAAATAAAAGTTTACCTTTTATTTGTAGTATTTTTCTCCTTTCAATTTTCTCAGCACAACAGTTGGTTTCATGTTTTTAATCTGTGCAGTGGTCACTGTAATGTTGAATATCTGATATATAGTTTATTTTGTAATATCAAATACATCGTTCTTTTAATGCAATATAATTTGTTATTTGTGATCTATTGAACAAAATGTAATTTCACATGCTTCTTTGTCAAAATGTTTGCTCAAGCAAACAGGACAATTTTTTAGTACAACATCAAACAAGTGAACATTCATTGAAGTTAAACATCATTTATTAAAAAAAAATTATTTATTCACTCCATTCAATATATGTAGAATGTAAATATCAGAACAATGCTTTTCACGATATTATCTTCAATTGGTGGATTTTGACAGAGACAAATCTATAATTTTAGTAAATCACTGTATATTTGAATTTTAATATCATATCCTATCTCTAGAGCATACTTAGATTTGAATAGCTTTACTGGGAATATAGGAGCTTATTCTGACAACAATGTGAGGTTGATATGTAATTACATATATGCAGAGGAAGGATATTCATTATCTTCATTCAATTCTGTGTATGTACAAGCGTAATTTGGAAATATTAAGTTGTTCCTTAATGATAACACACACATATATTAAGATAGTGTATATGATCTGTGCCAGTGGCCCCAGTCTTGCAAAACATTTCTGTACTCTTTTAACCCCTAACACATGGGAAGGCCTTAATGTCCACCACAAGTTGTTACAATGTTACCATGATACTGGCATCAGAAATCTTAAATCATGAACTTTTAGTACTTTGTTGAGCAGATTGAATAATCATGGTTATAAAATTTATCCATTTTGTATGCAGATACCAGAGAAGAATGGGCTAGTCATGCCAAAGAACATAATTTTAATAAGGTTGCCCATTAGGGGTTAAGGAACATCAGCACCATATTTAAAATGAATGGTGAGATTTGGAAATTTGAAAAGAATACATATAGTTCATTTGAGACATGATTTTCATAAACCCAGCCTTGATGATAGCCCCCAGGATTTCAAATCAGAAAAAAGTGGTTATTTTTCCACTACAAGGCTTCATTATGTGAAGTAAAGAAAACCCCTTTGAAGCCAAATTATTAATACAAATATATTACCTTTATTTAACTTTGTGGAAGGTGTATTTTCATATTTTACAGTGTTTTCATCTTGGCCAAATTGCTTTTCTAAAAATAAGAAAGACAAATGTTTATTTTGTTAGTCACACTGAATGCAGTCTTCCCGATAACCACCAGAATGCCAGGCCTGACCTATATTTTTTGCCAAGGTCCCACATATTTTTCGCTGTAATCAGATCTTATGCCTCAACAAGTTCAGCAGTCATTATAAAAGAAAAACGTAAATGTCAAGTGTCATGGATCCATCAGTGTGCAATTTATGAATATTTCAATGTGAATGAATACACTGTGGTGGCACTCCGATCATTTTCACACCAAAAATAAGGGCTTCTATCCGTCACTTCCGCTTTTCATAATGGTGACCTCATGTGGTGCATTCATGTACAAGCATAGTTAAACTCACATTTTCTTTGACTTGTTCACAATTTAAACTTATTAGATAAAGGCGGACAACTGTTGACATGTGACAGATTATTTCTATGTGTATCATAAGACAGAGATTTAAATTATATTGCCATTGGGAAGCTTGTACCTGTACAATATGAGCATAGTTTATTCACTTTTCATGCTGATGTCGTCTATCACTTTTTTGTTCCTTCTGTCCAATAAAAATGCTTTCGGTCTTTGCTGGACTGAATGTCAGGTCAGTTGGAAGTTCGACAATAATCGGGAAGAATGTGGATGGGATTTATTTTTACAGGAGTAAATATTCAAGTTAATAATTTAAAGTACACATAATATTATATAAATTATGACAATTTTGCTATCAATAATGTTCATTCATAAATTAATTTAATGTAAAAACTGAACCAAGGGACACTACAAACATTAATTTTGTTAATTCAGACCAAAGATCTAATACATACCTGGTCTATCTGAATTTCTGGTGCTGTAAGCTATATCAATGCTAATACCTGAAATATAAAAGATACCTTTAATTACTAAGCATTATTAGTTTTCCTAGATTGGGATTGCGGACCCAATCGAGGAAACCCATCCAACATCATTTTTAGGTAATTTTTTTATTGAGAATACCTTTCCTGGGTTTGAAAAAGGTGAGGATTTTAGCAAGTATTACCTTTGACACCATTACCATATATTATAGGGTTCTCGCTAAAATCAACCAAAATACACTGACCAAGGTTATTGTGTTTTGATGAAAGTGCCAAGTACTGCCAGTACTCTCTTAACTACCAGGTGGCCACATGTATACAATCATGACTCTATTGTGGTTTGTCAGGGTCTTAGGCCTGTACCATTGGACAAACATTAATGGACAAACAGGGCTCTGTAAGCCAAATCACTCCATTGTCCCAATTTAGGGTGCCCCACTGTTAGAAAGACTTTGCTAAGCAGGTGTTTGCACAAAATCACTGGTCAGCTAAACAAAGTTTGTTGACAAAGTGTCCAATGATTTGGATTTAAGCAGAAGACTTGTCTACTTTCAAATGGCACAGAAGTATATGTGGGGGAAATATGATGGATAATGACTTTTGATCGTTTAGGGTATAAACATTTATATTATGCAAGGAAAATGTACTTAATATGCTTTAAACATTTTGTTAACACCCACTTTGCTCATCAGTCAATGGGAATTCCATTACATCCATCTGGATCTCATCTTGCTGCATTTCAGCTCCTTCCGCATCCAGTGGTCCCACAAACTCATTGTGACTCTCAATCTCAAGCCCTGAGTTTGTGTGCACATTAACTGCTTGTAAAACCTCTGCCCTGTTGTCTCTCTCAGTTCCATCTTGTTGCCCTGGCTGTGTATTCTGCTGAAGCTCTGAAAAATATACAGATCCACAATGATATTTCAAAATATTAATTTGAAATAAATTATAATATATAAATTATAAATTATTTTTCCTTAGTTATCAAATTCAGTTGTAAAGCTTTTGAAGTTACGTTTTCCAGGAAAACAAAGGCAACTAAATGTGATAATATTTAATAATGTGAGGCTTCTATTTAGGGCAAAAATAAACAAAGTTGAAATGGTAGATGGAGAACTATGACCAGATATTGCCTGGTATTGCCACTACAAAAGTGTTACAGCTGTCATCTATACAGACAACCGTCATCTTTCTAAATCTCTGATCAGATTGTATATCTTTTGGACTTTCACACTGTTTTCATTTTACCCATGCAAGAGGAGGACAAAGGTATTGCAGAAAGTTAGCAGATATTGCAGATAACACATTTAAAAAAATAAAAGAAATTGAACAGCTAATACAAATTGTATTGTTTCCAACTGTCTATATTTTAGTTATACTTTTTCAGACATCAGCCATTGCAAACAAAAGAAAAACTTTTCTTTTAACCAATGATATAAACTATTCTTGATAAAATGGCACCACTTGTAATTGTTTATACAGAACCCTGGTAATTAACAACTGCACAGCAACATGCACAATCCACTACATGTCAGGTCCTTCGTAGATTTTGATTGAAGATTTGACCATCTTTCAATCTTCTTGTCTGCTTTCATACAGCTTAGCTATAGCAATTGAAAAGATTTTCCCTGAAACACATAAGGTGGAAATATTTTTGCACCTCTCCCCTATTCAACATTTGATACCCTGTGACCGTTCCTTTCTCCAGTGTTTCAACTTCAAAGTCAAGTATATTCACTTGGACTGCTCTTCTACCCTCCAATTTACAAGTAGAACATTGCATACTTGTCTGAATTGTTCAAATAGGCAAATGGAAGACTTTTGAAAGACATTACAACCTATCTACACCTATGTCTATTGATCTGACATGCATAGTTCATGAGGGCTTGTTAAAGATATGTTATTATGTTATGAACTAATTAATGACTGCATTTGCCTCATTCATAGAATTGAACAAGCCCCACTAGCACAACCTGGAAAGTATAGCATAGATTTTAGCTTTTGGGTGATAACAATAAAGGACAGGAGTTAGTGGGTTCAAGCGATGAAACGTCTGGAAGGTTGACCTCATATAGACAATGTAGCTGAGGTTTTTAGAAATACCATTTAACAATAATTTTTATTCATATTAGTGAAAATATAATCACTATTCAGTTCGTTTACTAGGATTATGTTGTAGCATTCCATATAGAATTTATATAAATTATATTGTTTTGTGTTATACATCATGTATTTTACCTTGAACACCTTTCATTACAAAGGTGGAAAAATGGCTCTGAACCAGTTGTCCTGCTTGGCCCCCAATAAATTTATGAACAACAGGGGAATTGACCCTTGTGCTCCTGCTCCATCTTTTGTCATTCTTCCTCATTACTAACAACAACATGTGGGTGTTGGTATTGGCCAGTAGCTGCATCTTAAAAAGATTTAATGAATTTAATGAATGTATATTCAAAAACATTGGTATGGGATTATCATGGATTTACAGTTAAACACGATATGAGATCACAATAGTGTCTCTCCAAATTAACATTTTCCATATGAAAATATTTGATCTATGCCTTACAATCTGCTTTTAGCAGGTATTTTTTATCCATATATTTGTATGATCATATTCTTACATCCTATATCTCATATATACTTTTTATATTGGAGTATATAAAGTAAACAAATATCTATTTTGGTTCTGAAATAAAATCGTTTAATAAATAGTAAACACAAACCTCTTTTGTAATCCTGGCTAAGGATTTGCTATAATTAGCTTTCCCTCCACGTTTTTGCAATGTGTATGCAATATCACTTTCTGATTTGGTTACCCTCTCCTCGCGAAAATCAAATCCACACCCATCACATCTTCAAAAGTTTAAAATGCAAACAATTGCTAAGATTTTATGTAAAGGTTGAATAGAATTGTAATCAAGGTCTAATATCGTGTTTCAAATGAATCTGCAAATATTATTAATTTGATGACATGAAGTCAAATTTTGATATTTACTATCATCAGTTTGCCATCTGAAAATCATATTTTTTAATTCTTATTTTGCAACAGACATGATTTGTTTGCATAATCACATGCTGAGTCATATATATCAACTAAAACTATTTCACTAATTTAAACATTTTATGTCACCTGCCTTGCTTTGTTGTTTGAAGACCTCAAATCTCCACAAGCGCTACACGGTTTGGTCTTCATGGTAAACCCTAGAATGTACATAATAAATTAATATATAAATATATATGTATATAAATGATGAACATGAATTGGTCAAATTTCTCTCCTCTAATAATAACAGTAATAAACTGATCAAATGAGGAATAATACCTGTCCATGGTGCGTTCAATATTCTATTTGAAACTGTATTTCAGACATATTTTTCATGTTCCACATTTGAATTCAACAGCCACCTACCAACACCATACATTCTATCTCTCTCTATCTCTCAGTAATATATAACAATATATAACTTAAAGTATTATCAACAATACAACTACAACTGTGTGGTAAATGAAAGTACTAGGTATATGTAAAGTAGAAAATTTAGAGATATATCTTTTTTGTATTTGTTGTTGTCATAATGTACCAATACCAGGTGACAATGTGATAACTTGTTTCCACAACACTCTACCACTCACAAGGTTATCTGGTATCTTTATGTCATTTTACTTCACAGATCTACATCCTTACATCATGTTACATCGATCATGTGCTCAGCACAAAAACACATGCCCACACCTGTGAGTGCCTGGAAGTGAGCTACCATTGAGTGATCTGCCTCTTAGTGTTAGTGACCTACCTGAGAGTGCCTATATGTAATATAAATTTTTGGTGACCTCTGGATGACCTTGAGATACCATACCCCAGTTCTTGAACAAATGGTGCTCTTTTTAAATTTACAGTGATTGATCTCTCCTTCCTGAGTTCACAGAGTTATTTATAATTTATAATGGAATTCAAGGGGAAAATAGCCTTGACAACTCATTTTTGCCCAAAACTTTGATAAAATCTATTTCAGTTCCTTACCCATACAAAAAATACACTCCATTGACTTATTTTAAAGTTGCATCAAATTATAATCTGTCCTTTTACAATGAACGGTGAGAAATAATCACAAATTTACTGAAATGATAAAATTCAAAATTAAGATATGGTGTCTCACTGACCGATCTTGATTATTCAGTGTTTTTTCATGAGAGAATTGAGGGCTATGACTTCAGTTTGCATAAATCTGTGGAATTATGGCTCACATTTGATGGTTTTATATATCTGAGTGATATATGTTATATAACAGACAATGGCAGTCAGCAAAATAGCACTGGCATGATAAATGTGCATATGTATTTGATAATTTCACTGCATTTTGGCACCGAAAATGACAGCCTTAAGTGAACGATATAAGATGTTCATTATTATAATAGATTTCATATTAAAATCCCGGCCAATAATTCACTTACACTGTTACAGAAATGATTTGTATATGTCTAAAATCATGAGAACATGAGGAAGACAGTTATATATGTATTTTGTAGATTTGGCTTTGTTATGACCCCGAAAATGACTGTCATAATTGCAAACAATATCAGATGTTCATTATAGATTTCATATTAATATCTCGGCCAATAATATACTTACAGAAATGATTTGTATATGTCTAAAATCGTGAGAACATGAGGAAGACAGTTATATGTGTATTTTGTAGATTTGGCTTTGTTATGACCCCGAAAATGACTGTCATAATTGCAAACAATATCAGATGTTCATTATAGATTTCATATTAATATCTCGGCCAATAATACACTTACAGAAATGATTTGTATATGTCTAAAATCGTGAGAACATGAGGAAGACAGTTATATATGTATTTTGTAGATTTGGCTTTGTTATGACCCCAAAAAAATGACTGCCGTAATTGCAAACAATATCAGATGTTCATTATAGATTTCATATTAATATCTCGGCCAATAATACACTTACAGAAATGATTTGTATATGTCTAAAATCGTGAGAACATGAGGAAGACAGTTATAAATGTATTTTGTAGATTTGGCTTTGTTATGACCCCAAAAATGACTGCCGTAATTGCAAACAATATAACAAGAGGTTTATTATAGTTTTGAATACTTCATAATAATATATACTTTAAGAAATGATTTAAATATTTATGACATCATGAGAACAAGAGTAATATAATAGTTGACAAGAGTTCATTTTGACACGAAAAACAGGATTAGTTCAGATTTGTAATGAGCATGATGAGGCACCATGCCATTCAAAGCTCTCCCACGCTTCTTATATGCTAAGTACACTTGCACCAAGACAAATGATCATCAGAACCATAGAGAAATAAACATTGATGTTATTGCAGTTCATAATTCATGAATGCACTTCTATTTCAACAAATATATAGCAGCAGTGTGTTAAAATTAACCCATCACTGTTAATAATTCAACATATCCTCGACAGGAATGAGCTTGGTTCCATTGATGTGCATGCATGGACAATTGTGATTATAGTACCTTTTCAATGTTCTTTAGTTACATCTCTATGTGTCTCAACTTACCCTTCTACTTTACCTTATTTAAAAACTGTCTTCTTGTAATAACTGCTGCCTTGTTAAAATTGTGCTGCTTTGCAGTAATCATAGATATTCAAGGTCTGTAAATTACGAAAGTGAGTCACATTTGGCTTCTCAGTTTTCAGTGAGCATGAAGCAGGTTTCCTGTGTGGGCAGTGCCATCTGGTGTATTTCTGTGCGACATTGGGCCATGTACTTTGGAAACACTGGTCCCTGATCCCAATTTTGCCAAAAACATCAAACAAATTGTCATGGTAGATCCCAAAGATATTTTCTTTAACAATATTCAGTATTCCTCTTATTAATCATCTTTGCAATAAGTGTCTGACCATTAACAAAAGGGCTTATTAGATATTAATGTGAAACCACCAGGAGACAAAAAGAAGCAAAGAGAGTGCATTTTGAGTATTCCTGAACGTTTTCATTTGCATTCATCAATATTTGCTGATCTTTCAAAAATGAATTCATGGTCATATCAAAGAAAGAATTGCCCATCCATATTGGAAATGATTGCAAGATGTTCTTTATTATACCCAATGAGGATTGTATAGAATTGAAGATTAATAGGGACTGAATGTTCTCAGATATACATTAAAAAGTAAGTGGTGACTCTTTCAGAAATAATGGTCATATCAGGTTGACTTTTGAGCCTTTTAATGTGTGAAAATAACACTTATACCCAAAGCCATCAGCAAAATAGACTTGTAATCCACTGTTTTCATAAATACCATGCACTGCCCACTAAATTTAAGTCCCGACTCCAATAGAACTCGTTTTCCGGCAACAGGTTTTAAAGGAACCATGTTTCCATTAATTTAACTTTGGACTTTAGGCTTGTTAGAAAAGATTTCTTTGTTTTTTCTTGATCTTAGCATTATTTCCCTATTGTTTACGAGTTTGCGCAATCAGTACCCAGCTTTACTAGGCCTCTTCAATATAGGCCTAGCGCCGACAGGACCAAATATCATACTATTTGGGCGCTCATGAATATTAATGAGCCAGAGATTCGAGTTACGTCATTGTATTGTGCACGTGCTGTCCTACTGAAAGACTGTAATTACGTAATCCCAACTTGCATGTGTGGTTGGATACATTCAAGGGGCGGGGCTAATGGAACAGACCTATTTGAACATATCTCATCGCATAATGTGGGTGTTATATACTGAGCCCGATGCAAAGGAGAGTACGCAATCAGGTGAAAGTGGGTCAGTCTAATTATAGGAGTGACAGTAACGATCTGAAGCTCAACAACACAATGGTGCTTCTGACGTCATATGAAGTTTCTCCCTTGGTGTTTCCATGACGTCATCACTTGGACTCTTCTGAATGCCATATCACGTTGTCAAGTTTGATATCGGGTAAAAAATTGAGGAAAAGATGCCCCCCAGATTTGCATTTACAGACATTTTGACTGGGAAAGACGATGACATGGGTCAAAACTGCAGCAGTCGAATTTATTTACTGGGGAAACTTCAATATGATGGGCAGTGCGTGGTGTTTCTAGAAACAGTGGATTTCATGTCTATTATGCCAATGGCTTTGGGTATAGGGCAGTAGGGGTCGAGTTATAATTTTTTACTTTTTCTATGTTTGCAAAAAAGTAAAAAATTTTTTTGTTCTTACATGCATATCGCTCAAATAAATCCTCAATATTTTATCTCTGTTTTCTGTCTAAAATCGTCTTTTTTGTACTTTCTACATTAAAAAAAGCAATTCCATTCTAAATTGTTTATACACTTGATGTGTTATGACCTTAGGAGCTATATTGATCATATATGTTTTTGGACATTTTCAGGAAATACCTGCAAATTGCGTCATACATTATAATTTTGTTAAATATTGAATTTTGCCCAGACTTGTTTTCTCATTGCCCATTAGTTTTTGTATTATTCAATATGGGAGCTTCTTTTTAAAGTCAATGATAGATATTAGAAATAATATTTTTAAAAATCTAAACCTAATCGAAAATATATAGAACTGGCCCTCTGAAAAATTTCTCACCCCTCACTGCAGAGGACAATATATGACAATTCAAACTAGGACATCAACCATTTAAAAAGATAATCTTTATTTTTGCACACAATTGAACATACAAATGTATCAAAATATCAAGCACATGTTTGCAAAATGTAACAAAAATGGAGAAATTTACATTATTCACTCTCAGATTCAATTATGGATGTCACATCACCTTGTAAGCAACCAAATTACTGAAGAAATAATCCACATTCTTCAGAACAAATGTCTCATGGCATGTTAGTCTCTATGATTATCAAAATTGTTTTTAGAATTCAAGATTTTGACTTCAGTGGAACATTCACATGTTGCATTTTTGCTATCAGAGTGTCTTACTTTAAACATTTTGATTTTCCTGAACCTAAAATCAAGCCACACATAATTCAAAATATGTTTCATAATTGAGTACAATGCTAATACCTGTGTAAGGCAGTTTGGTTTGAGCAATACAATTTTGAGACATCTAGATGCAACTCCTGTATATATGACTTGTGAATTAGTCAAAATAGATCTGGTATATTTTACAATGTATCACAAGACTGGCTTTATTACATTTTGATATTCATTGCCCAATATGAATATTTCTACATTTACTACAGTTAAAATGAACATAAATATAAGATTGGCCTTCAATCTTCATCAATCCATCATCTACTCCTATATTAAGATTTAACACCTTTAAGTTCTCAATCAAATTAACTGTCACAGCCTTCGACAATAAACCATGTTCAAGTCTTCAGTTTATTATCATTCAATCTGGCATCCAGCTTTATTACATCTAAATGTTATAATATGCAATTTACAAAGCATTAATTTTTCAATTAAATTCAGACAATTCCACCCAAAAAGTATTTTTGGAAAGATTTATATTTTTTTATAATTATAGTCAAACCTGGATGATTTCTAATCTATCACTTTAATATAAGTAGGAAAACAAAGGTTTCAGAAAGAAAGTATTTATAATTATTTTGTCATCTTTCCATAAATATAATGTAAAATCCTTAATTTGTCACTTTCTAATTTTTTTATTGAAATTCAAATATCTTCATTTTCCAAATAAAAGAGTTCCTCGTCATCTAAATCATCCAACTCAAAAAGCTGAAAGTCCTCAATAATGAATGCAGGATCTTCATTCTGACTAATTTCTAGGTTGAAATCCTCCTGGGTACACTTTCTAAATACTAAAAGGGCATTTGACAGTCTTGCACGCAATAACTCAGTGTGGGCTGCCTTGACTGCCTTGATCCCCAGCGTGTTGTCACCTGGATATCCAGTGGCTGTAAATGACAAATAGTTAAATATTTAATCTTAGGTGAACTTACATACATGGAGAAAGCCTTGAAATAATTGCATATCAAGTTAGAATACTATTATCCAGCACATGATAAAAATATTATGTTATGTGGAAAAACACTGTAGATTATGAAATTAAAAAAAAAATCTTTTGGCACAGGTAAATATACATACGTAGATATTCCTCAATCATTTTTTCATTTTGCTTCACCTCCTTCTGCAGTGTTTTTAAATAGCATTCCATTTCATGTAGGAGCAGTTTCTTTTCCTCTTGGAGGCGTTTTCTTATTTCAACCAAAGAAACAATATGTTGTTTCTCTCTCAAAGACAGTTGTCCATCTAAAAATATTAACCATACACAATTTTTAAAAACATTATCTCTATTACCTCATTCATCAATCACTCCAACATTTTTTGAGAATCATATATGCATCACAATTTAACATTTTCTATGTCTGTCATCAATTAAAATAGGTTTTAAAGAAACTCTGAACCAGTACTGTATGTCATGCTCATGATTTATGCTGAAAAGCTTACCTTGATAGTTAGCAATCCATGGCCAAACTCTGTCTATGTCTTCAAGCACAGTAGGGTCAATCTGAGCAGCAGCACCTGGGTCAACCAACTGCACAATGCTGTTATAGTCAGCACATTTTGATTTCATTGCACTTTTATCCTCAGACATCTTTTTACGGATAGCTGCCCTACGTTTGCATCGATCTGAAAAACAAATTTTGCTTCATGATTCAGGATTTAGAATGTATTTAGATTTAATAATTTATTTTGTTTTTTATAATCATTCATTTATTAACAAACTAAATTGATAAAATATGACATATACAAACCAGCCACCCGTGATATGTTTGTCTGATGCTTTCGGATAGCAGTGTCAAGTATTTCAATTTCCCTCCTCAAGATTTCACAGACACGGTCAGCCACTAATACCTGCCCTTGATCAACGATATCTGCCTCATCCTCCTGGAATCTGTACAATAACAAAAAGAATTGGCTCTCAATGTTTCAGTTCTCACATTTGTTCAATACATTATTTTGATTTGTTTGTATGCAGCACCATTTAGTCCATATCAGGTCAGATAGAAGCCACTGAATTCCCTTCTCTTTTCAACTGAGCCATGCATGCCTTGACATTGAGAAAAAAATAGTTGGGCCAACAGAACATGAGAGGTGGTGGCCTAGGTATCTATAAAGATGACAGGATACATGATACAATAAAATGCATTGTACAACTATTATGATTTTGTAACTTACCTTTCCAATATTTGTCTTTTTGTGACAACTTTCTTGCTGTTGGGTAAATTGGTTATTGCCTTTAGGCAACTGTGAGCCTGAAGTTTTTGTCCAACTGCTGTATGTATGTCAGCTAATGCAAATATTTTCTCACTGTCTGTCAATTCATAAAGGGGCATGTGCCTTTTGTTCTGGTGCTCTGCATAAAGAAAAAGAATATTCTGTATCCAGGAAAAAAAACAAATCAATATATCCATGCATTTCAGGCCCTACTTTCTATGTAAAGGCAACACAAGATAAATGGTATATGTTTAATATAAGTAAAATATACAAAGGACAAAATGTTTAAATTATTTCCAAGACCAAGAACAATGAACAAGGACAGGGGAAGTTTAAGTCAAAAGTTCAGAGAAGTCGGAAAAGTGCCTGTCTTATTGAATGTGATGATTGCGCAAGCACGAGTCACTCAAAAAATGGAGGTCATTATCTGTTCCTTAAGGCCAGCCATTGCAAACTACTGTTGCATTTAACAACCATATATTGTGAACTGTGGTATTGCAGAGAACTCTGTTTGTTGCTCCTTATTGAATTGCAATGGTAACAATCAGTGCTTTGGAATGAACACACAAAACAAGCCTACCAAGCTATATTAACTGATCAGTACTTTCTGGTCAGTAAGAAATCAACAAGTTCTTGATTCAGAGAGAAAATAGGGATTGTACTGACAAAAGTCACTCCAAATACATCTTATAAACCCTGTGTCTTGCAAGGCACTAACAAAAGAATATGAACATCCTCATGAGTGGTAACAACTTTGACTCTTTAACAACAAAAGGTGCTATGATATAACAAAAGTTTTTTCTTTGACAGACAAACAGAAAGATGGACAGAGCAGCAGCAACTTATAAACAACAATGATTGACACCTGCATTTGGTAATGCATGTAGTTCTATCATTACAACTTTTTATGTCAAAGAACACAAAAGAATTTATAAATGTTCATCTGTATTTTTGGTAAATATAAACCATATATCAGACAATTGTTTCATTCTTGAAAACTAATAATCAATAAATTATATCAACAATACCTGCAGCTAACAGTGTCAAAGATTCCTTCCAACCTTCAACTGTCTCCTCTTCATAATGTATCTGTTGTTGAGCAACATCATTTTCAGACATTGCTTTCAAACACTGTAAGATAGATAAAAATTTGTTAATTGTTCAAAGTCATGATGATATTTAATATAGTTTGGTCTTTGTAACAAGGTCAAATTCATTTGACATTAGACCCCATAAGAATTTTATGGACAAACAGATGGACAGTCCTCCAAATTAGTGTCATAGAATGATTGAGATTTATTGAACCAAGAATGTGTGCAAAAATTGATGTGATATGATATTATCATTTTAAAATACCTTTTCATACTTGACACTTAAGATGTATGTCATCTTGCTAATTTTCTTTCCATTCCAATGCATCACCAGCTCTGTCAGTTCTATTTCACGGGCTGAAAGATTTCCAATAAATATAAATATCAACCAACTAGTAAAAATCATCATGGACAAACAACATTATATAATAACCCTGGAATTATTATTCTGACCTTGTTTTGACATAGTTTTTGTTGTGTGGCCTGCAAGGGAAAGGTATGCATTACACAGCTCCATCTCCTCTCCAGACATATATCCGGCCTCTGCCTGCATTCTTCCACCCCATCTCATCTAAAACAATAAGTCAACACTTAATATAAAGGGTGTTTAAGGACACAGAAGATCCGGGTAAATTAAAAAGTCATATTTCTAGGTTGGCAAGCCATATTTTGATACCTGTGACAAGAAAGAATAGGCTTAAGTCTTAGTCATATTTAAATGTATCAATTGCAGGCCCTTATTGGAAAGGAACAGTTACATTAAAGCTTCTGTCATATGAGTATCTAGATTGAGTGGAAGATTTGTCCACATAATTTGTATATAATATCAGATCATTCAACACACCTGGCATGACCAACTGTGGGCTTTAGCATGCATGACAGCCAAAAATGGTTTGAGATCTTTCAATTGCTGCAGTTTGGGATCATCTTGATTGGCATCCACAATCTTCTGTAGCCAGGGGTAAAATTTACATACAACATCCTGGGCTAGAAATTTCATACTGTATCCTTGATGTATGAGGTCAACAAGTAGATAAAGTGGGTAAGCAAAGATTTCCCCTTGATACATGTTCAACCCTCTGAGAATGATGCAGTGGCGACAGCATGCCATGCACAGACCCGTTTCGTCAAGATTGCCAAATGACTTTCCACTGTCTCTAGCTGCTTGAAAATGATTTTGCCCACATGTATTTGAAGAATTCTGAAACAATAGTGATTGAAACATGTACTGGAAATTTAACATTCAATCTTAAATGTGAGAGATTGGTTAAAATAAAATGCTCTATATATACACAAATATAATTGCACTATTTAATGCACTATATAATGCACAAATATACTTTTAACCTTTATTTTGCTGTTTTTTATCCTGTTAACAAACGCATTAACTTTGCCATCTTCACAAATGAATTTCCCGCCAGCATATGTTTCCTCTTCTTCATAACTATGTAATACAAACAAATTATTTGTTTATGGTATACAAGTGTTTTATGATTAAAATATCGTACATTGACTACCTCAACTTGTTAAACATGTCAACTTAGTTAACATGTTATATTAATTGAGATAAAGTCAATAATAATCCTCTTATACTGTGTCAAGACTGATAAAATAGCACAAAACATAACCCCTTAGCTCTGGTGATTTAGATGAAATCACATGAACTGAGATAAAGTGTGACTAGCAAACAGGTTATGATTTTCCATACATTATCCCAATTCAGTTTTGATGTGATATTCGTTGATATCTTGTTCATTATAACTACAGTAGATTTGTGTAATGTTAATTATTTTGCCGATTTTGACACATTCTCTGCTTGTCCCTTACCAATGCAATATTTCCATGTAGGATGCTAGTACCAATAGAAATAACGAAGCATGGATGCTTTAGACTTTCATTTCTCTGGTCGCCTACTTTATTCTTTGCTATGATTATAAATCACAACTTCAAAAGTGTTCTTTCAAGTGTTCCTTCAAAAGTGGCTGGCTGAATTTCAGACATTGTCTGATTTGTGGCTGGCTGAATTTCAGACATTGTCTGATTCTGTGTTGGCAAACACTGTTGTGTACATCTACACCTTGTCATGCATGCCCTATATTTAGTATCTCCAGTTCATCATTGCACACACACAAATTTTGAATTCAAGGTCACTGAGTCAAGATCAAATGTCACAAAACTAAAACAGTATGATGAGGCACAGCTAGGACCCAAGATATTTCTCTATACCAAGTATTAATTTCCTCAATTGTTGACAGACGGATAGATGGACAAACAGATGGACAGATATTTTGCCCACTCCTTAAGCCCAGCGACTTCAAAGTTAATACCAAGTATTAATTTCCTCAATTGTTGACAGACGGATAGATGGACAAACAGATGGACAGATATTTTGCCCACTCCTTAAGCCCAGCGACTTCAAAGAAGTCAGCAGAGCTAAAAGCAAAAATATAATCATGATTACCCAATGTAGTTACATCCTGCATAACCAATGTAGTTACAAGTTTCAGTAATCATGATTATATTTTTAAACATGCTTAATTAAATATAGAAATTTGTAATAATCATGCATACACGTTTCGCCTTTTGTATCGGTAGATCTTCTTGTTTCCATCGATATCTACTGCATGTGGGTTCTTTCCACATGTTGGACATCCAAAGAGGTCTTCTCCTGACCACTCTCTAATCTTGTACTGACACTCGCGCCACTCCTTGAGTGCTGCAGTAAATACCTTTGGACTGATGACGTTATGCTTAAAAGAAAAATACAAATTAAATGTAAAGATGTTCTTACTTTGTAATCATGCTAGTGAACAAATTACTGATTGATTTAATGAAACTTGAAAACAAAGAGATATAACAAGTTACTCTGCTAAATTTGGATGATATTAGCTCCAAGGTGCTGAGAAATCCCCGCACTGACATGGATGGTTTCTCTTTTTTCAAAAGGTCGAAGAATTGAATCACATCTTGGGAGAAGATGTACATTCCTGCAAGGAGAAAGTTTACAACTAAATCTTGTGCAAAGATATTATTCTCACTCATGATTTGTGTAAAAAAATGTCTGGCAACCAGTGAAGCAGAGAAAGACGGATTGAAAAAAATTAACACAGCTTTCTAAAGATGTCATTCAAATCTTAAGCTTGTCAACTGGCTGCAATTAAGTGAACTAAAAATTCCATATAATATGTTTCAGGAAAGATCCAAATACACTTACCAGATACAACCTCAGGACTACCTGGCCAATAACCCGCCGTGATGACATCTTTGATTTTGGGATATAAGACATTGGGGCATTCACGACAGACATTTTTAGGGAGAAACACATCATGGCGGCCTGTGTAAATTTGAAATATTGTTTATAAGAAATGTTAGAGCAACATAATGTGTATTGTACATTTCTTAACTTTTACTGATTTCCCTAAATGGTTACAGATTGTAAGCATGGGGCTGTAAATTGAAAAAATAAAAGTAACAAATTTACCTTTCAGTGTAACTAGAATACATTTGCCATGACTTTCTGGACTTGTGTCTGTCCCACAGTCGCATATAGCACTTGGCAGATTTTCAAGGACAGGAACAAAGCATGCTACAATGCAACAATCAATGATATATTGTTTTTTTGAATTTTTACAAGATTCAAGATAGTTTACTTTGTAGTTTATGACATGACAAATTAATTCTTGTTTTACCCCTATAGACTATATTATATTCTTGGTCCAAAACTTGACAAGGCTCAAGAGCTTGTAGGTAATTGTCCAGAAGCACACTACGATCGTGAAGAGGCTTGAATAGGTGAAATTGCCAATCACATTCAGCACAAAGATATTTCCCAACACACTGGTTGCATCTGGAATAAAAAATAACAATCCTCTTAGTTGTTGGCCTATATCACTTATATAAAATATCCTTATTCTCCATAAAATCTGAAGAATTGTAAAGAAATCCTTTTAACCGTATATTTGCTCTGCTATCATGACAAATGATACACTTGTGGTATTCTGGTACACTGCTCATCAAGAGATGGTGGACAAGGTCTTGTCGTACTTGTTCCCAGCTACCTTCCTCCTTGTGCCTACGTGTAGCCCAATCATCTTTAGATTTCTTTTCCTTGGGTTGAATGTCCTGTTGCATTTGTTCTAAGGTCCTGAGCAAATCTATCACTAAATTTAAAGCATATTGATGTAATGTATTTTAAAATGTATTTTAGGTAATTGTATCCATTTCTCTGGTTATAGAGAAATGGTATTATCTTGGTCTACAATCATTTCAAAAACCTATACCTTATGTTGCATTCAGTGATTGGTAAAAATGTTGAACAAATTGATTGGACATAAGATCTGCTTTACATGGTGACTTCACTGATGACTTTGGAACAAACTGACATGTTTGTAATTTTGACAGGATTCTAAAATGATGTAGCAACTTGATGTAAAGAATTAACAAAACCAAAAAATATAATCTGAGAAGTATCTTTTCCCAACTTAGTGAAGTTAGTGAACATCACATTTTGACATACTCTGCTGTTCTATTTCTGAGATATTCCTTGAAAGCTCTTCTTCTGGTAACTCAGGGGACTCCAAAACAATTCTGGATTCTGCAATAAAAGTATTCCCATATTTGTGAGCTAAACTAGAATAATCTATAGGCATGATCACTATATAATATAAACAGCTCAAAGGCTGACCATTGTTTTTTATGATTTTTTATGGTCATGAACATTTTCGAGAAATAAATGATAAGTTTAAGTATTTACCCCACTTAGCTTGTGGACAAAAGTAAATGGGGGTAAAAGTGATGTATTGAAAATGAACAATTATGTATTGAGAAAGTTAAAGGTTGTGTGAGAAAATAAGTTGAATATTGTCAAAAATATGAAATGTATTACCCAATTTCTTTTTTCCTGCTTGTTCACTTTTTTTCTTTGTTTTCTTTGGAACGAACTTTGCAATGATGTTGCCTTTATGGTCTCTTTTGGGATCAGATCGTATGCTCCTTTCTTTGGTCTGCTTCTTCCAAGAATGGACAGCATATTTCCATTCCATGCACAGCTCTTGGTCAACTTCTGCAAGTGATTTAGCTTTTACTCTGAAATATATGAATATAAAATCACCATTCTTTTACTGTGTTCTGAACAAGCCAAAGAAACACCCCAATATGAAAATTTCATTATTTTTAATATATCCTCTTGAAAATATTCAAATCAGATCCTTCTCTGACACCTGTATGTGCCAAAAATGTCAAATGTTTGATAAACATCGGCAATCAATTGATAAACTGAAACGGAGCTCTGTTGTCGTCCACAGGTCAGTTGTCGTGGGCTGTAACATGTATTTTGGCTCTTAAAATGACATATTTCCAAATGATATAAAAAGATGTTGATTATAGCAGAGATATTTAAGGTTACATATGCTGATGTACAGTGACCGGCAGCCAAATCTGGACACTTTCATGTTTTTCACTCCCGATTTTCACAAAACCTTTCATAATGGGATAAAAACTGCTCACGTCAATAGAAGATCATCATTCTTAAAGGCGTGTAGAGTAAACATGATACCCGTTCAATATTTACAAAATTAGGAGGATATTCATGCATTCAGCAAACCGGCAAACTTTCTGAGTTCACATTGAGTTATATGGTGATGTTGGTTACGTCACCACTTCTGACGTCATTTGACAGTGACACAAACATTCGTGCCGTGAAAACAAATAAATACTTTTAACGTTTTGAAAGGAATAGGAATTACAAGATGACGTGTGAGGCACAATATTCAGCTCAATTGCAATTAGTACGGCACAGTTTTACTCGATATTTGACCGAGTTAAAAATGTCCAAGTTTAATCTGCCGGTTTCGGACAGTTGCCGGTCCCTGTTCATGTGGACTGATTTGTTTTCAATGTATCCAAGGTGGTCACTGTGCTGTGTTGCCAACAGCATGAACAGGAATTGACATCAGTTCGGCAAAACACAGGTGGTGATTCCTCAGCGAGTGATAATTGAGCATTTTAACAAACTGAAATGAATATTTCATCTCAGTTTTTTACGAGTATATACCAGCGATGGAAAACTGGTCGCTCACGAGTAAACCCATTGGCTTTGGAGTTAGCTATCTCGGCAACAAATAAAGCTAGAACAAAAGTAAAACATGTTTTGCAATCGTGAGAACAAGGCGAATCCAACGACATGTGGCTTGAATAGATCCGATTTGCTAATCTACCGCAAATAGCGTCAACACTTCCAACTACTTGTAACTTACTTGCATGAAGTTAGTCTTGGTCTCTTCTGCCTTGGTCCTGCGCTATATTTACCACTCATTTTAATTCATTGCAATGATATTTTAAAAGAAATAAAATTAGCAAGATAACCAGCATTGATTTGATTTGATTTGAAAAGTTGGCCGCTCCACTTATGTCTCATGGGCACTCAGAGCCCGGGACTCAGAGATGTGATCAAATTTTAAAAGTTACCCACACAACTTGTGTCTCAGGTGCCCTTAATGTTTACACGACAAGGCTATGTGTGTGACCTATGCAGAGTTGTTTTGAACTATGGGTGCACACGATTGAAGCCAGCGGTTTCCGCCAAATCCGCCGCAAACCACCTGATATCGCTGGTTACACACGATTGGGCAGCGGTTTTGCCCGCCGGCGAAAGCAGCAGTCCGCCAAATCTGCTGGGCTATACCTCTCGGCGGGCCGGTGAATATGGCGGCGGATGGACTCTCCGCTTACACACGATTGGTCCGGCGGAAAGTGCCACTTTGCACACGATTGTGTATAGGTGGGCGGGTTGGCGGATTTCGCCACCTTCCACCGGCGGGTTCCAATCGTGTGTACCCTATATAGGGAATTTAAACCTACCCATATATTATATACATGCTCTGATGTGGGGGCCACTGCCCTATGATGCTTGAAGTCCTGCCCTAAGTAGCCCAACATATGGCTATTCAAGGCTAAACTATGATAGCTATACGTATGGCTAAATATGTGGTGAGGATGTGTTGATTTAACTTATCTTATTTTTCAGTCATTTGTATGGACCACAAAGTATATACTCAAAGTTTAAAATCTTGAAAAGACTTGCATATCACAAACATGTTCATATAAAATAATTATTGTTAAAAGAGGTTTTAAAATTAAGGACCATTTTCTTTAAATTTGACAATAATTTGGTAAATGTTTTCCTGGGGACAACACATTGAATCACTGAGGTATCTACATTCACCTCTCATTTCAGCACCCTGACCTAGTATGCTAGTGTTTCTGACACTGCCACTTGATCATGACATCAGTAGTGGAGACTTGTCTAGAACTTCTTTCCTCTGTTTTGTGGATTGTGAAATGACCTCTGTTCAGCTAATCTAATCATCACTATGTTTGTGATGTGGTCTAATAAGAATTACAGTTCATTTTAGCCTAGGGAACCTCTGGTAGTCATTGTTTCAGGCCCAACTGTTACCATATCCTGACTCAAGAACAAAATGTTCTCTTCATAGATAACCCTGGTTGTGTTTCAAACCTGAGTATTTTGTGTATTTCAAACTTTTGTTGCCACAATATTTGGGGAATTGAAAACATTGATCCCTTGTCAATTACTTTTGTCGCAAATATTTATAACACACAATTCCCCTGACAATGAGAGCAGCTTATTTTGAGTACATGTTGAGGGACCAGCTTCACCCACCATAGTGAGACCCAGTTTCCCGGGATAAGGAGTTACACCCGTGACGTATAATCTCCGAAGTTTTATTACCCTCCCGAACCCGACCTTTCTTTCCAGGACAGCCTGCTGCCACAACAAAGATCCACTTTGTAAATAAACAGGTGGCCAGATTAATGTAGGATGTGTGTGATATGATATCTTATTACCATATATTTCATTACATGTTAAAAAAAAATAAGGTTAGATTATTAGGAACTCCCCCTTTAAATTCCAGTTTTTGGGGAGATATTTTTGCATTTTAAACATGCCATAACTTTTTGGGTGGTTATTTAAATAATTAATATATACGAAAATAAATGCTAAAAGTTGCATCATATATTAATGATCAAGAGTGCCACCTATGAGAAGGTATTAATTTGCAGTGCCCTCTTGTGGTAATAAATTGTGCACTAAGTAGCCAACTGGAGGCCAAACTAAGGGAATTTGATGGTAGCCAGACGTCTGGCTACTTTCTGATGAGGATGGGCTGGAATATACAGGCACAGGTTGAACAGTTGGAAGCAGACAATGATGATTTAAATGAGTTATACAATGTGTATATTGATAAACAAGAGATTTTAAAGTGTTTATTTAATAGGTCAAATAATAAGGCTGTTGGTATAGATAATCTCCCTTATGAAGTCTTGAAAAATGATGAGACATGTAATTTGATGGAGACGTTGTTTAACAAGATTTTTACATCACACATTATACCTTCTGTCTGGAGAAAAGCTGTAATTAAGCCAATACCAAAAAATTCCACAATTGATCCTAGACTACCATTACAGTATAGGGGTATTGCCTTACTGTCTACTGTTTACAAAATATATGCCAGTGTGTTGAATAATAGAATTGTACATTATCTAGATGAGAATGGTCTTTACGCTGAAGAGCAAAATGGCTTTAGAAAGAAACGCTCATGTGCTGAACATGTATTTACGGCAACTTCAATAATTAGGAATAGACAGTCACAAGGTAAATCAACTTTTGTTGCTTTTCTTGATGCAGAGAAAGCCTTCGATAGGATAGATAGAAAGCTTTTGTTGTATAAATTACTGACTATTGGTATCAAAGGTCATATGTATGAGAATGTAAAGACAATATATAGTGATGCTTTATGCTCTGTTAATGTGAATAATATGCTGACAGAATGGTTCCAAACTGATTGTGGGGTTAAACAAGGTGATACATTATCCCCTACGTTGTTTAACATTTTCATTAATGATATTGTAACAGATGTAAACTCACTGAATCTTGGAGTACAATGTGGTGATGTTAGAATAAGTATCCTACTGTATGCAGATGATATAATTATTTTTGGCGAAAGTGAGACTGATCTACAAAAAATGCTTGACTGTGTGTATGAATGGAGCAGGAAAAATAGAATTAGATTTAACATTAAGAAATCAAATATTGTACATTTTAGAAAACCAAGAGTACACAGAACTCAGACTCAATTCTTGCTCGGTAATGATAAATTGGAGATTGTAAATCAGTATAAATACCTTGGCATTATCATGAATGAGCATCTTGATTACAATGTAACAGCCCAAGTGTTAGCTGATGCAGGGAATAGGGCCCTAGGCTCTGTCATCAATAAATATAAGAAACTCAATGGTTTAGGATATTTTACCTATAGCAAGTTATATCAGAGTGGTGTATGTCCTATACTTGACTATTGTAGTGAAATATGGGGCTACAAAGCCTACCAAAAAATAGAGAATATACAGAATAAAGCAGCTAGAGTATTTTTAGGAGTCCATAGATTTGCACCAATATCAGCAGTAAACGGGGATATCGGATGGACACAATGTGGCACAAGACGTAAGATATGCATGATAAGATTATGGAACAGATTTGTTAACATGAATCATAACAGACTTCCACAGATGGTATTAGAATGGGACCTCAGCACTGACGGCAATACATGGGGGTCAGAAATAAAATCTGTCTTATACAGTATTAACCAAGAAAATGCTTTTAACACAAGATCACAGGTATGTTTAAGCCAAGCCTTGTTATCACTGAATGAGATATGCTGTAACCAATGGACAGAAACAATTAGAAATAAACCAAAGTTACGCACATATGTTTCGTTTAAGAATACCTATCAAACTGAAGAATATGTAGTTTCCCACATGAGCAGAGGCAGTAGGTCTTATTTAGCTCAGCTCAGGTTTGGTATACTACCAATACATTTAGAAACAGGGAGATGGTATAACACTAAGTTAGAGGATAGAGTATGTCATGTGTGCAAATCACAACAAATTGAAAATGAGATACACCTGTTATTCCATTGTAAAATGTATGACACGGAAAGAAGAATGTTTGTACAAAAAGTATGTAACATTATGCCAAATTTCCTTAACAATGATGATCTTGTTAAACTTGAAATACTTATGTCAAAACAATTTGTTAATATTTTTAGTAAATATCTATATGAAATAATGTTAAAAAGAAAGACAATTATGTTTGTTGAAAACAATTAATGTATATATAAATGTGAACACAAAGCAAGTAAGCCCGTGTGGGCTGGGAGTGGTTTTTGTATCATTGTTATACAAATGTACACTTTTGCTAAATAAAATAATAAAATAAAAATAATATGTAAACCACAACTGAAACAAATGTTGATAAATAAAAAAGTGGAAAGCCACAAATTTTATAAGACTCATTTGTGTAATTATGTATATACAATTATCTAGAGTGACGCCACATGTACAATAAATATTTATTTTAAAGAATTTCAGTTTTGATGGAATATGTTGCTTTTGCTGCTAATTCAGTCTCGATTTGAAGGGAATTCTTCAACCAATAAAGCCATTTTACTAAAGCAGCCCTACCAGTTATCTTTTTACTCCCTCCCAATCCAAATTATTAATAATGTGAGAAGTATTTATAAATGGGGTTGATGTAAAATCCTGGCAATCTGCCCGTTGCAACGCCACATATTTGGGAACAAAGCAATGTGCTCTGAGGTTCTTCCAGTGTTCTTTTTTTTTTCCCCGTCAAAAAAAATAGTCTCCCAAATTTGAGCCCCGGAAAAATGATGGCGAGATAATTGCTTTGTTTGGAATAACTACTTAAATGATTTAGTTATGTCAAATGCTTTGGAAACTTGAGGAAATGGAAGGTAACTGCATCTCTGCACTCTGGATAACTGCATTAATCCATGTCAATATAATATGTCATTAACTATGGACCATTTTGCGTTAAAAACTGTAATTAGCAAATATTTTCATTGGTAATTAATATACATTTTGTTCCGATCATTTGACACCCAAGCCACTCCGCAGATGGGCAGAAATTTTAATACTTTAAACATTTTTATTGTTAGCAATTGTCTGTGTCTACACATCTATTTGATTTACAAACAAATATAATGCCAGGGTTTAACCAAATCATACATTCAAACTAAATCCTCAATATCCTGTGATGCATCATTTTCTAGATTTAAAAAAAATCTAAATTCCATATATTTGTTAAAGGGATTAAGCACCGATTTTGAAAAAAATGTTAAAATTCACATATTGATGACAAATGATGTCTATTTTCTATTTTATTAATGCATCCCCATGTTTGCCTGTTAATTCTATTTTAACAAGACCTTAATCTATTGCCCCTTTATGAAAGCACACTTCTTTCTTGGCTTCATTTTTATGTGGAGTGTGACCATAGAGGCACTAAAAGGTAAAATGACGCCATTAGAGTATGGCAATATGCTTATGACGTCATCAAAGTTATTGTCCTTTGAATAGTGCCAGAATGACGTCAAACAGTGCTACCACGCTTTGAGCCTCAATTGAGGTCAAACAAAGTTCACGCTACCCGTGTTTACCCGTCACGTGCAGCTTATGGCTCAGACAGACCTGTGCTGGGAGTGCAACTCTTATGTCTTATAGTAACTTATTTTATTACTCTATTATAATTTTAATTTGTGATGATGTTCATATGTGGCTAAGCTTTCAATTTCACCGAATTGTAGAATTGGTGCTTAATCCCTTTAAGGGTATTTATGGGTCTTTTCAATAAGTGCCCCCTAGTGGCAGGGGTGGGAGAGCTCTGAACCAATCTGGGCGGTAATCGAAACATATCTGAGTGGTATGACATCATACCATACCATCATCAGATTGCATAACAAGGGGTAATTCCTGACTTGGGGGCACAAATATTACCGTTTGATTGTTTGTTTATATGGGGCTTTACATCACTTCCAACATTATTTCAGTCATTTCGTGATGAAACCTACTTGTAGCAAATACAGTGCTGCCTCACTGAATTGTCATGTCGCAGGTCCTTGACATGACAACCCACCCGGTCACAGATTTACAAGAACAACGGGTTAACCCTTCAGGCACGGGCCTCAGCTCATGTGGGAAATTGTATCACGAGTTCAATCTCGGCATGGCCGGGGTTCGAAACCACGACCTTTGGATCACCACAGAGGAACTGATGCTAATAAGCTGGCGCCCTAACCAACTGTGCCACGGCCTGTGGCCTCTGTCCTTGTATGGATCCTCACAACTTAAAAAGGTTCAGAAAGGATGGCAAGTTAAGTTGATTCTTTTATTGAGCAAAATTACACATGGAGAGACCTAAAGCCTTTAAGCCGTGTTGATCCTTGCTTTTTATGTTTATGAACATTTTCTGGAAATTGCTTCATAAATGATCAATCAAAATGCATGTTAGACTGAATTTGGCCCCAATTTATCTCGATTCTAACTGGCTAATATGTACGTTATTCAGAATGGCAGCCTCCTTGATAGCCATCCGATTTATGAAAAATCATAACAAAACAGACAAAAATTTGAGACTAATGGAAAAGATAGAATTCTTAGAAATTAGTAGGAAAGATTTATTTTGAGCAAATTCAAATGGACAGCTTTATTTAGGTTTCATTCAGAGCCTCGGTTGCAAGGAACTCCTCAATATTCTTTTAAATTGCAAAGCAATGCCACAGCCAATTAGCCTAGAAAAATATTTACTCGCATCCCGCCAAGATTTTAACTGGTCTCGGGGCAGGAAACGCCCAGATCAGGGGCCAAAATCTATTATCGTGAATGTGGTTCATTGCAAACCATTTTTCTTTTTGAGCTGTTGGCAAGGTCAAAAATGGTCATAAAAAATGTCTGATGCATGTGGTTGTCTTACAATACTAAAATTGGGACACAAAACCAGAGTAATAAAAGTAGTTTTAAAATGAGGCTGAAACAAATTTTCAATAGATTTCAGGGTGGCAACATTGGTATACGACAACTTGTTAATCAAGCTTTGACCAAACTTTAAAGCATCTTGATCAACACTAAAATGTTCAGATGAAGTACCTACTGTTACTGTTGTGGAGAAATGGGCTCCAGAATTGTATCATTTCAGAAATTACAATTTAACAAGAGGTTGCCTGTGACATACACCCCTACACTTTGATAAAGTGATGAAAGTCAGCATTCAGGAAAAACCTGAAACCCTTAAAAATTAACCTGAAGATACCCCTACCCCCATGCAGAAATGTCATTTTTGGATGTTTCAGACCGAGTTCAGACCATTTTTAAGTTCACATTTGAAGAAAAAAACCTGAATTCAGGTTATTTCCTGAAGACTTTCATCACTGTTGATAAAAGGCAGTCCTATCAACATTACTTTATTCATTTAATACAAAAGACATCAATTTTTTTTTTTATATATTTTATTCTTTTTTTTCTTTTTTACAGTAAAATTTAGCTGCGTGGAGTCCTGAATCCACCAGGGGCGATGGGCTGAGTCACCTGGAGGCTGGGGATGTTCTGCATGTCCTGAAAATACACAAATAATTCAACTTTTAATAAAACAGGAAAATCAAAAACATGTGAAACACAATAATTCTTTGTATTTCCTCAAACTCTATTCTGTATGGTAATTTTTTGTTGTTGTATTTTGTAAATGAAGAAGCCACGACAGGCTGATCATTGTTGCATGACAACGTTTAATCTTCACAGAATAGAACGCCACAGTGACAATAAATTATGTTACCATGGAGCTGGACTGTGATGAAACCCTTCCAGGGCCTTAATAACCATACAAATTATTCACAACTCAAGAAATATCCTTAAAGAACACTTTTTGACTAAAATGGATTTTACAAATCCTTCAGACCAAAATTATATTGAAAACCAGAAGTAAACAAAGCAACAAGGTAATATATATTTGAGATTATACTGTGAAATAGACACAATCTGATGGGAACAGCTGAAATGGGGCCCATGGGAAGCAACTAATCACTCAGTAACGGATGTAGTTGTATTTTGTAAATGAAGAAGCCACGACAGGCTGATCATTGTTGCATGACAACATTTAATCTTCACAGAATAGAACGCCACAGTGACAATAAATTATGTTACCATGGAGCTGGACTGTGAGAAAAGGTGTTTCTATGTCTATTTCACTTTCCTGTTTGAATGTTACTGTCGGCCTTTTGTTCTTCAAATTGTATTTCTGCTAAAAGACCTTCAATAAGTATGGAAATAATGTTTGACTGATACGGACATTTCTGAATTAAAAAAGTTACCTTCTAATAAACGATCTTGGTATGTGCATACCCATCAAGATTGCTCATCTTTTCATTAACAAACAATTTATCCTATACAAACCTATGCCTAATAAATAAAATATGCTTAAAGATCTTACATGATATTGTTAATTAGAGCCTAATCCACAGAACAAAGTTTTACCATATACACATAAATTCATTTTATAACCCTTTCTTATCTGTTTAGAGTTCATATTGAAGTGATGATTCTGTTTAAGGCTATTCTCACAGATACCAAATAAAACACGAGTCTTAATTTCACTAGGAAGCTCACTCCAGAGTTTGGGGGCAGTAAACAAAAATGTAATTTCATCGAGAGTTTTAAACTGGGCACGAGGAACAATAAATCTCAATCTACTATTAGACCAGAATTCTACTAGGAGCCTTCAAGTTATGGTTCATTTTTTTTTTACTATATCACAATGACAAGAAATTAACCAAACATACAAGTCAGATTGAACTGTGGTTGTATTTTGTAAATGAAGAAGCCACTACAGGCTGATCATTGTTGCATGACAACGTTTAATCTTCACAGAATAGAACGCCACAGTGACAATGTGTTCTGTTACCATGGAGCTGGACTGTGGAGAGATATTTCTATTTGAAAATAAAATAATACATGTTATATAATGTATATGATGCTAAGTGAATAGAAATTTTGAAAACAAAGTCTGTTTTCTGTGATCATGGGTTTGTGCTGAACAATTTGGGTCACTCCTCAAAGTTTGCACAACATTATCTATGCACAATTAAACCATATTCTGCCATCAAGTTTCAAGAAATATAAATATAGAGTGCTCATATGTGAGAATAACTATTTTAAGTCTTCATGAGCACAGGCATGTTTATCCTTTTGACTGAGAAAATATACCTATGTGCACAAATTGATTTAATAACATTCTCATATTATTGTGGGAATTCAGTTTGATATTTCAAGGAGAAACATAATTTTTTTCCCCAGGAAGTATTTAACCAATTTTAATGTGTCAGATTGAACTGTTGTTGTATTTTGTAAATGAAAAAGCCAAAACAGGCTGATCATTGTTGCATAACAACGTTTAATCTTCACAGAATAGAACGCCACAGTGACAATGTGTTCTGTTACCATGGAGCTGGACTGTGGAGAGATATTTCTATTTGAAAATAAAATAATACATGTTATATAATGTATATGATGCTAAGTGAATAGAAATTTTGAAAACAAAGTCTGTTTTCTGTGATCATGGGTTTGTGCTGAACAATTTGGGTCACTCCTCTTAAGTTTGCATGGACTGTGGGAAAAGGAGTTTCTAACTGTATAAAGCAATTTTGTATTTCATGTTTTACTGATAATGCAGGCCTAGTTTTCTTCAAATCCAATTCCACAATTATGCTTAAATAAATAACCTCATTTAACTGTGTCCAGCAGGTCAGCTGAGTGTTTAGATACAGTGACTGTGCTTTTGAATAACATAACCAAATCAGTATGCAATTAAACACCAGATATTAGATTATAAACAAAACCCACTGTGTACTAGTAGACCAATGATGTGATCTATGGTTTGCAACCTGCACCGGTCCTTGGGCATTGACATGGTTTACATGTACATACTGTCTGATGTTGATGGCAAAATATGGTTTACATGACGTGTGGGGCTACTGCAGCTGAGAAAGCCCAGGCAAACCATCCAAAAATAGAGCAGGAAACCCTCCTGTGAGGCAGTCTCTGACAGACAACCACTGGACAGTTGAAGGCCTCACATATGCTTGGCTTGACTATGTGGTTATATTATATTTTATTCTATGGACCTGGCTGTGAGGGTCTTTAACCTGGACATATCTCCTAACACACAGACTATTTATGAATTGCAGCAATCATGTGACTGTAATATATTCAAAATATGTGGTTGTATTTTGTAAATGAAGAAGCCACTACAGACTGATCATTGTTGCATAACAACCTTTAATCTTCACAGAGTAGAACGCCACCGTGACAATGTGTTCTGTTACCATGTAGCTGGACTGTGAAAGTGTAAATTGAGTATAGCCATTCAATGCATACAAACAACATGCAAGTCATTTGTGGGGTTATGCCAGACAATGACTGCAACAAGAAATAATTGCCACAAACAATTTAGTCCGCCATGGTCAAAATCAAGAACAGCAAGCAACATTTCAAAATTGAAAACAAAACTTTCTTTAAGAAGATCCAGTTCAGTTCAGTAATAAGTAATAAGTTTTGAGTAGCAAGTTTTCAATCATATCTTTTGATAAATATATTTATTATTTGGACATTGAATATGGTTTGGAAACCAAAATAAAAAAAATTGTTGAGTTGAAAGATGATACGATCTTCTAAGAAGAACTTATAAATATCATTTGATTTAAAGGTTTAAATTAAATTTTTTTTAATGTTTCTAGCTATTCAATATATCATAAAATTCTAATATTTTGTTAGTATCTTATTCTTATCTCATTAGTAACTTTAAGATGTGTTGTTGTATTTTGTAAATGAGGAAGCCACAAAGACCAACCATTGTTGCATAACAACTTATAATCTTCACAGAATAGAACGCCACAGTGACAATGTGTTCTGTTACCATGGAGCTGGACTGTGGTTCACCAGAGACTCTTTCTTCCATGTCCCACAGTACTCAATTTCCAATACACCAAGGTGTCAATCACTTGCCTTGCTTTTGTGCGATCTAGCCATTTTTTCTACATATAGATTAAACAATGTTCTTGAAGCAGTGTAATCTTGAGTTTACCCTGTGCGAGTACTTACCAGCATCTTCAACATGTCCTTGGTGTCTGGATCCACCTCAATGATGTCAGCGGCATCAATGGCAGACACCTAAAATATCAAATCAAACACTTTTTATCTCCCTTTAAAAACATAAAATTTTCTTACATGTGGATTGCAATAAAAGCTAATAATTACTTTCAAACGTAAATTCTGTCGTTGCATTTTGTAAATGAGTAAGTCATGTGAGACTGATCATTGTTGCATAACAACATTTTAATCTTCACAGATTTGAACGCCACAGTGACAATTTATTATGTCACCATGGAGCTGGACTGTGATAATTTAATTTACAATCAGTTCCATTAACTATTGGTTGTAAGAAATGTCCTTTTTTATTCCATGTTGTTCATCACTACAAGATACTAATGTTAACCTTGTACATACCTCAGGCACGTAGTTATCCCTTCTTTCCCTCTCCTCTTCTTGGAGCTTGATGGAGATACCTCTCACGGCGCCATGTTGGATACGCTTCATCAAATGGGTAACAAACCTGTCAAAACAAAGATACACAAATGTAAATATAAAGATGGGCGAAACTTTTGCTTTGATAATATATCTCTGATTCTCCATCTTCCACACCTTTTCTATGAATTATGTGCCTGCTTTTCTGAGAAAGAATGGTTTAAAATGATAGGAGAATACCATTGTTGGAGGGCAAATACATCTACACTCAGTAGATTGTTTTCAATGCACACTTTCCAACCTGACACTGATAATATACCAGGCCAAGAAATCAATTGAGTATTGGACATCACCCTATGAAACAGAAAAAATATGTTGTTGTAAATCGTAATGCAAAGTCAGACAAGACTAGGCAATATAGCGTCACAACATTTAATCTCCACAGTTTAAAACGCCATGGATACAATCTTATATGCATCAATGGAGCTGGACTGTGATTATTTTTTTATCCCATTGCACAAAAAGGCAATAGAACGCCACAGTTACAATGCATTATGTTACCATACATTTGTACATTCTGAATAAATAAACTTAGAGCATA
Organism: Amphiduros pacificus; assembly: GCA_949316495.1. Lineage (NCBI taxonomy): Eukaryota > Metazoa > Annelida > Polychaeta > Phyllodocida > Hesionidae > Amphiduros > Amphiduros pacificus. The sequence continues at coordinate 10,481,427 of OX439010.1, forward strand.
TATGTGGACAGGATTAATATGGGCCCGGCTGTGAATTTATTTTTTTTACTACTGGCAAAGAGAATCATTTTTTTTTTCTAGAACATCCCAGTCATAATGTTGAGCCCTGCCTTCCCCTATGTACAAACATGGTGTCAGGAATGAAGGATGATAAATTGGCATCAGATTATCCTCCCTTAGCATAGTAATATTGAGCAATGCATTCCTGTGTGCAAGCATGTGGTCAAATAGGCAAGAATAGGCATCATAAGATTAATTCTCATGATAATTATTTGGCTGATCACATTGGTCCATTTTGGCATAAAGTATGAAAAAGAATGTGAATTTAAGTTTTCTGAGTATAATCAACTGTGATCATTTATATGGCATATATTTATAAATACTGAGTGGATACTGAAAATACATTCATTCAACTTAAATGCAAAGTGCACCAAAATAAATTAAATTTAAACATAAAATGAAAACTGTAGTTGTAAATCGTAATGCAAACCCACAAAGGATTAGGCAATATAGCGTCACAACACTTACTCTCCACAGTTTGAAACGCCATCGATACAATCATATTCATACATCCATGGAGCTGGACTGTGGATTTTCTTCCTTTTTTTTTTACACTAACAATACTGAATCTAATCTAATACTGATTCTAAATTAGATCTTACATTCATAATTAACATTGAACACTCATTAAGTAAAATTATAGATCCAGCCTTTGGAAACTAATATTGAAGAAGTTTTTCCAAACCATTAAAAAAGCTAAATGGTTTAGCATCAAGAAATTAGACTTCTCATTCTTATCCTTGAGATCAGGCACTTGTTAAGTTGTGATATTTGTGTTTACTACAATAACAAATTCATCACTTTTTTATGATTTAAATTATTCCAAAAAGAGTTCATTTTCGGTCCTTTATCGATTGTTATAAGTTTGACTTTGTGTTTAGCTAACAAAATAATTGCAAATTGACAATAATGAATTGTAGTTGTGAATCGTAAAGCAAAATCATTGAGATTAGGCAATATAGCGTCACAACATTTACTCTTCACAGTTTGAAACGCCATCAATACAACTATGTCTATGTATCCACGGAGCTGGACTGTGAATTTTCAAAACTACTGGCCAAGAGGATCAAAATCCTTATAAAGCTAACAACCCAGGGATAATAATGAGTCCTGCCTTCCTTTGTGTGCAAACATGTTGTCAAGAATAGTGATAAATGGACACCATCAGATAATTTACTCTCATAATCATTGTTTAAAATAATCGTAAGAAATCCCTGTGAGATCCCCATTAATACCCATGTTGGGCTTTATGCAGAAATTCCTAGTTTAGCTTTAGATGTCATAAAGAATATTATTTATTGTGCAGAGTTTGAGAAAAATGCAGGATACTGGACCATTTGCCAATAGAATGTAAATGTCTGCTGTAGAATCTCACCCTTATGTCCTTAAATGAATTGAACACAAGTCATTTAGTCTGCAGTCATAATTAATTTTAGTTAACACTTATGTGGTAATTTAATTTAAACATAGTTGCAAAGACAACCAAAAGATTCAAATATAACAAAATGAAAAGTGTAGTTGTAAATCGTAAAGCAAAATCACAGAGACTAGGCAATATAGCGTCACAACATTTACTCTTCACAGTTTGAAACGCCATCGATACAATCATGTCAATGTATCCATGGAGCTGGACTGTGATTCAATTTAATTGATGGCCATAACTTATTTTTGTCTTGCATTCCTAATTAACTTAATACAGGGTCTTGCATTCCTTAATTTTTATATAATAAATAAACAATTTGTTTCAGCCTTTCACTGACCACTAATAATTTAATACAATTTTTTGTTGTCAAAATTAAGACACCTGTAGGTTTCACGAACAGGACATTGCAATTTATTATTATTAAGATCAATCAATTTTTTTTGGCAAAACAAAATTGCAATTCATCACTGGTTTATCATTTAATTTATTCCACCAAGTCCTTATGGCTTTCATTATGTTTATGTTCTGTTATCAATACCCAAAAGGTGAAGCTAAGAGAGTAATTGTAAAATGTTAATGAATTCTAGTTTTAAATAATGTAAACTTGCAATGGACCTGACAAAATAAAGTGACAATGATTTTATCTCCATACATCTCAATAGATTATAGAATATTATTTATTGTGCAGAGTTTGGGAAAAAATGCAGGATACTGGACCATTTGCCAATAGAATGTAAATGTCTGCTGTAGAATCTCACCCTTATGTCCTTAAATTAATTGAACACAAGTCATTTAGTCTGCAGTCTTAAATAATTTTAGTTAACACTTATGTGATAATTTAATTTAAACATAATTGCGAAGACAACCAATAGATTCAAATACAACAAAATGAAAAGTGTAGTTGTAAATCGTAAAGCGAAATCACTGAGATTAGGCAATATAGCGTCACAACATTTACTCTCCACAGTTTGAAACGCCATCGATACAATCATGTCAATGTATCCATGGAGCTGGACTGTGATTCAATTTAATTGATGGCCATAACTTATTTTAGTCTTTCATTCCTAATTAACTTAATACAGCTTTCTTTGTACCACTTCTTGGACAGACCCAGGGTTTCAGAAAAATTCTTTAAGCCTATGTCAGACAAAATTTTTAATTTGCTCAACTATGTTTTGTTGCACTGCAATGAATAGCAACTTTTCTATTTTCCATATTTCATCATTGGGACTTTCTGTGAATTTTTCCATGAAAATAAACAGCTCTGAATCACACTCCAACATTTTGTTGCAAATTTCTATCAACAAAACAGATTTCTATTTTTTGTTAATGGATTTTGAAGGCAGACAAAACCTTTGATTGAAGGAAATGATGAATGTAATCCTCAGTCAGTCATGTTTATTGTGCAGCCATTGTGCTTACTAAAGAATATTTCATAATTTTACTCGTTTATATTAACTTCAATGTGTCGTTGTAAATCGTAATGCAAAATCACACAAGACTAGGCAATATAGCGTCACAACATTTTATTCTCCACAGTTGAAAACGCCATGGATACAATGAAATGTATCTATGGAGCTGGACTGTGGTATTTTCTGATGCTATCCACATTTATTTACCCATTTATTTAGGTACTGTTAAATGCGAATAAGGGATTATTAATAACCATGCTTACCCAGCGACCTTGTTCCTCAGCTTCTTGCTGGGGATGATTGCAATCTCCTCACATATTCTCTTGTTGGTATGGAAATCAAGGGTCAAGCGTGTGTAGTATTTTTCAATGATCACACGTGCAGCCTTCTTCACTGTCTTGGTGCGGACGCGCCCCTGAAATTCAAGGTGGATAACTTGTGAAGTTATTTCATTTTTGACAATTTGATAGATCTAAATTAAACAGAGTATCAATATCTGATAAAAGCATATACTGTAAAATCTTTTTGATTGTATTGCATTTTAAAATTTTATCTAAAAAATGCTACTTATTGCAAAAACACATTTTCATATCTTGGGGCACCTGTCAAGATGAACCAGCCAGAACTTCACGATTATCACTTCACTATAAACTTTTGTAAGTTTCTTTCCATAAATACCTTTCAATGCGCCCGACGCATGGTTTAAATTTCGCCCCTTTAATTCAGAATACATAATCAAATATTTACTTCCGATTGAAAAGATGATATACCAAATTGTTTCAAAGCAAATTTGTTTCGAATCCTGATGTTGACATGTTTTGGACACCATGCCCAGAAGTACTTGCTCAATTTCTCTCATTTCTTTCCTCAAGTTACACCAAATTTCAATACATAGTCAACTTAATGTGATAAAGATTATGTTTATGAAGTTTCATAATGATTTTGACATAAACAGCGCTAAGATGGCAATGGATTTACAAAGAAGTCAAATTTTACCAACCATTTTGGTTTATCGCAAAAGCGGAAGAGGCTGACCCGTACTGACGAAATCCTGATTTTCTGATTGGTTGATAATTCCAAAATGGCCACCGCTCTTTAAAATCGCTCATCTAAATGTTTCCAGGGGCTGCAAGGTAAAAATGCATATATCTAGAATAATTACAGGTTTAAAGGATAAAATTTAAAACATTCATGATTTGGGGAAGTGTCTCATTTTAAAATATTTTCTCAAGACTTGTTAGAACTTGGTAAAACGTTGTTCAGAACTTCGGGGAGACAAACCATGTTCCCGTCGTCTGCTCTGCCTCTGACTTTTGACTTGACTCTTGTCAGTCTTGAAGTTTTGTATGTCAGAGTCAGAGATATTTAAATATATTTTAAATTTCCATGTGTTTGTTGACACCTTGTCTACGTTAGTGCTACTCTTCACATAATCAAAAATTGATTAGGTTGTGGAATGAATGCTCTTAACCTTATTAGCCCTTTGCCAATAGGCCGATTGCGCATGTGCGGGTTACCATCTTGTTCTTTTTAATGATTATATTTTAGAGAGTTTTTGTGCACTTCTGTAATTGTGCAGTTCTGGCTGAGTAAAAACTACTCACATCGAAAGTAGATTGTTAACTACATATGCGTGTATAATAAAATTGGTACATGATCAATATGTACAGAATTATCGGGAAATTCACGCATTCAGCAAACCTGCAGATTGTCCGAGTTTCCATTGAGTTATATGGTGATGTTGATTACGTCACCACTTCTGACGTCATTTGACAGTGACTCAATCATTTGTGCCGTGAAAACAAATAAACACTTTAAACGTTTTGAAAGGAATAGGAATAACAAGATGACATGTGAGGCACAATATTCAGCTCAATTGCAATTAGTACAGAACAGTTTTACTCGATATTTGACCGAGTTAAAAATGTCCAAGTTTCATCTGCCGGTTTCGGACAGTTGCCGGTCACTGTACATCTTGGGCCTCGGACCACTATTACAATGTCCCATTGAAAACCATAGTAAATACCTCACCTTCAAAAATTCATAAAAAATATATGTATCGACCTAGGGTATTTATTTTGAGCAATATTTATCAGATGGCAAAAATATTCATCTTTCTAAAAGCAGAGTATGAAGTGAGGTTGACCATTGAAATTTTTTGCTATGATCTGTTAAAGCGCCACCTATCTTGAAAACAAAGAACAGAACATGGAAATATAGGAATGAGCCCCTGACAGCAAAGATCAATATATAGTCCCTTCAATTATTCTCATTATTTTTCCAATAACTTCGACAAAACAAGCCATTATTGTACTATTAAATAGCACTATTCATTTTATGTCTAATGTGATCTGCATCTCGTTATTATCATGTATAATAAGGGGGAGTAGGAAGTTATCAAGCACTACTTTCGTATGCCCTGGTCCCACATATCAAATAGTAGACTCAGGTCGCCAGCTCAAAATTTAGGAATTGGGGTCCTCTCTTCAATAATTTAATTTTGATTTTTGATGATATTTTTTATCAAAATCAGAGGAAAGAATGCTGGCACATGAAGAATTTGGGTGTGCAATCACATGACTTTGACACATAATGATTGACATTGTCCAATGCTCAAAAAAACAAAGGGAAATGTAGAGGCCCTTTTGCTCCTTAAGTGTAAATTTTTCAAGTAAAGCTGAGAAGTATTAACAATGTTGTTTGTTATGTTTGCAATATTTGTATATGTATGCAGATTTTATCTATAAAATTCCAATGGAAATGTAGTTAAAATAACTCTTGATGAGTGTTCAAAAAATCTCTATTATACTCTTCTAAGGCCTTTTATTATTCAACATTTAAAGAAGAATCAAACTAATGCCAGGCCTGTTTGTGCTAATAAATGACCTTTCTATGTTTGTCTAAGTTGACCTTCTTTGTAATATATTCTGAAAAAGTTTAAATCTGAGAATTCATAACATTTCATAATAAACCTATTCATCATTTACAGATGATTTCCTAAATTTACATTTGTGAACAAGTGAGACATCTTAACCACATTAACTGGACAGAAACTCTTGGTGCAGTTGAGCATTCACAGAAATGTGTCGGGGCAAATATTCCTTAAAAATCCATATATAAAATGATACATCTACTATTAAATTTGACTTTAGATAAAGGGTAATTTTTTTGCAGACTACAAGAGAAATAGCAATGCTTCGTTCACGGCTTAGCAGAGTTTGGAATGGTTCCTGCATATCCTATATATGCCAACATTTGCACAAGCTTCCAGTGTCTCAAACAAGTTCCTCACTTCAAATATTTAAAAGATGTGCACACAATTCAAGAAAAGGAAGCAATATATCAGTCTCCGGCCAGGTATTTCCACTTTTTTCATTAGTTTAGAAATTCCATTATGAGGTATATTTTTAAAAAAATCTATATTTAAAAGCCAATTATTTATTCGTTGAGAAATTATGTGACTAATTTTTAGTATTTCCAATAGCAACAAGTTATGATCATCTGCGACATCTATCACAGGGTACTCTGAAAATCTATTTTTCCGGAGTTTTAAGGTTTTACCTGTAAACTTTACATTTGCCCAAAGATACACATCTTATTTGAATGCTTTAATCAGTTATGAATTATTACTATCATTCAATATTTACATGAGGTTTCATGAATGAGGGTTTTAATGCCATCTTCTCAGTGAAAATATCATCAAATCAAGGAAAATTTTCATTTTACCGTAATTGGCCTGAAAGAAGATTATTATGAACATGTTTTACATCTACCGTATTTACTCGTGTATAAGACGAGGTTTTTTTCCAAAAAATCTTATTTAATGTTTAGGGGGTCGTCTTATACACGAGAGCAACCTGTGGACGAGGATTTACGCCAAAAAATTACGACACTATGAGTTTTCATAACGAACATTCTTATTTTCGAAATAACGAATATCGGACATAGCGGGTCGGTTTAACAGTCTTATACTCGAGTAATTACGGTAAAACGTAAATACGATGTTCATATTTTCGAAATAACGAATATCAGACGCAGCAGATTGATTTTAATTGCATTTTAAATGATAAAGAAAGGTATTTACCCAATATTATTGGTCTATTATTTCCAAACGCTTTGTTTTGACTTTGTTCTCACTGATTCCAATTATCAGCGTTCACAGTTTTGCAATACGTCTTTGTTTCCACTGCTTTGAGTCGTGTCTTCCCTTTTTGACAGAAATGCTTTCACACGTGGATCGATTTTAATTGCGTTTTAAATGATAAATAAAGGTATTTACCCAATATTATCACAAATTGTTCGAGAACAAAACAAAACCATCAATCCATTTAAAACGCAATTAAAATAGACATAGAAGTAAAAGTAAAACGTAAATACGATGTCCGTGACGTAGCAGATCGATTGGCCACGTGACTCGCAAATCATGTGATCATTGACTTTGCAGATTTGCAGGAGAATTGCGTTTAAATGATAAAGAAAGGTATTTACCCAATATTATTGGTCTATTATCTCGAAACGCTTTGTTTTGACTTTGTTCTCACTGATTCCAATTATCAGCGTTCACAATCGTTTTCGTGCTAAAAACAAGAGCTTCTTCCCGTCACTTCCGCCTTTCAAAATTGCGACCACGTGTTGTGTTGAGTCGTGTCTTCCCTTTTTGACAGAAATGCCTTCACACGTGGATCGATTTTAATTGCGTTTTAAATGATAAATAAAAGTATATACCCAATATTAACACGAAATACGCTTTGCAGGTCGAGAACAGAACAAAACCATTCATCCATTTAACATGCATTACGCAATGCGAGGTCGTCATTTTAAAAAGTGGGAGTGAAGGGGACAAGCTCTTATTTTTGGCGCGAAAACAAATAGAGTGTATCAACTCGCATTGAAATATTAATATATTGCGCAATGATGGATCCCTGGCTTCTCTTCGTGTTGCCGCACATCGAATTTGCCGTGTTCCGCACATCGAATTTCTGTCCAAGCGGGAAGACACGACTCAGAGCAGTAGAAACAATGACGAAATGCAAAACTGTGAACGCTGATAATTGGAATCAGTGAGAACAAAGATATAGACATCAGACATAGATTTTAATTGCATTTCAAGGTATTTACCCAATATTATCACAAATTATGCTTCGCAGGTCGAGAATTTCTCCATGTTTTCGCGCCAAAAACAAGAGCCTCTCCCGCCTTTCAAAATGGCGATCTTGTGTTGCGTAAATCACGTATGCATGTCGTAATTCTATATCTATTAAAAATAAATTTATATATCTTTGTTCTCACTGATTCCAATTATCAGCGTTCACAGTTTTGCATTTCGTCATTGTCTCCACTGCTTTGAGTCGTGTCTTCCCGCTTGGACAGAAATGCTTTCACACGTGGATCGATTTTAATTGCGTTTTAAATGGATAGATGGTTTTGTTCTGTTCTCGAACAATTTGTGATAATATTGGGTAAATACCTTTATTTATCATTTAAAACGCAATTAAAATCGATCAGCTACATTTGATATTCGTTATTTCGAAAATATGAACATCGTATTTACGTTTTACCGTAATTACTCGTGTATAAGACGGCTAATATCTTATATTTTAAGCATATTTACGTTTCACTTTTAAAATGACCGCCAAGCTTCAGCTTAAGCTTGAATGGTAGCAGAGCCGATATCTCTTGAAAAACCAACTCGTCTTATATTCGAAAATCGTTTTTTTTCAAGTGAAATAACCTCAATTTTGGGGGGTCGTCTTATACACGAGTCGTCTTATACACGAGTAAATACGGTAACTGTCCATCTCAAATAAAATTCTTTGTGAAAAAAATATAATTTAATATACAACTTACATTATTGAAACAGGGAATGTTTATCCTAATATTGTTCACAAGAGCTTGTCAAAAATATAATGTCAAAATGAGCAGTCATGCCCCAGTTAACAATTTGGAGAAAACACTATCATAGGCCGATTGCCGGTCTCCATGTTGTTTTTTTTTCCCCATTGAAAAGTACACACCGGAACTGTACAACTTTACCGGAACCAGATCTGTACAACTCCACTATATTTAATCATTGGTCGGAGAGACTGGCAGGGGGCCTATGGACTTTCTCCAGTGACAGACGGAAAGCTACTATTTTGGTTATATTTCATTGAATAGTATTGGTATTTCAGAAATATTGATGTGTATTTTTAGCATGATTTGAATTTATTTGATTGATGTGTATTTTCAGCTTGGTTTGAATTGATGTGACTGATGTGTATTTTCAGCTTGGTTTGAATTGATTTGATTGATGTGTATTTTAAGCAAACTCCACCAGAGGGCGACATGGTGAACCTATCACCTCTGTACAAGGTGCCTTTTTGTGCTGGCTCACCACATCCACCAATTGTTATGTAACTGTCCGTCTTACTTATTTTTTTTCTTAAATTGTACTCAGATTGGTATATTATGATATATTTCACCCTTAATACAAAAGTTTATGCATATAGAAACAAATATTAAGAGAAATAAAACTTGGAACTACTTTCTCAACCGGAGGAGCCATTTCCTGGGGTAGTGATAAGGCGGAACCACAACAAAGATGGCCGCTTTGTTTACAATTTGAATTATTTTAATCCTTTATACTTTTTGTTAATCTAACCAGCAAAAAATGTTCAAATGTTAACAAATGAATTCTTATAAATCTCAAGGCAACTTCATATTTGATATTAAGAGATGTTAATACATCAATCACATTTACAACACACTGACAGTTCTTGAGCACATGGCCAGTAAAAGTAGGACCGGATGAATACTAATCTGGGTTGGCCAGAGGTAATAGTTTGCGTGTGCCTCTGGTGGACAGTGTGTATTTTAAGTTTGATTTGAATTGATTTGATTGGTGTATTTTTTTAATTGATTTGAATTGAGTTGATTGATGTGTATTTTCAGCTTGGTTTGAGTTGATTTGACTGATGTGTATTTTCAGCTTGGTTTGAATTAATTTGACTGATGTGTATTTTCAGCTTGGTTTGAATTGAGTTGATTGATGTGTATTTTCAGCTTGGTTTGAATTGAGTTGATTGATGTGTATTTTCAGCTTGGTTTGAGTTGATTTGATTGATGAGTATTTTCAGCTTGGTTTGAATTGATTTGATTGATGTGTATTTTCAGCTTGGTTTGAATTGATGTGACTGATGTGTATTTTCAGCTTGGTTTGAATTGATTTGATTGATGTGTATTTTCAACTTGGTTTGAATTGATTTGATTGATGTGTATTTTAAGTTTGATTTGAATTGATTTGATTGGTGTATTTTTTTAATTGATTTGAATTGATTTGATTGATGTGTATTTTCAGCTTGGTTTGAGTTGATTTGACTGATGTGTATTTTCAGCTTGGTTTGAATTGATTTGACTGATGTGTATTTTCAGCTTGGTTTGAGTTGATTTGATTGATGTGTATTTTCAGCTTGGTTTGAATTGATTTGATTGATGTGTATTTTCAGCTTGGTTTGAATTGATTTGATTGATGTGTATTTTCAGCTTGGTTTGAGTTGATTTGACTGATGTGTATTTTCAGCTTGGTTTGAGTGCCATTTCGGATGGATCCTCTCCAGAGCTCAATAAGAGGGCATGGCAGATTCCTGATGGAATTAGCCAATCCTTGCGCAAAGACACTCTCCAGCAGATGGCGTACCTCAAAACGGTGGTGATGATGCGCCACACATGGGCTGAGAAAGGCACTAATCCCCTCATGGAGCGTCTAGCAGAGTCAGAGTCACATGAAGAAACCACAGCTCTACTCTCAACATCAGAAACCAGTGATCTCCTAGAAATAATGACTCACTTAACCAGCTTGGATAATCCAATGCGTTTATCCAAGATGATACATCTCATTGAGAAAGAAATTTGTAACAAAATCAAAGAGTTCCAGCTCACACAATTGTTATATATAGCAGATGTTTTGTTTACCATAAATTTCTTGCCAAACCAGTATTACAAAGTGCTGTTTAGATATCTCGATCACCATTGGGAAAGGTTTGACCCAACACCACAAAATATAGTTCAGCTGATGTTTTATATTGCAATGGCCCGAGACGCACCCATTTCACTTCTCAGTAATATAGAGAGATATTTTGCAAATAATATGCATGCATTAAATGTTAGTGAGGTTAGTCTTATCTGTTTTGCTTTCTTTGTGACCAATAAATCAATTAGAAATGTCAAGTTATTGGATCAAATTGCCAATAAAACTTTGGAAGGAGCTGCCACCATGAAGCTGCATTTGCTGGCCAACAACTTCAAAGCTCTGAGACACGGACACTATGAAAAAACAAGCTTTTATGAAAAAGTGGGCGACATCATGAAAGATCAACAAGACCTGTTGACGCCAGATAGAGTATCAATCAGCCCGTTCATGCACATTGTTTCCACATTTGCATCAGTGCGATTTAAGCATCCTGAACTCTTAGAAGCCATTAACCAAGGCTTGAGACATATTATTCTTGTGCAAGGGAAAGAAACACGGGCAAAGGACCTTATACGCTTGATGTGGTCATATGGCATGCTGAGGTCACCAATGAGATATGATGTAATAGCCCATATCATGCAGAGGTCACTGAGTGACCCGACCTTTCAAAAGAGGTTCCCTGAGAGCATGGTTGAGGGCCTCACAGCATTGACCTTGCAGGGCATCTACCCCGAGAATCTCATCAGCATTTGCTTTTCTCCTGAATATCAAACCATCAGAGCAAGTGAGCAATTCTATTTTTTTTAAAGTCAAATTGTAACATCTTTATCATATTTTTTTCATGATTATAGTTGATGTCGTGTTACCTGTATGCATTTTATCTTTTGTTTTATCAGACCGGTACCTGTCTATGCAAGATCAGCAACTCTTACTCGATAAAGCAGTGGAGCTCTTCTGCCCTTATTACACAGGAAACAGGGCCAGCCCAGTAAGTACTCCCACACATAGTCACCCGAGACTAGATATTTCATCTGGGTCCAAAACATGGTTGCTGATTTTTAAAACATGAGGTAACAAGTGTTGATTTAAAAAAATCAAGCTTGCGTAAGTCTGCAAAATTTCTTGGTAAAATCCAAGGCAAAATCCACGAAAATCTTCTTACTCTACGTTCCTACTCTACTACGCACTAACAAATCACTTCTGAAACAAAAGCGCTTTCTGACGGTGTAAGGAGAAAAAACCGATAATCAGATTTAGAATGTGTACTGGAAAGATGTGAAAACAATGGATTATTAGAATATGTTAATATTTTTCAATAATTTCCTTGTGAAAGATAAATTAGATCCTATTTATGAAAAATCTATTCAAATAATATGCACGTAAAATTGTTTTTAACTGCACAGTATTGTTTATTTTTGAAGAAAATCTTGCTATATTTTTCTTGACAAACTGGATTGATAGGTGAAAAGGCCAACAAGGCCAAAAAATTCAAATCCGTACCAAAAATTGGAAAAACTCAATATAACTTACTCAGTATGTACCTCAAGCATTACTGTAGGTTTTTTTTTAAATGAATATACTATTAACTATCTGGCATTAATATACATATTAACTGAAAAAAAAGACACCATGCTTTGTTTACTCCTTGGCAAATTTTGGGCATCATGGCATCTAGATGTCCATTTTTGTGAACATGATAACTTGAGAACAAATAATGTTCAGTTCTTCAAATATAAAACACAGTTGCATCTTAAAGGAACCTTGTAATGGTGTACTTGTTGGTGACCTTGACCTACATTTCAAGGTCATGTGACCCAATCTTTGGAAACCTTGTGAATACAATGAGTTGAGAAAAAATAAAGATAGCTTTACTGAACTTCACGATGCTGTTACTGATTCAAATAAACATTTAGGAAAAGAAATTTTTTTAAAATTGTACCATTCTTTCAATTTTCAAATATGACATCCCCAACCCGTCTGTCACTAATTTAAACCAAAAAAAGCACATAAGACATTATATTCCACATGTAAACGTGGACAGTTTGTTAACTCAAAGATAAGCATGGATTTTCTCTTAAATCTATTGTCCAAATCCAAACTTGGAGGTTCATTTCTGAAAAATGTAAGATTCTGACCCAGATTTTTCTGGATATTGGAAGTACATACTTTTAGTAAATTATCTTAATAATTTCAGATTTTTATATTGGATTTCAATTTGCCTGCTAGGGGACAGGACTGTCCTAAAGGCAATCAACTTTGATTTAGAAATTCTGTCAGAAAGTCAAAATTTACTGACCTGCAATCCTTTCTCTTTTTTAAAATTGTTTTTTTTTTCTTCAGGAAATGCTGTCGTCAATGGAAAGATATCATGACAAAAAAATATTGCAACAATTATCTTTCCGTATTGGTCTCAGAGCCACCTGGTGGTCGTTACAGGAACTTCTCAGCAATCCAGCTCTTGTATCTTGTCACTACATTTTGCCATTTTCCAAAATACCAGGTAATCAACAGGTTTCCTGCCTTTGAATCCCTTTCATTAAATATATTGAACCTATAAATTATTTTTCAAAGAAATGATAAAAAGGGTAATGCAGAATTATTATAGTTTTAATTATAATCGCAATAAAATTATTACACATTTAGAAATACTATTTCATTCTTTTAAACCAAATATTAACTCTGGAATTCTAATTTCAGACATCGAAATCCATATAAATAAAAATGGTACACCAGTCAAGTTTCTGACAGAAGAGGAAGGCTGGAAGCAGAGTAAGAATAAAATAAAAGTATCAGAAAAGGAAACTCATAGTGAAGATAGAGGAGGAGGAATTATGGAACAACTTCTGGAAAAGTCCTTTGATATGTCGATAATGGAAAGGTAAGTAACATAAAAATAGGCAAATGTGCTATGGCTGAAATTAATCCCAAAGGGATAAAATTCTATTTTCATGTTTATAGGTTGTATAAAAAGCTTTCATGAAATCAGATTTTCAATCATTTTTCCCTCGCATGATATAACAGTTTACACCTTAAACTTTGCGATAAAATGTCATAACCTATCATATTTCACCTACATAAATTTCTGTGCCATTTGAAAGTAGATGTCTTCTGCTGAAATCCAAATTATTCATTGAACACTTTGTCAACAAACCTTGCTTAGCTGACCAGTGATCTAGTGCAAACATGTACTTAGTAAAGGTTTGCTAACAATAGGGCACCATCAGATTGAGCCAGTGTAGTGAATTGGCTTACAGAGGCTGGTTTGTCCATTTGTGTTTGCCTATTGGTACAGGCCTAATGCCCCTATGTGACCACAAGAGTATAGCCAGAACTCAATAATCATGACAGGTGTATTTTAGTTGATTTCAGGGAGCTTGTTTGTATCACAATTTCATCACCACATATCATTTGAACATACCCCAAATCTATGTAAAATTTCCTGTGACCTTTGTGATTTCACGAAAGCTTTATTAAAGTGAACACTTGTTATTTCTATCAAAGTGAGAAAGTCTCATCATGTTGCATATAATGTATGTGATACATTTATTGTCAGATAAGCTCTTGCATGAACCTATTTTCAACATGAATGATAACAATTCTGTCCTGTTAATCTAAATTGGTATTGGAAATAATTTTATCATTTGAACTTTGTATTGTTTGAAAAAGGAAAAAAATCATCAACTGATACTTTTCTGGTTAATTACAGGACGGTGCCGGAAAATCTGTTGATTGAACCTGTGATAAAACCGGAAATAAAAAAGTAAGATATCATAGAAGGGAATTTCAAATTTTGGTAAATTAGTTACCTGTCAAATGTGTTATAAATGTTTTACATTAAAATTACCAGATTCCAACTGGATACCGTCCACACTAGCACAGTTGGTTGAGTGAAGGATCTGTGCCTTTAATGGTGGAGGACGGGAGGTGGTGGGTTTGACTCCCACTACCGGCAGTGTTACTTTCACACTGGGTAAAAGGCTCGAAAGTTGACCTGATATGGCCATAGTTGCTGAAAGGGTCGTTAAAACACCATTTCACAATATTCCAACTGAACATGAATTCGAGTGCTGTATTACTTTATGCAATATCTGCTATGATAGAGGGCATAAGTTGAGTGTGAGTCACATGCCCAGATCCAAATTAATGCGGCAGATCAATAAATAGAAATGCATAAAAAATTGAACGTGAAATATAGTTGCCTTTCTGAAGCTATTAAAATGCATGTAACATTCTGCCTGCACTCAATGTACTTGAGCATACTCATGCCCCAAATTACTGCTGATTCACCAGGCCAATGAAGCAAAACATCCACTTTATTCAGAGAGCATGGTTTAGTCTCAGATGACTTTATTATCACTCAGTCTTTAAAGTCATAAAGTGGTCATTTAGATTTGCACTATAGATTTTCTGGGCTTAAACACTGTATGCAGCCCATTACAGATGTCAATAATTTTCCACTTGATTTTAAAACCACATGACGATATTACTTAGAAATTCTCATATTTTAGAACAATATTTAGGTATAATCTGATTTTTTTTAAATAAAAGTTTATCATCTTCTCTTCAGAATTGCAATCAAACTGCTGAGCTGGAATCAGTACTTGCGAAACACACCAGAACTTCACGGGCTGGTTCAGAAGGAGGTGGAGTTCCTCAGGGAAATGAACTACTATGTACTGCTGGTAGGTACCTCCTGATTAGAGACATGGTACTGTGGGCTACTATGTACTGCTGGTAGGTACCTCCTGATTAGAGACATGGTACTGTGGGCTGCTATGTACTGCTGGTAGGTACCTCCTGATTAGAGACATGGTACTGGGGGCTACTATGTACTGCTGGTAGGTACCTCCTGATTAGAGACATGGCACTGTGGGCTACTATGTACTGCTGGTAGGTACCTCCTGATTAGAGACATGGTACTGTGGGCTGCTATGTACTGCTGGTAGGTACCTCCTCATTAGAGACATGGTACTGTGGGCTACTATGTACTGCTGGTAGGTACCTCCTGATTAGAGACATGGTACTGGGGGCTGCTATGTACTGCTGGTAGGTACCTCCTGATTAGAGACATGGTACTGGGGGCTACTAAGTACTGCTGGTAGGTACCTCCTGATTAGAGACATGGTACTGGGGGCTAATATGTACTGCTGATAGGTACCTCATGATTAGAGACATGGTACTGGGGGCTACTAAGTACTGCTGGTAGGTACCTCCTGATTAGAGACATGGTACTGTGGGCTACTATGTACTGCTGGTAGGTACCTCCTGATTAGAGACATGGTACTGTGGGCTACTATGTACTGCTGGTAGGTACCTCCTGATTAGAGACATGGTACTGGGGGCTACTATGTACCGCTGGTAGGTACCTCCTGATTAGAGACATGGTACTGTGGGCTACTATGTACCGCTGGTAGGTACCTCCTGATTAGAGACATGGTACTGGGGGCTACTATGTAATGCTGGTAGGTACCTCCTGATTAGAGACATGTTACTGGGGGCTACTATGTACTGTTGGTAGGTACCTCCTGATTAGAGACATGGTACTGGGGGCTACTATGTACCGCTGGTAGGTACCTCCTGATTAGAGACATGGTACTGGGGGCTCCTATGTACCGCTGGTAGGTACCTCCTGATTAGAGACATGGTACTGGGGGCTACTATGTACCGCTGGTAGGTACCTCCTGATTAGAGACATGGTACTGTGTGCTACTATGTACCGCTGGTAGGTACCTCCTGATTAGAGACATGGCACTGGGGGCTACTATGTACTGCTGGTAGGTACCTCCTGATTAGAGACATGGTACTGAGGGCTGCTATGTACTGCTGGTAGGTACCTCCTGATTAGAGACATGGCACTGGGGGCTACTATGTACTGCTGGTAGGTACCTCCTGATTAGAGACATGGTACTGTGGGCTACTATGTACCGCTGGTAGGTACCTACTGATTAGAGACATGGTACTGAGGGCTACTATGTACCGCTGGTAGGTACCTCCTGATTAGAGACATGGCACTGTGGGCTACTGTGTACCGCTGGTAGGTACCTCCTGATTAGAGACATGGTACTGGGGGCTACTATGTACCGCTGGTAGGTACCTCCTGATTAGAGACATGGTACTGGGGGCTACTATGTACTGCTGGTAGGTACCTCCTGATTAGAGACATGGTACTGAGGGCTACTATGTACCGCTGGTAGGTACCTCCTGATTAGAGACATGGTACTGTGGGCTACTATGTACCGCTGGTAGGTACCTCCTGATTAGAGACATGGCACTGTGGGCTACTGTGTACCGCTGGTAGGTACCTCCTGATTAGAGACATGGCACTGTGGGCTACTATGTACTGCTGGTAGGTACCTCCTGATTAGAGACATGGTACTGTGGGCTGCTATGTACTGCTGGTAGGTACCTCCTGATTAGAGACATGGTTCTGTTGGCTACTATGTACTGCTGGTAGGTACCTCCTGATTAGAGACATGGTACTGAGGGCTACTATGTAATGCTGGTAGGTACCTCCTGATTAGAGACATGGAACTGTGGGCTACTATGTACTGCTGGTAGGTACCTCCTGATTAGAGACATGGTTCTGTTGGCTACTATGTACTGCTGGTAGGTACCTCCTGATTAGAGACATGGTACTGAGGGCTACTATGTACTGCTGGTAGGTACCTCCTGATTAGAGACATGGTCCTGATGACTTATATGTACTGATGATAGCTCAGTGCTGATGAGTCATTATACTTTTTGATTGGTTATGAAGAATTTCATATTTTCAAGTCAACTTAAAAAATCCAGAAAGATTTAAATAGAAATTAATAGAAAACTAAAGCTAGTTATTCTGTATGCCGGTAGTTGCAGAAAATAGTTAAGTTTTTGTGGTGATGTTTTTTTGCAAATTTAAATTGTAAGTACTTTCTTTCCAAGTGTGCTGCCTCTTTCACCGCAAAAGCATTGTATCAAATTTATGGATCTGTTTCAATTCAAGATTATTGTATTTGGGTCAAGATAGTTTGCATTTACTTTTAGATTAACCCCAAGGATGGCAAAGACTTGCATAGCATGAGTGAAGCAGCCAGGAAATCGTACCTCAGTACAAATGTACTGAAGAGACTTGGAATAAAAGTGGCCAGAGATTGAAGATTTAAGACTACATTAGTTCCACTGTGATCCACTTCTCTACAAAACAAAATTAATATTCATTTTGTAGAACATATTGGACTCAGGATATTATCAGTTCACAATAGTTAATGATGGATGTCTGATCCTCATCACTTTGTATAAATAGATTTTGATAAAATCTTTGCCATTTGACCACAAAAATCTTGTGTAATTTTTGAGATAGTCTGCACTATCATTTTTTTGATAAATCACACTCAGTTTCTCAATATGTACAATTTAGGCATGTTTCTCGAGCTAGAATCTTCCTTTTTAGTTTAGATAGAAAGTATCTTTAAAAGTGTCTTGTAACTTAAGTGAAGTGTATTTTTGTGAATAAAGCAATTGAAATTTCTCTCAACTTTTGCTTCATACAAAAGATTTTGATCTGACTGAGAATTAAGTAAAATATATTAAGATGTAGACCATTAATTATCCTGAGGGTTAAGCTGGTGATTCAGTGATTGTCCTTGCTACCATTTTCAATCAGATTATTCAGTGCCCCTCTTTTAATGATCTCCCAGCTAACAATTTTACGCTGAGCACGTTGTAACATGACGCTGAGCACGTTGTAACATGACGTATGGACGTAGATCTGTGAACACCAGATAACGTTGTGAGCACATTGTTGTACAACGTTGTGAGCACGTGCTCAGCACGTTTTTTCTACGTTGTGAGCACATACTAAGAATGATGTGAGCATGTGCTCAGCACATTGTGAGGACGTAAACTGACATTATGTTTTCAACATATTGTGATAAAACAATACAAACATATGCTCAACATATTGCAAGCACGTGGTATATATACATCCAGCTGTGAACAAATTCGGCAATCTTTGGCCAAATCTAGTTACTCAGTTGGGATTGTCTTGTCAGCAACCTCTTCTAGCATATCAGCTGGCATGTTATGCTGAATTTTTGACATTGTCTGAAATTATATGGATATATATTGCAGTAAATATTAACAATAAACTTCTATCACAACAAAAGACATGATCATTTCTTTTTTTATTATATTTTAGTCATTCAGAATAATATGTTTTATCCATTAAATTAACTAACTTTGAATTACTTAAATAACTAAGCTGTTACATGTCGCCATTTTCTGTATTACTGCAGCCACCTATTGACCAATTTATTCACCACAAGTTTACTTCTACGTGCTTACCACGTCGTAAGCACATAAAAAAACGTAAGACAACGTGCAGACAACGTTGTCAGCACATAGAACAACAACGTTGTTATTAGGTCAGACCACAACGTTATCCTTCTACATGCTCTGCTCGTTGAAAAAACGTAGAAAGACAACTAAACCTTATTTCTACGTGCTCACAACGTTGTTTCTACGTTGTGTGTTACCTGGGCTGTTCACTTTTTATTTCACCACAATTATATGTTCTTTGCACATATCCCCATCAACTGATTCTCACATAAAGTCAAGCAATGCAAGAAAAATGCCAAAATTCTGGCTTTTGAAATAAGAAACCTCTTCCTCTAATTTCCAATGCATAAATTGCTCATTTATTGTCTCATATTGGTTTTTAGATGGAGATATTATCTGCAGATTCTTCTTGTTCACATATTTCTTGCACATACTTTAGAAAATGAAGAAAAATACTTTAGGTCTTTGAAAAACTGGTGCAAGGAAAACCATAATACTTTTGAGACTCGTAAATTAGAAATTCTTTCTGAATATAATTTTCAAAAATATTATGTCATTTTAATTTCTTTTCATCTCAGATGATGTATCCCTATCATGATTAGTATTGCCAGTCAAAGTTGTTTTGTAGAGGAAGTGAACATTTCTCTTCATGATGATATTTAGTTACAACCAGATTTTTCAAACTTGCAATTTGTCAAATTCACATGATGTTTATGTATGTTTCAATCTTAATGGAAATATAGGGCAATATTATTATTGGTAATACTCTCCTCAGCAGTTCCTGGGTTTATACCAGGCTCTGCAAGTATAGGCCAGACCTGACAGTTTCAGGAGACCACACTCAGTACAACATTCATTTTAGCAGCCAATAGGCACTGAGTCAAATATTTTTTTCATATGTAATAACATGGCCAATTGGTGTCATTGCAAAGATTAGAAAGTGAGCATAACACCAAATGAGTAAAGATGTTCCTGGCATGTATTCCAAAATAGTCAGATTAGAAAGTGAGCATAACACCAAATGAGTAAAGATGTTCCTGGCATGTATTCCAAAATAGTCATGAGGTGGACCATTAATCTTCAAGGGGGTAAGAAAAATAAACCCAGATTCTTGAGTTATTTTGTCTGTCTGACAACTTATTGATATTCTCCTCTGAAACTGCTGAACTACTGGTTCTTAGTTCTTAGTAGTTGAGATGTATTTTCAGGGAACCAATTTTATCTATTTTCCATGAGGCCCAGAATCCTTTCCAACATTTGATGACTTTTGGAAAGAATCTATTTGAAATCACTGAGTTGTTTAGGAAGCTGCCATGAGAATATAAAAGTGCATCATTTGTACGTATCATGAAAATTAAATCAAATATAATACCTAATTTAACATACAGTTATATTATGTGTTTAATGTGAGTAATGATGATATAATAAAATGTTCATAGCACCAGAGTAATGATAATATAATAAAATGTTCATAACACCAGAGTGTCGGTTCCTATGGCTTTCTGAGATAAAGTCTGTGGAATGGTTGCCTCTATTGGCTTCTATTGAACCGGCAAGTATTGGATGACTTTACCTTAAGTTGATCAAGAAGGTAAGGAGGCGCCTTCCCACTTAAGTCCCTCCAAGTAGTAAGGAGGATTTTGAAGTTGATTCTGACATAATCTGGCAGCCAATGGAAAATTTCTTCATCATACCCACTACCTCTGCTGTAGAGGTATGCCTAATTACCAAATAGATTTGCCTGCCTCTCCAGGCATGTTCATTACATACCATACAGTACTTGATTACATTGTTGCCACACTACTGCTGCCACCTGTGTGAAACATTTTGCCATTTCCAATTTAAATAAGTTTTAAGGGAGCAAGATTATTTAATATAGTTTGAAAATTAAATCCTTAAGAATGCTAGTGTTCTCCAATCACCCATCGGCAAAGCCCAGATAGGTGATCTGGAGGGGTTTGTCGAACGTCCATGGTCTCTACCAACTCCAACCAAAGAAAAGTTTGGTGGAGTTGATTGAGCTCTAGTGAAGTAAAAATTCGCCAGCTGCAAAAACTTTGGTAAACCCGTTTAAACGTCAAAATTGAACCCGTTTCAACTGCCGTTAAAACGGGTTTGATTCAATTTTTGCAGCTGGCGATTATTATCAAGTATTTATATTTTCTTTATTTAATGTTATCCAAAAAATAATCAAGCTTTTTTGTGAGATTTTAGACATAATTATACATAAAATATGAATTATCACTTAAACAGTTGGGTATTTAAAAAATCACATCTGAACGAGATTAAAACCAAAAAGCAAAAATCTCAGACCTCTCCAGATCACCTATCTGGGCTTTGCCGATGGGTGATTGGAGAACACTATTGCCGATGGGTGATTGGAGAACACTAGGGCTTTGCCGATGGGTGATTGGAGAACACTAAACTATTGAGGTTCACCATGTCGCCCTCTGGTGGAGTTTGGACACAATTATATTCAAAATCTGTCTCCAGGATTGGAAAGTAGTTCACTGAGATGAACTACATGTCAACCACAATGGGAACCATAATACAGATTGATCAGCATGGAAACTCAAATTCAAAACATTTCTATTTGGCCATTATAAAACAAAAACATTTCAAGATACAAATTAATTTGGTTGTGGGCCAGTATTGACAAGCAGGGAACTGGTACTGTGAACTATGGTAACATTATTCAGATCTGAACCTTAAAAGAAATCACTTTACATTCAGTTCTTTCAAGATTTAAGCACATGTTAGATGCACAGAAATATGATGCTTGATCATAAAGATGGTTTTTGTATTGTGATGCGTAATGTCATGTATTAATATCTTTTTCATATTTCCTTTAAATTGATTGGTTGAATATTAGATATCAAATGTGCAAATTTACAACGAATTATCAATTACTATGCGTCGCAGATCTCCTTTTGACTGAGCATAATTCATCATTTCTCTCTCACAACAAATATGGTGTTTGAAAGAACAGTTAGGAATATATCTTGAATAAGTAAAGGTTTCAAGAGCATTGATATGCTAATGAGCTTCAGACTATTTAGTCGCCGCCAGTATTAAGTCATATCTGAATTGTTGGGCACCCACTTTAGCTTGACATGCCGCATGATTGAAAATATAAATAATTGGTGGAAAGTGTCATAATCTTATTAAATCTTTATGAAAGCTGTTATTTAAGTATTATGATGCAAAATTATATAAACCTGTTAGATGTAATGCATTAATTGATGGCCCGATTGATGGATATGCATAATAAAGAGCTACCTTATTAGATATGTACATATAATCATAATAGTACATATAAAAAACTAAATTTATCTATCTATAACAAACTCAAAATATAAGAAAATGTCTAATCAAATGGAACAAATTCAGAGTAGGAATAAATCTGATAAGAGTTGCATCAAATGTAAACACAAGCGGATTAGCTCATTGAACAGCTGAAATCTATCTGCATATTCTAATGTATTTTTTCTACAATTTGGGCAAGATGCTTTTCATGATCTTATCATGAATATGTGTACAAATGTATAAATGCTTGCATTCCTTTGCATGTATACGCCATGATGTGAAAGAGGTTTTTTGAAAAGATAATGAAAATCTCACTGGCAAGAATTGGTGTTTTTCCTAATATAATTAAATATGAGCAAGGTTGTCAAATACTGCTCAATATGGCTTCATTATGTTCATGGAGTTTTATATCAAATGATTAATTTAATATTATCTACGTTCTAGGAAATCAATATGTACAGACACATGCAGGTTATCAATTATCCATCTATGATGCAAAGTACGGTCTTTTTTAAAAATGTCTTCACGATATGTTCAGTATATTCCACAACACATTATCATAATTATGGTTTGACACAAATAAGGATGCTGAAATGTACTTGATATTCAATAGAAATATGTTTTAGTGATCTCTTTCACCTGATTTCACAATTTTCAAAGGATGACAACTATGAATAATTGTGAAAACCAATATAGAATCATTACAATATTTTCAATCTTCTGATAAACCACTTTCTAGATAACCATGCTAATGATTCCTTTGGTAGGACTTTGTAATGTCTATTATTTATAAAATCGAGTATACCAAAAGTATAGCTTCCACAAACATATTAGAACAGAAGTAGAGTTTAAATTAACGTTATCATGAAGAAAACTTTGACAGTGGCTGTAATCATGATCAATATAAATCTATATCTAACAGTAATCTACATTATAGCCTTCATGATATTATCTTGATTTATTATAAGTTGAGATGCGAGTAACAAAAAGAACAACATACATCATGGAAACATCTGAAAAGAGGGTAACTAATTTTCAAATACAAGATACAACCGCAGAGATCACACCAGATGACACTGGACCAAATCCCCCTCCAACAGAATGGAAGAAGAAATATAATTTAGATACAATTCTATTCCTGATGACTGTTTTTGGAATTTATTACAGCAGACAGAATGCGTACGCAGCTGGACCATACAACAGAGATAATATTCCAATGAAGTCATTGGGAATGCATCGCCAAAGACTTCAGTTAGCTTGGTGTATTGTTGTGTTAGTGATCCAGTGGTTAAATGTCATAAGGCTAGCATCTGGAAAATGGGATTTGTCCTCAATAAATGAGCGTTTGTTTGTGAAGTCAGTATGTACCATCTGGTACTTTCAGTGTACACTTTACACCACATGTGGATTCATCGCCAGCTACAAACAGGACAACTTACCGAAACTTTTCAGTCTGTGGGCACAAGACAACAGAGATTTGATAAATTTCACAAGCTTTCCATCCTCTGTGCGATATTGGCGCTTAGCTTTTCTTTGGGGTGCTGTTTTTGTTATCGCCGCAAATATAGCTCTTATCTCATACCTTTTATATGCTGGAGATCCCAATATGAAAGTTTTCCTGGATTATCTGTACAACCCAATTGGCGAAACACTTTCTCTTCAGGTATTGCTGGTTCCTGTTCAAATATTATTTGCAGCATCCTGGATATTTCCTTTAGCACTCTTAACAATGATAACAGTCATCATGAATCATAAATTTACTACAGCTCATAGTCACCTAAAGGAGCTATTAGAACCTAAAGATAAACTGAAACTAGAGAAAGACTTTGGTACAATAAGGAGACTATATGAAGATCTCATTGAACAGGTGGACACAGCTAACGCATGTTATGTTGGATACACATTTTACGCAATGGCTACAAACATCCCTTTGATGTGCCTTGCAATGTATATGATGCTGTGGCCAGAGAATGCGAGTACCGGCTACATGATCACCTTCAGTGGGTTTCTGACAATGATGAGTGCCTGTCTACTGGGACTACTGACATTGGCTGCAGCAGAAACCAATTCAAGGGTAATTAACTTATGTTTATATAATATTAATTTTTTCCTTATAATATAAATTATATTAATGTTGGGTATACATGGTGAATACTCACTTTCTGTACTCATAGAGATCAGAAGTCTCTGCACAGCAAATGCTGCAAAAACTCCAATGCTCCTCTCATTTGTTGTTTCTTTTTGTAATATACCATCAATAATTAGTCCAACACTTAAATAATAGGCTCCTATTGTTATGTCCTTAAACAATCAAAGATTTCAGAAAACACAATCCCTTGTTTGTCAGTGATTTGAGTATAGAAGTTAAAATTCTTTTTTTTTCACACAAAGAACAAATTTCGTTCCTTCAGTGCCTTTGAAATATGGATCACCTGCTTTCAAAAAATAGGGAATGAACTGATATTCAAAAGTTCAAACACAACATAAATCGCACCGATTAGCTTTAAATAGTAAGGAGGATGAAAATTACATGACATGTATTCATTTTACTAATACTTTAAGTTTGCCAAAAGCTGGTAAACCATGCAGAACAGAGAGGACAGTTTATCTTTCTCAGAGCACAAGCAGCCATCGAGGTTACAATGTGTGAGAGTACATCCCTACTTCCTGTTATTGTTATTCTGCGTATGTTGGCTCTCATAACAATATCAGCATGATAATATTTTTCATATTTCTTAACGCAATAAAAGTATTGTATAATTCTTTCATGAGAAATATTCCATGAAATGCAATTAACTGTTATCAAAGTTTTATTCTTAAGGATTTGAAATTTTAATGAATGAATAAGGAAATCATTAATCTTGTTGTTTACCAGAATCTTGACAGCTTTGAATGTGTTTGGGAGTTGGAATATGTTGACTTGATACTTGATTATTTACTCAGGTATGCTCCCCTGCACACTTGTTTCCAAATTAGACCCCTCAGTCAATCTAAAAACGTCAAAAATCAAATGAACTTCACGCTTGTAGCCAATCAAGTGATCGAGGAGAAGCTTGGCTCTTCTCAAAACTCCCTTGTACAAAAAGGAACTAGATATATACTAGTAGGTATTGGAAACCAAACACCTTACACACTATACTCAGAGATATTTAAATACATTTTAAAATGTCTCTGCTAAACTAATAATCTATTTGGTCATAACACCTGAGGTAAACAGGGGCACACAAAATCTTATGTCTTATGTCTGAAACAGCAGTGTCTTATGTCTGAAACAGCAGTAAAGAGAAGTGTATGACAAAGGTGTGCTTCTGAGATCTCTATCTGAGATATGTGCAGACACCATTTGAAATTAAGCAGGGGTTTGCCACAATATGTGTGCACAACCAACTTGAGGATGCAGGTGAATATACATCTAAAGAGGGAATGGGATTCCAGATCTGACTCAGAAAAAGATAATTGTGCTTTTATAAAGCCAAGAACTACATTTGTTATTAATTTGGAGAAGATTTAACATCTAATAACTTATAGCTTCAAAAATATAATCTGTAACTTTATATCGGTGTCTCTACCAATGTTGGAACAGTACAGTGAAGTTGATAATGACTATAAATGCTATATAAAAAGAATATTTGTTACTTCGATTTTGAAACTGACTGGACATCTTCATTGTATTGAATTAGGTAACTTTAAAAATATATTAATTGACTATTTACAACATTTTCAAAATCAATTGACCTTTATCAAAATCTTTATTTTAGTTGTGATGAGTTATAACTTTCGTCTACTTGTTGAGACTTTAACATAAGTACTTTGGAGACTAAAAACTTGCATACATTTCTGGAATTATATTATGTCAAACGAGGTTGTGTAAAAACCTGAAATGTCAAGGTGGGCAATTTGGCAAAGGGGGTGGGAAGCTGGGCAGAGCCATGTGGGAAAAGCCCGCCTGGACCAAAAAGTAGGATTTTTTCCATCCACCCCCTGAATGTTTGATGGTCCATCCTTCTAGATAATTATGACCGTCCAATGTTTGGTACTCACTTTCAAACCCAAAAACATGACAATTGGTCATGGCTGCATAACTGTACCGAGTCAATGTGTGGACGAGGAGCTTATGGTTTTTGAATGACAGAAAAACAACTTAAATTAAGATGTTGAAACACATGTTCCACTGTTAATTTACATAATACCATTTTTCTAGCTGTCAAGCTTGAAGTTGATAGGGAGCGTTCTGAAAATCAGAGTGAATGACATTACATGCATGTTTATACAGGGGCCCACCACTATATGATATGCAAAAAGAGCCAATATGCACAATTTTCTGGCTGGCAGCTTGTAACTAATGTATTTTATTTCCAGCTGGTATGTTTACCAGCTGGGAACTTTTTTTTGTATGAATCAGCTAGCTCAAAATACAATTGACATTTCAAAATGGCCTAGCTGACAGACTGATGAATTTAATTGGCTGGCTGGTAAAGTATTGAGATTTTAACACCAACTGGCAATTTCATCATTGAAAACCGCAAAATAAAAAATAAATTATATTAAATGAACACTATTTTACAAAGATTGTTCAAGCCTAATGGTATTTCTACTGTAATTATAAGTTTTTAACATTTAGTTATTTATTAAAGAAATTGGCTCATTACCAGCTGTTAAAAGAAATTTGGCATTGACAAACATCCACAAACAAAGTTAACAGCTGTTAATTCCATACAAATTCTGAGCTGGTAAGTTAAACAGCTGGTAAAAAATAACAGCTGATAGCCAAAATCTTAAAGTGTGGCTGGCTGGTATTTTAAAAAATATTTCCTTCTAGAAAATAATAAAAATGCATATTGGAAAGAAAATGTTTTAGATGAGTGATATGTTGTTCACAACATTCTATAACATACTCTGCCCAAGTTTCACATCTCTATCTCAATTTTTAATGAAGTTGGTAGTGGTGGACCCTGTTTATAACTTTCATTGATTGTTGAATGTGTATTCATCTCATTGGTTGTTATTTACTCATATATATATGAATAAATGATGAAAGTGTTTCTCCTGGGGCTCTCTATATTGATTGAAATTGTTGAAAACATCGTGCCATTTGTACCCAGCTTTACAAGGCCTCTTCAATATAGGCGGAGAAGGTGTTATATACTGAGCCCGATGCAAAGGAGAGTGTACCATTTGCGCTTTAATTCTCAAATGAATACCACTCATTGCTAATGTCAAGGTTCTCAAACACAGCTAAGAGAGCCTGGCCTGTGACTTATCTCAGTGAAAGGTGTGAGCTGTTAGCTGGCCAAAGAGCTCAAATCTTTTTGATGTACATATTTGAATACTTAGAGGGAGGGAACGCTACACATATACATATAGTTGTGGAATTAAGCTTTATTGAGATAAAGCACGGGCATAATACATACAAACACAGCACATCAAACACCTTAACTAATTCATCTTCCATAATATATCAATACTCATTATTTAACCAATTAACTACTTAACCTATGATGTGGTTACCTGGCACATGCCAATTAATCATTCAGATGCATGGTACCAAGACATGGTAACATGGTGACATAGTAACACTTTGAGGTAAATGTAGAACTTGGCATATAAATTTATCCCTGGGATACATATTAAGCAGAATGGGCGGGGAATTGTAAGGTAAATGTAGAACTTGGCATATAAATATATCCCTGAGATGCATATTAAGCAGAATGGGCGGGATGGAGAAGACATTTTGAATGCTAGCCCGCCACTGACCAGTGGCCAGTAGCGGCATGTGGCATGCGAGCTGGTTGCCAGTTTGATGGTTGATTACTTTGTCTGAATTCAGTATGTATTACATCGGATACCCCTGACGTAGTTTGTAGAAAATGAGGACATTGTATACTTAAACTGGTGTTTCCTAGAATTATATCCTTGAACTACTTATAATCATCATAATAAACATAAACGATATTGCTTCTGAAGTAAACTATTTGATTCATAATCGGTGCTGATGATACCACTCATTCCAGTAATAAAATGAATAACTAGCTTGAATCAAATGAATTAATTTAAAACATTTAAAAGTCTTAATCAATATTTCATACACAAAAGTGAATATGTTGATTGCACACATGATCATCGACCCCTTTCTCTGAGGGAGGGAGTGACCCCGCGTCTCATTTTTAAAACGTATTTGTCATTGCCGTTGCATATGTTATATGTAAATTGAAAGAGAATTATATAGATTAGATCTACATTTGAATGTTTAATAAGGAAAACCAGCCGTGATCCTAAAGAGAATAACCACAACCGAGGTGTTAATTATTATCCATTTGTGCAACAGAGTACAGTTTATAAAAAAATGTTCTTCACAATATTGCAAGCAAATAACAAATGAAACAACAGCGTATTCAACACGAGGAAGAGGAGGATCCTAGATCTATTCCATTGTTATTTATTTTCCTGCTGTATCGAAACTCACATAAAAGTTGAGGGTTTTATGGAAGTGAATTTATTTCTCATTTGTTTGTTTGTCATTTTTTTTACTTCAGTTTCAACATTAATTCAATCATTACATGACGAGACCTTTTAGTAGCAGATATAGTGTTGCGTAGCTAGATTTTCATGTCCCAGGTCATTGACTTGACAACCCAGATAATTATATATATACAAGGATAACGGGTTATTCATTCAAGTAGGGGCCTCTGCTCACTAGCAATTATAACAAGAATGCAATTTGAGCATAGCAGGAAATCGAATCAATAACCCTTAGAATAATCACAATAGAGCTCCTGCTAAAAAGCTTGCACTCCAACCAACTGCGCCGCGGCCCTTTGACTATTATCATTTAAGGATGATAAAAAATCAAAATAATTTTGAACACAAAGGAAACGTATGAATCTGCAAGGACGATTTCCAAAAATTTACTGTATTGTACTTGGTAGAAATACTTTTAATATTGAAGCTTTACACTCGTTTAAGATTGTGTTTAGAATTGTTGTTCGTTTATTCAATTTGATAAATCTATCAAGAGCATGGAAATTCTACTGCTTGGAATATCCAGATTATTCACGTTTTTGTGATGTGAATTTTGACAGGGACTGTGATAAAGATCAATATATGCCTGGATTGATCTTGGTCCGCCTTTAAGTTCGCACAAGCTCCATGATTTTACCTGCATTGCATTGGGATACCACTTTCAAACACATATCATCATGGAGACACCCATAAAAACGGGAACTAATTCACAAAAACAGACCACATCCTCAGAAAACATTCACCAGGACGATGGACAGATTCTCTCTCTAACAGATTGGAAGAAGGCATATAATTTAGATAAAATTCTATTTCTTATGACATTATTTGGTGTTTACTATAACAGACAGAAGTCATCAAAAGGTATACCATACAGTAGAGACTTTATTCCAATGAACCCGAGGGAAAGGCATCGCCAAAGACTTCAGTTAGCTTGGTGTATTGTTGTGTTAGTGATCCAGTGGTTAAATGTCATAAGGCTAGCATCTGGAAAATGGGATTTGTCCTCAATAAATGAGCGTTTGTTTGTGAAGTCAGTATGTACCATCTGGTACTTTCAATGCGCACTTTACACCACGTGTGGATTCATTGCTTGTTACAAGCAGGACAACTTACCAAAACTTTTCAGTCTATGGGCACATGACAACAGAACAGTTATAAACTTCATCAAATGTCCATCCTCTGTGCGATATTGGCGCTTAGCTTTTCTTTGGGGTGCTGTTTTTGTTATCGCTGCAAATATAGCTCTTATCTCATACCTTTTATATGCTGGAGATCCCAATATGAAAGTTTTCCTGGATTATCTGTACAACCCAATTGGAAAAACACTTTCTCTTCAGTTATTGCTGGTTCCTGTTCAAATATTATTTGCAGCATCCTGGATATTTCCATTAGCACTCTTAACGATGATAACAGTCATCATGAATCATAAATTTACTACAGTTCATAATCACCTAAAAGAGCTATTTGAACCAAGAAATAAAGCAAAACTAGAGAAAGACTTTGGTACAATAAGGAGACTATATGAAGACCTCATTGAACAGGTGGACACAGCTAACGCATGTTATGCTGGATACACATTTTACGCAATGGCTACAAACATCCCTTTGATGTGCCTTGCAATGTATATGATGCTGTGGCCAGAGAATGCGAGTACCGGCTACATGATCACCTTCAGTGGGTTTCTGACAATGATGAGTGCCTGCCTACTAGGACTGCTCATATGGACCGCAGCAGAAACAAATTCCAGGGTAATGGACCTTACTTATTATACAATATTATTTTTTCCCTATTATATGACTATATCAAAGTTGGGTACAAGAATTTGGTTATAATTAACTTTCTGTGCTTACTGCAGTAGAAACAAATTCCAGGGTATTAATTTTATATTCATCCAATATATATATGTTGAAATCTCTTCAAAAATATCATACGTATTGTAAGTCTAAAATGAGGAGTGTACTGGGGGACATGAGAAGGTAAAATGAAGTCTTGTTCTTGATTTATTGTATTTTGGACTCATTTGAAGACAATTAGAGTGGAAGGAAACCTTTGCAATATATGAAAAAGTAATTCATATATCATTAGTATGAACATATATAAAAATGAAAGGAAAATTTGGAGATTATGGAAGATTAGGGGATTTTAATAGTACCAGCCAATCAGAAAAATATTTGTTTTTTTCTGCAAATTACAGCTAAAATGTAGTTAATGAATCCACAGATATTTCACTATTATTGTTTTCCACAAATACTTTCAATTTAAAAAGAAAAGATGTTTTTTATCAAATTGTATGTAAAAAACTAGTTTTGGTTAAGAAAAGAGTAAAATTTAACAAACATAACTTTACAGTAAACAATTTAAATACAATTTAAATACAAAACGAATTGGCTAATACTAAATGAATGGATTCATACAATTTAATTAAAATTCAAAATAAACTGAAACAATGCAGTAAGTCACAATATATTTAGCTGTATCAACAGGATGATTTTGAGTTTGCACGCATGATGCCATTCAAATGAGTTTTACTAGCTCGAGAATCTCTAGCAGTGAATTTGCCTTTTGTTTATTTTGGGCCCGGCGGCCATTTCACGGCTAGAGAGAGTTCATCAAATTTAATCTGCCCTAGCGCAGCCCACTGAGCTGCGCGTGGTAAACACACACTGCAGGTGTTGTAATTGTGTACTCACTGATTACATGGCCTGGTTGTTTGCAAAGTATAATCTGTTTTCTTCAATATCCAGTTGTTAAACGATCATTTTATTCTGTTTTAAGTCAGTTAACACACTTTTAAATGGACAAGAATTTTAGCTTCCTCTGAATTGAAATGGCCGCCAATGTTAAGACTGGTTAAGACCATGTGACTACATTTCACCCTCCACTTTTGTTTGTTGTGGGAAGTGATTTTTTCACTGTCTCAAGAGTGTTTTCATCAGGTGATGTTTCTTGGCATTTTCACTATTACAAACATTTGGAGATTTCTTGTGATCAAATTAAAATGTTTGTCCTTAATTTATTAGGAATATACAACTTTAAAAGTTGAACTGACCAAGCAGTCATATTCAAAAATAGGTAAGGAATATTTATGTTGAGGTGTCAATAAATGTTCCTCCAAGATTATTATGCAAACAGTGAATTTCCATGAAGAAGGCAGGAGAATTTAAAAACCATATTTTTTTACTGAAGTACTCCACGACCTAAAAACTGCCCCTAAGCTGCTCAAAAATGTTTAAAATGCAAATAAAATATAGCAGAAAATATCCTTAGGAAAGGGCTAGTTATTTAGGGAGTGGATGCCATGACTAGAGTTTTACACGTCCCATATTTGCAATGAATGCAATTAATTAAATTGATTACTATTGTCATGGTCCGGATTATTCAGTATCAGAGATGAATATTTCATAAACAGAACCATCAAATTAACTTGATAATGGGGTCTGATCAAGTGACACTCTTGTTTTATGTAGAATACTATACAAGATTATATATTTAAATAGAACATAAATGAATAAATGATCATGAAATGAGATTTACATATCAATTTAATTCTCGTGATTCAATTTCATAGAAATGTGAGAGTAATCTTTTACAGTAAACTTTTAAACTATCTCTTGAGCGCAACATTTCTTTGAATAAGAAATGTAATTTTAGATATACTATCTGTAGTCGTACAATAAAGACTCTTATCAAAATCATTAGCATAGAGGCCATATCAGGTTTTCAGATGCAGAGAGTGTCTCCAATTGTTTTTTTGATATCTGGTTGATGGATATCTCAATTCAAGCTCCATATATTTTAACCCTTTTTAGCCCAACAACAACAAGTGGCAAACTTAAATAGTATAAGTACAAAATTCACACGTTTAGTCATATTTACCTATTTGTCAACAAGACAGACTACGGGTTGATTTGATATTTGATTTGATTTGATTTGATTTGATTTGATATGTTGGCCGCTCCACTTTTGTCTCGTTGGCACTCAGAGCTTACGCAGCGTGGCTACCCAGCTAGAGGGGAGATCCAATACGCACTATCTCCAATCTGTGAATAGCACTCGTGCTGACCGCCCCTACACTGATGAAAAACTACCCTATCTAATTACCACCTTCTGCACTGACAACTTTCACCTAAACACTCACTCCTTCCCTTGGGGCCTACAATCCCCAGTGCGCTAAAGGGCGTCCAATATCCCTATACAGCCTGAGGCGTCCAATATCCTCGTAAGCCCTACCAATCACAACTGGAGGCAAAAGATGTCCTCCACGTGAGTACCTAGTGATCTTCATTACCTTCATATCTACCTGCTGCCTCCTCACCAACTTTTCTAATCCCACCGAGACTACATCCTAGATAACCAACATCCCCCACTAATTATGACTAACATTTTTCTCACCATCCTGATCCAGACCTGCAAACCCTACAAATCACAATAACAATTAGTGGCTGCAAATAACTGGAACAAAATATAAATATCTTCATCTCCTGAAACAAAAAGGAAAAATTAAGATTTTAACACCGAGACTACATCCTAGATAACCAATAACCCCCACTAACTATGACTAACATTTTTCTCATCATCCTGTTCCAGACCTGCAAACCCTACAAATCACAATAACAATTAGTGCCTGCTAATAACTGGAACAAAATATAACTATCTTCATCTCCTGAAAAAATACAAATTTTAACACTCCACTTACCTTAATTTTCTTCTTTATGACCAAATCATAAGAACAATACAGTACTACCTTATTTCTATTCATGATATACCCAAATATCAGTCAAACCATGGTGTCCAATGTCGTCTGCTATTTCCCGCATTTTTGTCTCCTTGACCTTGTCTCATCCTCATCCATTTCTTCTAAAAAAATCCTACTTATCTGTTTTTATACATATATAACAAGCATCATCCGTATCTATATATATTCCCAAAGATGTTGATGCAAAAATTCTGAATTGAAAAAGGTTTTTTATCATAACAATTGAAGAATTTACGTTTTCAATGATTCGTCTGCTTCTTTCACGCTCGTCGCCGCCTGTCAAATTGATTTGATTTGATTTGATATGTTGGCCACTCCACTTTTGTCTCGTGGGCACTCAGAGCTTACGCAGCGTGGCTACCCACGTAACGTCAATGGGACGTTAGTCTACAATATAACAAGGAAAAAATCAAAGTTTTCCAGTTTGGATATCCAGATACTAAACCAGTAGTAATCACTATGATTATATTCCATATGGTATTAATTTTTTATAGAATATAAAGATGGGGTGGGTCTGGAAACAGATATATTTCATTTCAGTACTCCTAAAATGATCCAAAAATTGCTTAACATATTCGCAAAACAGTAAAGACAGATTTATTGTTTTATATGTGAAGTGTAATCGGCAGGATTCAGTATTCAAAACATTTTTTTAAACCTATTGCATTTCATTGTCTCATGAAAATGTATCAGTTTAGTTGGGACATCGCTTCAGAAGCAATATCGTTTATGTTTATGATGAATAAGTAGTCCAAGGATATAATCCTAAGAAATGCCAGTTTAAATTTACAATGTCCTCAATTTCTACAAACTACGTCAGGGGTATTATCCTCTGTAACATACTAAACTCAGACAAAGTAATCAACTATCTAATCTGTAGATTTATCTTTTCTGTGTGGAAGAATGCCGTGGCTGTGGTCACATTAAACATTGGTGGCTGTGGTCACATTATACATGGGTGGCTGTGGTCACATTATACATGGGTGGCTGTGGTCACATTATACATGGGTGGCTGTGGTCACATTATACATGGGTGGCTGTGGTCACATTATACATGGGTGGCTGTGGTCACATTATACATGGGTGGCTGTAGTCACATTATACATGGGTGGCTGTGGTCACATTATACATGGGTGGCTGTGGTCACATTATACATGGGTGGCTGTGGTCATATTATACATGGATGGCTGTGGTCACACTATACATGGGTGGCTGTGGTCACATTATACATGGATGGCTGTGGTCACACTATACATGGGTGGGTGTGGTCACATTATACATGGGTGGCTGTGTTCACATTATACATGGGTGGCTGTGGTCACATGGGTGGCTGTGGTCACATTATACATGGGTGGCTGTGGTCACATTATACATGGGTGGCTGTGGTCACATTATACATGGGTGGCTGTAGTCACATTATACATGGGTGGCTGTGGTCACATTATACATGGGTGGCTGTGGTCACATTATACATGGATGGCTGTGGTCACACTATACATGGGTGGGTGTGGTCACATTATACATGGATGGCTGTGGTCACACTATACATGGGTGGGTGTGGTCACATTATACATGGGTGGCTGTGTTCACATTATACATGGGTGGCTGTGGTCACATGTGTGTCTGTGGTCACATGGGTGGCTGTGGTTACATTAAACATGGGTGGCTGTGGTCACATTATACATGGGTGGCTGTGGTCACATAGGTGGCTGTGTTCACATTATACATGGGTGTTTGTGGTCACATGGGTGGCTGTGGTCACATGGGTGGCTGTGGTCACATGTGTGTCTGTGGTCACATGGGTGGCTGGGGTCACACTATACATGGGTGGCTGTGGTCACACTATACATGGGTGGCTGTGGTCACATAGGTGGCTGTGGTCACATGGGTGGCTGTGGTTACATTAAACATGGGTGGCTGGGATCACACTATACATGGGTGGCTGTGGTCACACTATACATGAGTAATCAACTATCTAATCTGTAGATTTATCTTTTCTGTGTGGAAGAATGCCGTGGCTGTGGTCACATTAAACATTGGTGGGTGTGGTCACATTATACATGGATGGCTGTGGTCACACTATACATGGGTGGGTGTGGTCACATTATACATGGGTGGCTGTGTTCACATTATACATGGGTGGCTGTGGTCACATGTGTGTCTGTGGTCACATGGGTGGCTGTGGTTACATTAAACATGGGTGGCTGGGGTCACACTATACATGGGTGGCTGTGGTCACACTATACATGGGTGGCTGTGGTCACATAGGTGGCTGTGTTCACATTATACATTGGTGGCTGTAGTCACATTATACATGGATGGCTGTGGCACATTTTACATGGGTGGCTGTAGTCACATTATACATGGGTGGCTGTAGTCACATTATGCATGGGTGGCTGTAGTCACATTATGCATGCGTGGCTGTTGTCACATTATACATGGGTGCCGCATGGCGCGTGTAAGATTGAATGGCACAGAAAAGTTCCCGATGACCTGGCGGCACCCTGGCTTGCCTGCGGATTTTGTTTAAAAAAACATCGGTCGGGCATCTTTACTGAAATCGGCGTAAATGTGACTGGGGTATTATGCAATTCTCTTATTCTGCACAATAAAAAATGATCATATGCGATAATCTCTCTTTGCTATAAACTATTAATATGTTTATATTGAAAGCAGTAAATATCTAAATATATCAGAACATCAGACTCATGCTTCATTTGCATACATATCTGAAAGCCATTAATGGGAAAATCAATAATAAGGCTTTGTACATAAAATCAATATTATCCAGAATTGTTAATTTTTAAGCTGCCATAAAGTCTGTATCCGGCTCTTGAAACAATAACAGGCAGGGCAATGGGCACCAATCATGCAAACCCTGCACACCCTGCGTGGTGCATATATTGTGTTTCTGTTATAGCCTTTCTTTAGACTCATTTGATTCCATGTTTAAGAAGGCCAATGTGATCATTTATACTCTGTCTGTATTTGCCGTGATTCTATTGCTTCAAACCTTTCCGTCTTTCTGACTTATACTTACTTTTGGATTGATTTCTCTGACCTTCTGAATTTTGTTGACACTGTATGCCATTTAATATAACCACCCCCCCTCCCCCTCCAAAAAAAAATAATAATAATAAAAAATAAATAGATAAATATGTTTTATAGTAAATTATTGTATTTCCTGTTCTCTAAATATGGATATTACAAATATGGATATTACAAATATGGATATTACAAATATGGATATTACAAATATGGATATCACAAATATGGATATTAATAATATGGACATTACAAATATGGCTATCACTAATATTGATATTACAAATATGGATATTACAAATATGGATATTACAAATATGGATATTACAAATATGGATATTACAAATATGGATATTACAAATATGGATATTACAAATATGGATATTACAAATATTGATATTACAAATATTGATATTACAAATATGGATATCACAAATATGGATATTACAAATATGGATATTACAAATATGGAAAACACATTTTATGTGGAATCTACTATAACAATACTCTTTGAATATTCGATTCGCCCTTTCTGTATTTCCGATTGTCTCTTCGAGCTTTGAACCTGGGTGTAATTAATCAGTAATGCAGATTACTGGTCAGGGTTTGAGAGAAGAGGTGAATGGACATGCTATTGTAATCCTTACTTGTAGAGACCACATTCATAACACTTGAATAAATGAAAAGTAAAAACTCTTTTCAATAAGTTGTTCGGCAGAATTGACCTTTTAATAATACTGTAGACTTATGAATTATATAAATGCTAATTGCTGCAAATCGGATGAGAATATACTTATGAACTGCTGGTACATTTGACGGTTTGCTATATATTTTCATAAACATACCATTTTAACCATGAATTACCATTGTGATACAACCAGTATTGTAATCATTATATTTCCTCACATTTTCTGAGCCCCAGTGAGCATGAGGTTCATATTCATATTCACCGTGTCCCTCCATTTTGAAAATGCTCAAAAGATTTTCACCGACATGTTTTTGCATTTACGCCTTAAAGAGGTCAGATTAAATGTAAATATTTGTAAGCACTCAGCTAAAAACATCACTCCTTGTGCTTTTGTTTGCATGGTACATTGAGCCCTGCGCCATTGTACTAAGTTGTACATTCAAAGATGGGACCCTTTTAAAGAACATGCTGCAAACTAAACATACTGTCTGACAGAAACTTTTTAAAGTAATTGTGGAAGTAACTATACATCTAGGGTTGTCATTGTAACCCTCATAAAGGGTGTCAATTGACCATTATGACCAAATTCCTCATGTGATCTTTAATTGTGATCTGTGACAGGATATATCTGAAAAGATTTGAAAATACTTAGCATAAATCGATCTGGTTGAAAAGGTTCAAGGTAATTTTTATGAAATTATACAACCGATTTTAAGACTCATATAAATGTGTATAATATTGTGCTAAAAAGAGGCTCATTGCAAAGTGAGACAAATGTAGGAGTTAGAATGCCAAAACCTATAAATAAATGAATATATTTAGATACATATATATGTATGTATATAGATATATAATATTTCTTTCAGGCCCATGAACCCTTTTCAATATTACATAAAATAGAGGGCAGATGTCTTTCTGAAGACACAAAATTTGAGGTAAGACAAAAGCAATTAATGAATATAATACATAAAATATATGTATATTCTATCAGTTCCTTACATGTCAAACCTGCTCAGTTGCATCAATGATTTATGGTTAGAAGCATAATTGAACCAATCACCAATCACAATTGTCTTTAAATGTTTAAAAGTTAAACAAATTCACTAACTTCTCTTCATACCGCGCTGCATGCCGTGGCTTTCTATTTTCACTTGTCTTTAAACGTTTAAAGGTTTAAATATATTCTGTGTTCTGCACTTCCATGCTGTGGCTTTCTATTTTCAGCTGACGTTATTTCTGTCCAGACTCCAAGGGTCCACCATTGGTATAACGGTTGCTCAGTTATTTACTCTCACAAGGTCTTCACTTCTCACTGTAAGTAGTAACTCTTTTATGCTGAACATGCCCCTACTATTTAGGTACGTGTAGTTACCCCTTTGTATCAAACATGCCTAGTTGTTCTCGTAGTTTCCCTTTTATATCAGACATACCCTATTATTCAAATAGTAACCCTTTGAAACTTGTCCCTGTTATTGACGTAGTTTCCCTTTTATATCAGACATACCCCTATTATTCAAATAGTAACCCTTTGAAACTTGTCCCTGTTATTGACATAGTTTCCCTTTTATATCAGACATACGTATACCCTATTATTCAAATAGTAACCATTTGAAACATGTCCCAATTATACATGTGATAACGATCTTGCATCAAACAAATCCATGTTAATATCATTCATGTGGTAACCCTTTATCAAACATACCCTTAATCATGTAGTAAAATATATATAAACAATTGTCTTTATCACTCAGTCATATAGCAACAGACCCCTGTCATTCATTTCAATGTGCTGTTAATTTACGTTATTTTCAAACCGGTTTCTTCAAAATTTCATTTTAATCACTGAAATGAACCATGATAAATCCCATTAATATTTGGTGATTCAATAAATATTATTTGGAGTGTAAATAAAAAATAAATAATAATAAAAATATGACAAATAAAAACTTTCAAATCAGAGCACTCTCTTGGACTAAATTGTGAGGGACAATTGATTTGTAGAAAATCTAAATCTTCTTTTTCACAGATGTACAGTCGCTATCACATCAAACATATAAGTTAGTGTTTTCACGAATATTTATTTCAGATTGGCAGTGTTTTGGTGACCTATTTCGTACTTTTGGTCCAGTTTAAGATGTCAGAAACTGGTCCACCAACATGTATCTGCAACTGGCCTAATGTGACATATGCTGGGAGCAATTCTACAATGGTTGGCAATGACATTTGATTTATTGGAATGATGGCTGATGGCGCTTTCTGCTTTCCAAAGCTGAATAATAAGGTCAATTATAAAATTACTAGAGAGGTTTTGGCTGATTTACCCAACGGTTGTCATATTGTGATATATTCCTATGCCAGTTTTTGTGTTGATTTATAATAAGATATGGATGATGGACAGTATTTTTAATATATGGTTTTATCTTGATTGATGATGGACAGTATTTTTAATATATGGTTTTATCTTGACTGGTGATGGACAGTATTTTTAATATATGGTTTTATCTTGATTGGTGATGGACAGTATATTCAATATATGGTTTTATCTTGACTGGTGATGGACAATATATCTAATATATGGTTTTATCTTGACTGGTGATGGACAGTATTTTTAATATATGGTTTTATCTTGACTGGTGATGGACAGTATTTTTAATATATGGTTTTATCTTGACTGGTGATGGACAATATATTTAATATATGGTTTTATCTTGACTGGTGATGGACAGTATTTTTAATATATGGTTTTATCTTGACTGGTGATGGACAGTATATTTAATATATTGTTTTATCTTGACTGGTGATGGACAGTATATTTAATATATGGTTTTATCTTGACTGGTGATGGACATTATATTTAATATATGGTTTTATCTTGACTGGTGATGGACAGTATATTTAATATATGGTTTTATCTTGACTGGTGATGGACAGTATATTTAATATATGGTTTTATCTTGACTGGTGATGGACAGTATATTTAATATATGGTTTTATCTTGACTGGTGATGGACAGTATATTTAATATATGGTTTTATCTTGATTAGTGATGGACAATATATTTAATATATGGATTTATCTTGATTGATTCATATTATAAATGATTTGTATACAAATGTTTTGTATCATTCCCTCCATAAGTAAAGTCTGACATCGCCACTGTAAAATATACATTCTGATTCAAAGCATTTCCTTGAAATAATGGATGTCAAACTATAGATACCCGACCAAGACCTCTGCATTGATTCGCTAAGATCTACTAGATAAGGTCCTTAAAGATGCAAAATGTTGTGGGAGGTCACAAGCAAGAAATTTGATCTTCTAGGTAAAACTTTGTTATTCTAAAGAAAAGATCTAATCTCAATGTATGTGTGTATGTGATTCCAAAATTGTTTTTGCAATATTAGGTACCCAATATACCTACCACAGTGTATAAATGAGGGTACATTTAATTTAATTTGTTGTGTACATCTATGACAATTAACCCTTAATATATCACTTAATTTTGACAATTGGTAAACAACACCTCCTGTGACTTACGGAGCCCCCTGACAGGTCAAAGGTCAAGGTCACACAACACACTTCCTGTTTAGTACTGGCAGTACTTGGTGGTCACAAAAAATCATAATTCTCAGGGCAGATGTTCTTTTGTGGATTTCAGACAGATAGCCTGTATGTATGTCAATTTTAAGATCATATATTGTTTTCAGATACCTTAAACCACTGTAAAATCGCCTGGAACCTTCCAGGTTTCATGAATGCTTTAATATATCACTTAATGACTCATTGAACCTGAAGTTGAACATTTACATTATGGACAAAACAACTGTTTAGTTTGTCAATATTCAACATATTCTTAAGTTCCAGAAAATAATGTGAATGATTATTTATTAATAATCAACAAGAATCATTTTACTATATTAATTTTTACCAATCTATCAACAGTCTAACCATAGTGTTTGGAAAATTAATATGACCACTGGGACACAGGTAGCTTTCTGATTACAAAAAATAAAATATGGTATTATGCTGGAGGGTATTTCTGATTTCCGATCTTCAAACTGGGAAAGTGGGGTAGTCTGGTAGGTTTCTTTCACACAGACTGTATCTGCATTCTCACCATACTTGGTAAAAAAA
This sequence comes from Amphiduros pacificus, assembly GCA_949316495.1. Taxonomy (NCBI): domain Eukaryota; kingdom Metazoa; phylum Annelida; class Polychaeta; order Phyllodocida; family Hesionidae; genus Amphiduros; species Amphiduros pacificus. The sequence goes on from OX439010.1 coordinate 10,523,034, forward strand.
ATTGCTTATCGCGATTAAAGTCAATCATGAAAACAGATCCCCCCCCCATCCATGAAACATTCACAGAAGTGTTTGCTCATTTCCATTCATGGAAACAAACATAATACAATATTCTCCATTGGGTGACTGAGCATCAGCCCCCTCCCTCAAGTGACTGAGCTTTAGCCCCCTCCCTCAAGTGACTGAGCTTCAGCCCCCCTCCCTCAAGTGACTGAGCTTCAGCCCCCTCCCTCAAGTGACTGAGCTTCAGCCCCCTCCCTCAAGTGACTGAGCTTCAGCCCCCTCCCTCAAGTGACTGAGCTTCAGCCCCCCCTCCCTCAAGTGACTGAGCTTCAGCCCCCTCCCTCAAGTGACTGAGCTTCAGCCCCCTCCCTTTAGTGACCGAGTTTCAGCCCCCCTCCCTCAAGTGACTGAGCTTCAGCTCCCTCCCTCAAGTGACTGAGCTGCAGCCCCCTCCCTCAAGTGACTGAGCTTCAGCCTCCTCCCTCAAGTGACTGAGCTTCAGCCCCCTCCCTCAAGTGACTGAGCTTCAGCCCCCTCCCTCAAGTGACTGAGCTTCAGCCCCCTCCCTTTAGTGACCGAGTTTCAGCCCCCTCCCTTAAGTGACGGAGCTTCAGCCCCCTCCCTCAAGGAGATATGTATGGACCCTCACAGCATAAAAAAGCTTATGATAAAGGATGGTAAACCTAAAAAAAACCTGTAACCTGACTACTAAAAATACTTTTTTGTGATAAAATCATAAATTCCTCCTGAATTTATTTCTGAGGTTTTTATGTGGGGTCTTGAGAAGGTTTCAGAGAAAATATCCTGTACTGTTCAAGCTACTGCTGTATATTGACAAAACATGAAAACAAATTTGTACAAAATGTGCGACCTAAATAATTGATTAACGTTCCAATGTGTGTATGCTTGCATGCATGCTAGTGTGAAAAGGTCCATTGACAACGTGAACACAGCTGCCAATTTACCACAAGAAAATATTCTCGATAGTTGTATATTTGCTCACGTGCCAATGTGAAATGCTCACATTACAAAACATGGAGAGAACTTTAAGTAGATAGTAATTAAACTATCAAATCTATTTCCTCAATGCAAACTAGAGCAAAATATTCCTCAATGTTTGAACTGTGAAGTTCAATGCTCAACTGAAAAAAAAAATGTGAGAGGAGCCTTAAATAAATAAAAATGAAATCCAGTAAATTTATTTCCGATAAGAACAATTTTCTCACTGTTTGAACTATGTTCTGTCCTTATTTTGTCGCGTGCCACGGACAAAGGTGAAAAAGTTTGCACGTGTCCATTGAAAAAATATCTTTAAGACCAGCGAAAGAGAAAAATGTTTCAATTAGTTTTCTGAAAATATCGGAGACAGATTTTACTTAACACAAATTCATGAATATTATTGGTTTCTTTGTTGTTTTACATCACTTTCAACATTATTTCGGTCATTTCGTGGTGAGACCTACTTGTAAGCAGATATAGTGCTGCCTCACTGTTTTGTCATGTCGCAGGTCCTTGACATGACAACCCACCTGGTCACAGATTTACAAGGACAAAGGTTTAACCCTTTAGGCATGGGCTCAGCTCATATGGGAAATTGTATCACAAATTCAATCTCAGCATGGCCGGGGATTGATCCCACGACCTTTGGATCACCACAGAGGAACTGGTGTTAATAAGCTGGCACTCTGCGCCACGGCCCGTGGCCCCAATAGTATTGGCCTGTATTGCATGTAATCAATGGTACCTTTCAAGTGGCATTCATTCAGTGAGGAGAAACAACTGGGTCTGGACTTAATTTTGTTACTTTCAGTTGACTCATGGAACTTGGTCTAATTATTTTTGTAAAATAAAATAAATCTTAACAATATTTAGTGGTTTGTTACAAGATATTTAGATTGGAAAGGTCTCAACTTTTCATAATGTAAGTGAAGTATTACATTTGATCTGTCCCAGGCAGTATAGTTTTACCTTGTTGTTGACCACCATGAGATATTTTTTTCTTTATATAAAGTGAAAAGAATCATCCGAAAATTACATTTCTTCGGATGGTGAACTGGAGAAAACAGCATGTAGAAATGATTATAGAATATAATCATTGCATATAATACATTATGTATCCTTAACTATGTACTTATGACAAATTTTGAAATGATTGATTATGTGTTAACAGTGACTTAATCTGGCTGGTATAAAGCTATGGACATCCTTAATTTTCACAAAAAAAGTATACATAAATTGAATTTTGAATGGAATTGATGAAAAAAGGTAATTACACTTCAAAACCTGTGAAAACAGCCCAGAACTTATATTCTTATACTGATATATTTTAAGAACTTTAGAAGTCTTGCTAAAAAACAGTAATAGGGTAGTGTTCTCCAATCACCAATCGGAAAAGCCCAGTTGTTCTGGAGAGATCGGACTTTTTAACATTTATGCTAAAAATGCCAAATCCCGTTGGCATGAGATTTTTTAGAACTTTTTCAGTGGTAATTCATATTTTATGTATGATCACATCTTAAGTCTCTCAAAAAAGCTGTTGTGGTAAAACTGAGTCAAACCTGTTTAATTTGGTTGTTTAAGCGGGTTTGACTCAATTTTTGCAGCTGGTGAGTATCAACTCCAGAGCTCTATCGACTCCACCAAACTTTTCTTTGGTTGAAATAGAAGAGACCCTGCATGTTCCAGGGGCAACACCAGACCTCCGGTACCTACATGGGACCAATAATAATAATAATAATAATAATACTATTTACAATATGGAATATTGAAATAGTTGCTGGTTGGTTGGCCATGAGTTTTCGTCGCTTTAATTTTTATTTCAGGAATAGGGGGTGGTTTGAGGGTCCAGGAGAACGGTTCTGGGTAAGTTCATTAATCTGTGTTTTATTATAAGGCGGATGGGTGGTGTTTGGACACTGGAAAAGGAAGTCGTCAGACGGCAGTGACTGGTTGGCGGGAAGGTTGGTTTGTCGGTTACAGTGCTTGAAAGGTAAGGTATTTTTCGATATTGTTTATCTTTAGTTATTGCAGGTATGTTTGTAGGTGTCAGTCCAGCGGCTGGAGGCAGATGGTTTGGAGAGTTAACAGGATGTTGGTACTAATGATTTTATTTCTTGTAGGTACTTTTCAGGCGGAGAAAGAAAAGGAGTGGTAGTCATAGTTTAGTGGGGGATGTCGGTTACTTAGGATGTAGTCTCGGTGGGATTAGAAAAGTTGGTAAGGAGGCAGCTGGTAGATATGAAGGTGCTGAAGATCACTAGGTACTCACGTGGAGGACATCTTTAGCCTCTAGTTGTGATTGGTAGGGCTTACGAGGATATTGGACGCCTCAGGCTGTATAGGGATATTGGACGCCCTTTAGTGCGCTGGGGATTGTAGGCCCCAAGGGAAGGAGTGAGTGTTGGGGTGAAAGTTGTCAGTGCAGAAGGTGATAATTAGATAGGTTAGCTTTGCATCAGTGTAGGGGCCTGCACCGGGCGGTCAGCACGAGTGCTTTTCACAGATTGGGGATAGTGCGTATGGGTCTCCTCTCTAGCTGGATAGCCACGCTGCGTAAGCTCTGAGTGCCCACGAGACAAAAGTGGAGCGGCCAACATATCAAATCAAATCAAATCAAATCAAATCTGGACAGTGAGGTAATGTGGCACACTCCATCAGAGGACAACATGGACTGTGGTAATGTGGCACACTCCAGAGGGCAACATGGTAATGTGATTGGCTCCTGTTCTTCAAATTTTCTTTTGATTTTACATTTAATCTAAGATTTTGGGTAATCCAGGTATTGTTGGGCAAGTTTTGAGAACTTGCATGGCATTTTGACTTTTACCTGAGTGAAGAGGTAAAACATTCCTTGGAAAAATCACCATATAAGTCGTTAAAGATATTGGTGACAATTCGTGACAATTTTTGGCAAGTCTGCGAGGTATTCTAACTTTATTTAATAATGTTTAAAAAGGACATGAAAAGGTCAACATCAAACTGATATCAAAGCTAAGTTCAAATAGGTCAGTATCAAACTTGTCCAAGTTTTTTTTCATGAACTATGAATGCGTAAAATTTGGTTTTATTTGCATTTTTGTCCCCCACATTCTTCGCAACACAACAAGCGGGGAACATTATTAAATTGAGCTTCGTCCATGCTGCATGCTTCTGTGGAAAATTACTTGTGTGCATGATACAGCCACAATGGTTTGACATTTACCTTAGATATTGCACACATGCATATCCAAAAAAGGTCCATTTTTCTTACAAAAAGGTCATGGAAAGGTCAACATCAAACTCATCTGAGATTATATCATGAAGGATGTATGGCAAGGAAGAGAATATGCAAAGTATTCAAATGGAGGGTCGGACAATCTCTTCCCTTTATTATGTCCCCAAAAAATCTTTATTTTGTTGCGGGACAACAATATAATGCAAACAAATTTCATTAAATAGCACACAAGTTTATTTCTAAATACATGTTAATATGGAGTATTTATATTTTCCTAGTGGTTTTCCTCAATGGCAATCTTAGAGGCTGGTCCATCTTCTGACACCTGAAATGTTCAAACACATCACAGTCATTTTCAAACTTCCCTTCACAATATCACATCACGGTCACTTACAAATTTCCCTTCACAATATCACATCACAGTCACTTACAAACTTCCCTTCACAATATCACATCACAGTCACTTTCAACTTTCCCTTCCCAATATCCCATTAAGAGTGAAGCACAATACACACGTGGCTTAAAAATAAATTTGTAGTGAGATTGAAATTATACCATTGTCCTTTGAAAATAAATAATTGTACGTCAATTGTTGGATAGAACATATATGTCACTCAATGTTCTTTCTTTACAGTGTAAAAATTTAAGTCAAAAATGTTTCAGTTATTATGGTTTCGTAATGTTCAATAAAATGAAGTAACAAATTGGAAGTTTTAATTGTGGAAAAATTAATAATCACAATATCAGAACATTACAAACAAAGACATAAAGATGCAAAATTGATTATTTAGGCTACATTAAGCTCATTATCATGACAATTATTTGAGTATTGGACTATGGAGTGATAGATGAATAATTGAGTAGTTTTTTATTCATGTCTGGCAAACATGATGTTCTGAACATTATCTTTTTGTAAGCTTTGTGGATTATAACTTGTTTATGAACATTTCCTGTTATTTTACCAAGCATTTCAGGTCAGACCAATTAAAAATAAAATTGTGAAATGGTGATTTAACAACCCTTTCAGCAACAATTACCAAATCAGGTTGACTTTCCAGCGTTTTTAACCAGGGTGAAAGTAACACTGCCAGCAGTGGTGTAACAAATAATAAAGCCTAAATAATACATTATATTGTACAAAATACGGCCAACTAACTCATCCCCACATTGCTTTTTTTGTTGAAGTTTTACCCCAAGGTTACATTCATATCAGCAGACTGAGGCACTGGATGTTCCAAGTGTCTGCGTGTGAGAAAAAACACATATTTGCTGGTGTATTTAAAAAAATTGTAAACAATTTGGAAAAAAATCTGAATTTAATGAAAAATAGATATAATTCATCTCCTGACAACACATCTTCTTACCTACCAATAGCTCAGAAATCTGTCCAGTAGTTTCAGAGAAGATCAAGCACGATAGAAAATCCCCCCTCCCCACTACATAACTCTATGCAGTAATTTTATGGATTTTACTGAGTTTCTTTTATCAAGATACAGATTTTACTGAATGCCACTCTGATCCACCAGGTGGCATGCTGATCAGTCACATAAAAGAAAAGCATAAAGCAGGAGACAAATCAATGGTGACCTATGACCTGAGAGGCTAGCATGACGATCAGGCTTCGAGATCTCATAAACCATGTATAAGCTTCTCACTGAGCAAATCTCAGACTAAAAAGTCCACCACACATGCAAATTAGTGATAGCAAATAACATATGAAAAGCATACGATGCTTATGATCTCTTTTCTGATGAATATAAGAAAAGTGATAATTTTGTGATGTGACATCACTCTAAATTTAAACACTAAATACAACACTGATATTTGTTCTCAATTCTGCATCTTTTTTTCTGCGTCTTCTTCTGTAGTAATGTTAAGAGACTGTCTTTGGTAAATTAGAAATAAGATAAGCTTACATCATCCTCTGCCTTTCTCTTAGCCCTTTCCGTGGCTTTGTTGCGGCCCTTTTCCCGGCGTTCTTCCAATGTTTCAACCTCACCTCGTCTGGCACGGGCCTTGGGACCCCAGTCCCGCTCTGGGTTCATCTAACAATCAAAATGGTCAAAGTTTTAATATTGGATGGATCGTCATTGATAAAATTAAAAAAAAAAAAAATCTTTAAAAAAGATAATTATCCTATAATATAAACTATTCTCGTGATATTGATTGAAAGTTAAAGGTGTTAAACTGTAGATAAATTAAAGTTGCAGTTTTGGAATTTAGCCCAAGTGGAGTCATGTGAGGCATTGAGCGTCTCTAATTACTCCTGCCTGGCTTGTTTGAGACTTATTTTGCTGACATATTCATAGCAGGGTTTGAAGAAGTTAACAAAAACTGATGTTTGACGACAGCGGATATGTTTTAGATCTATAAATATTCGCACCTGGAATCTAAGAAGTCCCTTTGACCTTGAGTTGGGATTGGCATCTTCCCGTACTTCGAATGATGCCTGCAGTTTGGGTTCCTGGGAGAGTAATGCCTTAGCGACCGATCCCTCCACCAGGCGGCTCTCCTTCACAGGGTGCTCCTTAACCCAACAACGCAGAATATCCTGAACAATAGAAAAACACTGTGATTATAATATGTAATAAATGTTTGCTCTGAGTTAGTACTTTGCAATAAAAATCTGGCCCCATTTTCTTTTGTATTTTTAGAAATGTGTTAAACTCCATATCATGACATGTTCTGTATCTTTTAAATGATTTCCTTCCTCTTGCCAAATGTTAACAATTCTATCTTGATAGTTTTCTAGAAATAATGAAATGCTGTTAAAAAAGACGCTATTTACACTCATATTCATAATAAGCATCAAAATTATTTTTCAAAACAAAATTATCAAAATCATAAAATGTCATATGAAAATACAAGTTTCCTAACTTTTGTAGATTTTTATAATATTAAATCATTTTTCTTTCTTAAACTTTGTCTCTGAATGAGTGTGTCAGCTTTTATTTTCATGATCAACTTCATAAAATTCAATTTTGGCATGAAAAAAGCTGCCAGGTTTACACAAACAGATAATGTTTAACACATCAATGCATATAATCTGTATCATCTACATCTCAATATTTCATTAATACATTATTCTTAATGATCAAAATGCATATTTGGTAGCCATAATCATATGATATCAAAACATGTTTCTAAAATGATTCAATTATTAAGATCAAAATTTCTTCAAATAAAACATAAGACATGTTTGTAAATGGCCTTTAAGTTCTTTGGTAGTATCTTTCTCTGGTAGTTTCTACTCTTAATCATATTGCAATATGATCCTTAATTTTTGTGGCAACATCTGTCTCTGTACTTACCCAAATGACCTCTGTGGGGGCAGTTATCTCTGTACTTACCAAAATGACCTCTGCAGGGGCATATTCCTCTGAACTTCCCTCTGTGGGAGACTTTCTCTCTGTACTTACCTAAATGACCTTTATTCTTACCTGAAAGACCTCTTTCTCTCTGTACTTATCCAAATGACCTTTAATCTGACCAAAATGACCTCTGAAGGAGCTTTTCTTTATACTTACCCATGTGACCTTTGTGAGAGCCTTTCTCTCTGTACTTACCCAAATGACCTTTATTCTTACCTAAAAGACCTCTTTCTCTCTGTACTTATCCAAATGACCTTTAATCTTACCCAAATGACCTCTGTGGGAGCTTTTCTTTGTACTTACCCATGTGACCTTTGTGAGAGCCTTTCTCTCTGTACTTACCCATATGACCTCTGTGGGAGCATCAGTTTTGATGCTATTGTTGGCTGCATGAGACAAGGAAACTTTATAGCCAGCTGTCATAATTGCAGACCTGAAATGTAATCATTGACATTAGTTAACATTTCTGAACATGATGCAATTCAAACAAAAGTTGTTACAAAATAAAAAAAATAAAAAAAATAATAATAATATATTTATATAGCCGTACACCAAGCATAAGTTGTTGTTTATAGCACTCTTTGCCATAATATTTATTAAAATATATGTGAACAAGGTGACAATTTTGTCCTACCTGAACTGTAAAAGATTTGGAGCTGTACAATGGATGGTTTTGCAAAGGTCATCAGTAATATAATACAAAGGCTGGTCTGGGAGCTCCTCCTCTACTAAGCTCAACATCCCGATGATTCGTTCTGCTGTCCCAAATCGGTCCTTGTTTGAGGTCACTGAATCTATCACTTTCTGCACAAACTTCTGGTCATGGATCGGTTCAGCCCATATGGGGCCTCCAAAGTGGAATCTACCTCCACAATGAGGGCACTTTTCTGGAGTGCCACCCCCATGCGGTGGGGCGAATTTGAAGTGCCCCCCCTTGGTGGGGACTTTAAGGCCTAGTCGCTCTAAGCTCCAGTGTGAACAACCCACACAGCTATAGAGAGTGGCTAATTTGGTGACTGATTCCTTGACTTTCTGCTGCCCAGTGTACACCTGAACAAACACTCGGATATAAAAATCGGCACTGATAGAGATGAGTGGAATGATATAGCGAGAATAGCGATTAGCATGCGACTCTATACACTGAAGGGCAATCCTGAGGGCATTCTCGTGGCAATGTCGAACTCTGAGAGACATTGCGCCATATTTAGCATGACAAGTCTCTGGGGCATTTCCTGCCAAGACGGCCATATCAGTGCAGGTCACGCACAACAGTCCACCATCTTTGATAGCTTGCACAGCGCCATCTAGGAACAGCGATGGAGATCCATATGGGTCCAGATCAATCACATCAAACCGATCCTCATGTCTGCGGTTTTGATACATCACCATGGAAGCATCCGCATAACTTGCCGACACAAGGTGTTCGACTTTATTGTGCTTTATATTTTTCTTTATGTATTCCACTGCATTTTCATCAAAGTCATTGGCCACAATTTCTTTCAAACCTGGAATTTCTAAGCCAAACCGCACAGATCTGAGACCTGAGGCTGACAGTCCTTCAAGTATTCTCAAACCTCCTTCATACTTCTGTCCTGCGTTCAATTCAATCTCCTCCCCCACTTTTTTCTCATTTTCGTTTTCATTTTCAGCACTTTTTGCCTTCCTTCTTTTCTTTTTATCATTTGAATTGGCAAAATGTTCTCTGGCATATTGAGAAATGACTGCAATTGTAAGGTCACGGTTAAACTCTTGTACAGGATTATAGAAGACAGATGAAGGTGAGAATATTTCAGCTTTTCCCTCTTTTGTAGTCTTATCTTCAGCAGCTTCTTTAGTATCTGATGCCATTGTCATTTGACCCACTAAAACTGGCTTATCTGATATGGAATATGGTTTCAAAATTTTCTTGGTGACCTCGAGAACACTTCTTTTTTTTATTCCAAATCTCAGGTGTACAAGTCCTCGCAACATTCAAGATCTGAAAAAAAACAAAAAAAACTTACTCAATGTAAGGAAAACAGGGTCAGACAAATATATTAAGTTGTTGATCATTGCTAAGATTTCAATAGTTGAGCATGATAATTTCTTTTATAAATGGACAATTAACTATTATGACATCACTGCTTCTCCACTACATGAAGCACTGTTGTAAAACACCAAAGCAAAATAAAGATATCATGTATCCTGTCAAATGGGATAAACATGTATACATATCTATGCATGGAAATATTGTGTTGCATGCTAAATTAATTAGCCAGTAGCTGCTGCATCAGACCTACTCATTGACCAAGACTAAAATTTATCTTTCCTCAATCTTCAAGACAAAATTCAGAACATTCAAGTTCAACTGGCAAATTCTTGTCATGCTTTTTCTGCGAATATTGTTTTCCTGGTTATAATAGAGATAATTTGGATCAGTCGTTTCGATCTTGGAATATTTCAATTTCTGACAGGGGTGGAGGTCTCATAGTTCCTGTTGGTTTTTTTCTTATTTTGAATTCATTTTATGTTCTGACTGAGCAAGATGATATTTTCCAAAAGCTAATTAGAATTAATATTAAATCTTTTTGAAAAAAGAAAAATATTTAAAAAAAAATAATTGGAGATTTTATTCTGAGCAAAATATTATGTAAAAATTGATAATTGCATTTGAGGAGCACCTGTTCAACCTTTTGTTCAAAATGTGAAAAACTATTTTTTTTCAGATTATATGATACATTTATATTATAGTCTATATAGGAAAGACATGGTCCAAGCGTTGATTTTAAGAATGGAGCTGTAAGTTATGGTGAGTTGGATGGTGTCAGTATATGTGTCATGATGAATGGGACCTGTAGGCTGTATGGCATGATGAATGAGGCTATGTGTCATGATGAATGGGGCTGTATGGCATGGTGAATGGGGGTTGTATATCATGAAGAATGTGGTTGTATGTCATGTCTCATAAAAGTCATGATGAATGTGGTTGTGTGTCAGAGGACAGAGACATTTAAAACATTAAAATATCTCTGGTCATGATGAATGGGGCTGTATCATTACTTAGTGTATGGTTTAACGAATGCGGCTAAGTTAACTCAAACAGTAGATGTGTGTTGTCAGTGTTGAGTGGAAAATATAATATAATGCTATCAGTGATATATGCCACTTACACATTCATATAAACTGGTTACTTACCTGATCAGATCTGCGACTGAGGCTGTGGATGAGCCTGGTTGATGTAAATTTCCTTCCCGTTGAGAAAGCCACATGGAGGAGACCACGAGACCCGTCAGGAGTTTAGGATTTGAAGCCCAAACAAATCAATCATGCTTTTGATATATTTCCAGATAATGCCAAATATAATATAAAAAGGACATTATTTTGATATATTTATAGCAAAATAATTGTCCTAATTAGAATATCTGTGATGGTTTGCTGTTTTTAAATCAGCTAAAAATGGATAAGCCCTTAGTTCCCAACTTCCAGCGGGTGTTCAAAACAAAGAGCAATATGGCTTCACTTCCGGAATGTGTGCTCGTCTTCAGTGGAAAGAGAAAATCAGGAAAAGACTATGTGACAGCGTTACTACTCGATAGGTAAGGATCTAGAATCAATCAATAGATCATGCAATATTGACCAGACATAATCATACCTCTGATTCTGACAGGTGTTCACACTTAAGAGGGAAGGATGAAGCAGTTGTTTTATGAGCGATAATTGAGGAAGGTGTTCATTCATAATCTAGTTAAAACAAGTACTGATTTAACAAGAAAGTCTTTTTAATAAAAGAAAATTTGTATGCAGTTTCCTTCTTGAAAATGATACTTATATTTCTCCATCTCCCAGATATCAAATGACCTGACCATAAATTTCGCCAAATGTCGCCTGCTGAAGATGCCTTTATCGCTTTGATTATGAACATGTAATGTGACGAGTGATGTAGGCGATCTTTGTTTCCAAGTGGATTTGTGAACTGCTGAAAGAAAGAAATGGACATTTTTCAGAGCGCCACCATTCCAAACTCACTACACGAGAATATGAATCAAATGTATCACAGAATGACTTGACACATGCACACAGAAATCTCTGATGTACATGTATACATCTACATCTACAAGTTTACTCGGCAAAACCAATTGGCATCCCGCCGAGACCAGCCCTTGTTGTCTCTGATCACTATATATGCAATTTTTTATAATATAGTCTGCATTATCATCCAAGTGAGTCAAAGAAACTTTAGGGTCGCTTGTTTTGACTTAGAGTCACTCGGAAATTGGAACAGGGAGAAGGAGGACTCAGAGAGTGGTTTTATTGCACAAGGTTATAAATAGTGATATAGCTTTGAAACTGTCAAAATGAAATCAGCACCTACAAGGGAAGGAAATGGAAATCGCTATGTAGAATTTGACTGAATGACTGATGTAAGCTTCCCCCTGATTTAACAACATTGGAATCTGGAATCTCGACATCTCTCAGAAACTCCCTTTGCCAGAGTGTAAAGCCTGGTGTCATAAATATTATTGTCAAGCTGTCAAGCAGCCAGTATTGACCAGCTGCACCCCTAGTGCAATCTTGCACTCTTGGTGGGATGACAATTGATTTTGCTGAGTAAACTTATAGATGTAGATTTAGAGAAAAGTTTTTAAAACAGAAGCTCCTATGCTTAGGGAGAGAGCTGCATAAATGAACCACCAGATATCACCCTGTAGGTTTGCTTGGCAGCACAAACTCTCCACTAGAGGGCTACATGGCCCACCAAACTGTGTATGGAGAGGTTGTGACATTTGATTATCAATTTGTGCAATTTGTTCATCCAAACTACTCCGTCACATAAAGAATTCAGAAAATTGAATATAAGTGAATGAATGAAATGAATGAAATGAATGAAATGAATGAAATGAATGAAATGAATGAAATGAATGAATGAAATGAATGATGGACCAATACAATGCTCAAAGGATTTACACATTTATGACATATCATTCGCAGCTGATAATAATGAAATTGTCTTGTTAACATATACATATAATTATTCCGAAAATTGCACCCAGTAATCTTGCCCAAGTCATATTTTGTATGTGTAATTGTTACAAAAACAGACAACTGTGTCAATTATAGCTGAGAGTGGCTCAAGTTTTGTCAAATGCTACGTGTGCAGGTGGCGCCCTCTGATCAAGTTATGTCGCCCTTCAGAGCAGCTTTCTTGTCTCTGCTCTGAGACAGGTGGTGTCCCCCCAGCAGCCGATTTATGCAATTATCATTGGCAGAGAATTTCTATACTATATTTCTCATGGCCCTGGGGTTTTTTGTTATATGTAGCACCTTTCTTGATTGTTCATGAAAAGGCTGGATTGTGCAAGGAGCTAGGTTTATTGAATGATCCAGAGTGGCTACAGAGACAATATTTATTGAGTCATGTTACATAAAATTAAGGAATAATGACATCAGAATTTTAGCAAATCTGAAGAAAAATTTGTGGGGAATTTAGTCATCAAATGATTATTGAATTATCAGTTAAACATATTATTTCTGTTTAATTGAATATTGGTGATTAGGAGAATTATGTGGAATTTTTTTTTCAGAATTGGCAGGGAAAGATGTTCCATTCTCCGCCTGTCTGCACCACTGAAGAGCCAATATGCAAAAGTAAGAATCTCCACTATTCCTTTCATTTGCCATATTTATCATGACCATTAAAATCTTTTATTTGGAATTTCAGTGTGGAGTTAGTTTCAGAGATGAAGTAATTAATTCAACATAAGCTGACTTTATATGTGTTTGCCTTTGATCCCCCTGCAATCTCTTAATACAGAAATGCAAATAGGCAAAACTTCCAAAATCAAATGAAATGAAAGCTCGATATTGGTATATGTTTCTAAAATAAAATAATGATTGTGATATTTTCATAAAACAGAACCAAACTTTAGGGTAGTCATTTTCAACTTGAATTTCAGAAGTTTACATAATAAGGCTATTAGAAATGGATTATTTTCTGTCTGTTCCAATTCACCCCCCAAAAGATGCAGAAAACCTCTCAAACATTTTTATTTTGTCAACAGGAGCATAACCTGGACTTTGCCAGATTGTTAGATGCCAGTGACTATAAGGAGAAGTACCGAGCAGATATGATAATCTGGGGAGAGGAACGGAGAAATCAAGATCCAGGTTATTTCTGTCGACTCATAACAACAGGTAACCATGGTAACATCAAGACTCCCATTATTTAAGTCTCATTTTGAATCTCATTTGTAATCTTAATTTTTAAAAAATATAAAAGTAAAAGTAAATAAGTAAATAGTTTAAGTCTCATCCTATTACAATAAAATCTTAAACATGTTTAAAACATTTTATAGGCCTAATTTTTTACAACAAATTTAAAAGAACCATTTTATACAAGTACATCATTTCATAAAAAAAAATGATGAATCTGGATTCTGTTTTAAAATGGAAATATTAAGATTAAAAGTAATGGATTATAAGTTAAGTTCCAGTCAGTTACCCAAGAAAAACATTCAAAAGATATATATGTGTCTTGTGTCTTTAAAAATAATGGATTTATCATTTCCATTTTTCATAAGGCCCAGGTTCTGAGTTACCAGTCTGGGTCATCAGCGATGCAAGGAGGAAAAGTGATGTAGAGTTCTTCTGTACCACATATCCTGAGCAAGTGTTAACAGTGAGAGTGGAGGCAGATGAAGCTGTGCGCACTGCCAGGGGATGGAAGTTTACACATGGTTCGTACACATTTATTAAAGGACAACTCCACTCCTCTAAATTTGCAGAGTAATGTAAATATTTTTCAAATGTAACTTACAGTGATTAATGAATACATCTTTCTGTTAGTCAAGAATAGATAATAGCAAAAAAACAATCTCTCACTCTCTCTGTCTCTCTCTATCTCTCTCTCTCTATATATATATCTATCTATATAAAGTTCCTACATTTCTTCATATATATATGTTCTAGGAGTGGATGATGTAGAGTCTGAATGTGGCTTGGACGACGGGGTGAGCTGGGACTTTGTCATCACAAACAATGGTGACAGTCTCGAGGACCAACTTGAAAACATTCTCAGAACTGTCCAGTCAAAATTAACATCATGACCATGATGTTTATACAAAGTCAAGATCAGAAATATTTGTTTGTGGAAATAAGGAGTTTTGTTCTGTGAATTTGCTGCTATTATGATGAATGGGAACTAGGTGCTGATATGAAAATTCTAAGTTATGTGCATCAGAAAATGCATTTTTCAATTAAGTATACAATAAAGATAATATATTGTTAATTTTTTAATTTAAGATTGAATGTACTGAACAAATTGTTTTTGAAAGGCTGTGAAATTGTGATATTTTATATCCTGCGTGTAGATGGAGAGGTAGTAGCTGCTCTTGTGAATGGAGGACATTTTTTATGTCAGTTATTTTCACTATATTTAATGTTAATAAATTTCCAGTTTGACCTCTCAGTTGAGCTTTTAGAGCTAAGTATTTTACGCTAAATTAGACTTTTACATACAGAACAAAGCCTCTTTTAACCTTTCCTGGTCTTCTGTACAATACATAGATTACTTTCAATGTTGTGTATTACTTCAGACCAAAGGTAATGGAATCAAAGTTAATGTAGGCCTCATGCAAAAATCACTGCAGACCACCATTTTGCCATCTTACTAAAGAAGCACCTCTTAATGATGTCATAATGATGTGATTTTACAAAAGAAATATCTATCCCCACAGATACCCTATGAATATAGCAGACAATGTATGAGAAATGCATCAAGGTGTATAAACAGTGGGAAATTCTTGTAATCTTAATGCAGTTTGATATATTTTGATATTTTGATATCAAGGCTTTGGCACACAACCATAGCCTTGTATAGAGATTTTATGTGTAAATTCATTTTTATTTGTTCTGTACCTGAATACAACCAGATTCCATACTATTATATGCAATATATTGCACCTGCTGTAATTGTTATGCGTTCGAGAATATGCAAATTCTACAAAAGTTCAAACTGAGTCTTATTCCTATAAAGATTTACATGTACATGTATGTATATAAACAACTTTCAAATGTATTCCTGTGCCAGAAGCTACACAAGACATCTTAGATTTAAGCAGATAGTAACAATAGCATTAATCAGTGGGAGATCTATTTGGTCACATGACTTTTTGGTTACGTAGGAGCGTGAACAAATAAGGTCATGCATAGCCTTAATGTAACCATATTGTGCCAGAGACATACAAGGTTTGCATGACCAAGTGATGCCATCCTTCAGTCATAATAAATCAGATAATGCCACTGGACCGCCTTGCGTGACCCTAATTGTTCACATTTATATGTGACCAAATACACCCTCCAATAAACGGGGATCTATGATCTATGTTTTATACACCAGAGTTTTATGCGCATCTTTGGGGTATAAAGATATGACTATATTGTGGAGAAGGTTATTGACAATAAATGCAAACATTGTTTAATATATCAGGACTTAGCTTTGGCATTTGGTACTCTCAATCATATTGCTTTCCTAAGAACTACAAACTTATGGCTTATGACTTAAAGATTCTTAAACGGTTTGAAAACCCCAATAAGAGACCCTTTACTATTTCATTTTTTTGTAAATGATTAACAAAAATTACCTTTTGCAAATGTCACAGACTTGCTCCCAACATGTATAGAAGTAAATAATGGTTGATTGCTATCAATTATCCTGACACTAAAGATCTATATTCTCCACTCTTCCTGCAAAAATTGCCAATAACATATAATAACATATATTAACATGAAAATTGTGAATGATATATAAATAGATAATGAAGTGAAATATACTGTAGGCACTATAAACTATAAAAATCGGTAAAGCCAAAAACGGGAACCCAACATTTTACCAAGATAGCTAGTCCCATAAAGGGTATATATACCTGATAAATACTAATATTATGAATATATGTATTAAATAATCATCTACAAAGAATTGTATTAAAATACAACAACTTCATATCTTGCAACGCTCCAGAAAACACAAAATAAGGCATTAAAAGTGATGAAAAAAGCCCAAATTCACACACAGATTTTGTCTATAAATAATTAATTAAGATTGCTGCAATTTGATAAAAAAAAACACCCTTGATGTATTCAATAAGAAATGGCTTGGAATGTATGAGGTATTGTAAAGACAATAATACTGATGATCATCCATAATCATATTCATTGACCCATTCTGGTCATTATCATATGTATGTACACATTAAAAATTTGAATAAATACATAAAAAAGAAAGATTGCTATTTCAAGATATCAGATATATTTCCATACAAAAATTATTTAAAGCTTCAAGGTGTTCAATGTTGAGATATTTCTGATGAAGTTCTGATTTCCAAGCACATGATAGACTGTGATAATAGGCTTTTATATATGATAGATAACATTTGCATAATTGGTTACCATAGCAACCATTTTATTACGCCAATCTTCATTGAAATGTATCAGAACACAATTCTTAATCTGGATACCATCCATAACATATAATAAAGATTGAAATAAACCTGTGCTTTGTTTTATTTTGTATTATTTTGCAAATGAAAATGTAATCAAACTATGGTAAGCTTGATGGATTGAAAACAAAAGACCCAATATATATCAATGACCAAATTCACACCTTTTTATTATGAATGTGATACCTTTAAAAGCAAGGAAACAACATGCTTTTCGATGTCTTCAAACATTTCTGATCTTGGAACATGATTCATGATGCTTGTACAAAATATACAAAAAATTAAAAACATTTCACAAAAAGGCTTGTATTCTTTTTGTGCTTCATAAATTTAGTATTTAAACTTAAACCTCTATTAGTATCCTGTCTTTTGTTCCTTTTAATATCCTTTTAATATCCTGTTCAATTTTACATGGAATGTTAGGTTTTCCACAAAAATATATATATAGAATAGATTGTGTAATTATTTTGCACAGGGAAGTAGAGCATGCTGATGATACGTATTCTAGACATGTCTACAAGCTTTTTCTATCCACCCATTAGTCTTAACATTTCTTTCGCCCATGTTCCTATTGTAATATATGTATAATTTGTGACATTTGGGTACATAGTGTACCTTAATTGAATTAATTTGAGTTATTGTACATATTTTATTGATTTGAAATAGAATTACCGTATCTTCATCTCTTATTTTAATCTCTCTTTACTAAGAAAAAAATCACTAAGAAAAAAAATCACGAAATGTTGTATTTTCGAATTTTCAACTTCAACAGAGGATAAAAAACCTTCCCACCTTAATCATAATTACGTTGACATTGAAAGCTCTGGACATAATCGAGACATGTCTATAAACTATGTCTAACTCGCCGTTAAGTCAATCAATTTCTGTGCTCCCAAAAGTCATATATAATATATTGAACATATTCAATTTGGCAGAGGAAAAGGGCCATATCTCTGAATCCAGATTTAAATTGTCATATTGAAAATTCATGTAAAATAGATGGGAAATATGGAATATGGCAGAGGAAAAGGGCCATATCTCTGAATCCAGATTTTAACTCTCTTATTGAAAATTCATCTAAAATATATGGAAAATATGGAATTTGGCAGAGGAAAAGAGTCATGTCTCTGAATCTAGGCATAATCTAGGCATGTTATGTCGAACTAGTCATGTCAATGAGTATATTAAAAATATGACCTTATCAGAGGAAAAGGGCCGTATCTCTGGATCCTGACTTACACTCTCATTTTAAAAGAGACATAATCTAGACATCTCTACAAGCTATGTTTTACTTATCATTAGTCAATCAAAATTGACCAATAAAAAAACTATAAATAATATGTGACTCTGGTTTCACATTGGAATAGGGATCAATATCTATTTTTAACAGGGTACTGTTTTGACCCATATCCTATAAGTGTATAAGTGCATATACTTAAGTGTATATGTTGAAAAAATATCTAATGAGCCTCATTCTGATTAAATCTAACTGGATAGTCATTTAGGTCAAGATTCCCCATATCACACCGAATGGCAATTAGGCTTAATTGAAAGAACATCTAAAATACAGGAAAGTTCAGGCAATACACCATTAATTTGGTTATATTTGCAATAATACTTAAAAAGCCACCACTGATCAAACCAGTCATTAAAAATCCCTGTTTGCGAAGCCAATATAGATATCGATCCTATATATTTTATGAAGGTTTACATTGTCATTTCCATGCTACCATAATAACTGCCAGTATTCCAGCGTTAGTGTTCCCTTTTATCGTTAATAGCAAGCTGCTGATTCCATTCATGCTGCACTCTGCCGTCCCCGCCTTTATTTTTGTATGTCAGTAGCAATCTCACCATCACTTGCTGATTTCCATACTCGGTTATTCATTTTCTATTCCATTACAAATTTGAGGGATATTTGAGCATTTGAAGTTCTGTACATTGCATGTACATTAATTAAAGAAAAAGAACCAGAAGAAATGGTTTAAGTCAAAAGAGGAATCTAAGATTACTTGGCGGTTAAGGACCAAGGAGGATATAAGCAGTGCACCTGTAGTGGTACAGGTGTGGAGATAGATGATGGAGGTGCCAAGCCCGACCTTACTGCTAACAGCGCTGCTCTTCTGTCCAACTATATTTGCTGCACTCGGTGAGTTATTTCCTCATTCTGTCTTCTCTCTGGAGGAGTTATTAGTCTGATGTCTCTGGAGGAGTTATTAGTCTAATGTCTCTGGTGGAGTTATTAGTCTGATGTCTCTGGAGGAGTTATTAGTCTGATGTCTCTGGAGGAGTTATTAGTCTGATGTCTCCGGAGGAGATATTAGTCTAATGTCTCCGGAGGAGTTATTAGTCTAATGTCTCTGGAGGAGTTATTAGTCTAATGTCTCTGGAGGAGTTATTAGTCTAATGTCTCTGGAGGAGTTATTAGTCTGATGTCTCTGGAGGAGTTATTAGTCTGATGTCTCTGGAGGAGTTATTAGTCTAATGTCTCTGGAGGAGTTATTAGTCTGATGTCTCTGGAGGAGTTATTAGTCTGATGTCTCTGGAGGAGTTATTAGTCTAATGTCTCTGGAGGAGTTATTAGTCTAATGTCTCTGGAGGAGTTATTAGTCTGATGTCTCTGGAGGAGTTATTAGTCTAATGTCTCTGGAGGAGTTATTAGTCTAATGTCTCTGGAGGAGTTATTAGTCTGATGTCTCTGGAGAAGTTATTAGTCTAATGTCTCTGGAGGAGTTATTAGTCTGATGTCTCTGGAGGAGTTATTAGTCTAATGTCTCTGGAGGAGTTATTAGTCTGATGTCTCTGGAGGAGTTATTAGTCTAATGTCTCTGGAGGAGTTATTAGTCTAATGTCTCTGGAGGAGTTATTAGTCTGATGTCTCTGGAGAAGTTATTAGTCTAATGTCTCTGGAGGAGTTATTAGTCTGATGTCTCTGGAGGAGTTATTAGTCTAATGTCTCTGGAGGAGTTATTAGTCTGATGTCTCTGGAGGAGTTATTAGTCTAATGTGTGGTCTACACAAGTTCTCTTTTGACATGGCATAAGAGGTGGGTTGCTAAGCTATCACAAAAATCACAACATGCAAAAAATGTATCTCCAGTATTTCTTGATTCGTAGCAGAGAAATGCTAAAAACTTATTTCACAATTCTTTAATAAACTGTGTCAGTCTGGTGTTTGGCAGAATTTCAGAACTGATGTAGAGTGGTATATTTGAAGGAATTGTATGTAAATAGTACGGTATTGCACATTTTTAAGGTCTTGATAGAAGGAATAGTGTGCACAATGTAGGAATAATTCCTCCATAAGACAGGGCAAATTAGTAAGACCATCTGAACCACGACTTCAAATGTTATATTCCACATGACAATTTGTGTTATCCAAATTTTTACTTTGGACTATCAACAAGGGATAAGACTTTAACGCCTTTTTTGTCAGATTTTGTTATTCACACATCTAAGTTGTGAGTGTTTCACAGCAGAGGACAGCACATCCGCTACAACACAAGGCCCTTGTTTTCACACCCATCCTCGATGTCAAATTGCTGCATGCAATATTATCTCAGATTGACATGAAGGAATATGGTATCCATTCTATGTGCATCCAAAGTGTGCATTTGCAGAAGTTTCATTTTCTCCTTTCAATATTGTTGACTGTAGGCCACGGGCCGTGGCGCAGTTGGTTAGAGCGCCAGCTTACTAGCACCAGTTCCTCTGTGGTGATCCAAAGGTCGTGGGTTCGAACCCCGGCCTTGCCGAGATTGAACCCATGACACAAATTTCCACAGGAGCTGAGGCCCGTGCCTAAAGGGTTAACCCGTTGTCCTTGTAAATCTGTGACCGGGTGGGTTATCATGTCAAGGACCTGCGACATGACGATTCAGTGAGGCAGCACTGTATTTGCTACAAGTAGGTCTCATCACGAAATGACTGAAATAATGTTGAAAGTGATGTAAAACCAAACAAACAAACAAATTGTTGACTGTATATGTGCATGAAGAGGATCATAACTGAGGATAAACACTGTAATATTATTGGACGCATTTAAGCATCTCAACGAATTAACACAATTAAAATTTCTGAAAAGTCAATTCCAACTTTTTGCACAATTCCTACTGGAACGCAATTTTTGCCTGTCACAAGACAGATTTCTTTATTTTTTTGGCCAATTTCCTTATAAAATACTAATTTCGCTCATTATGTAAAATATTCTGTATGAAATGTTTTACAAAATGTAAAAATGATGAAAAACTGAGAGCATCTTAATTAATTACGTTGAAAGATAAGCATTCAGGTATGAGCATGTAGCAAAGTTTATTTAAGTGTACGGCGGCCACGCCCAGACGTGCCTTAAAGTGTATTGTGCTATTCAGTTCCAGACATATCTGACACATACACACGTGTTTAGTTCAGCATTGTTGACTGCAAGACAAATTTTATTAATGTTACTATTGTTATCAGATACCTTACAGCACAATGGCGGGTCCAGGATTCTGACCCCATTTCAAACAAGTGTTAATTAAATATATTAGAGTTTTCTGTAATGGAAACAACGGTTGCCATGGTAAATTAAACAACATACTAAATTTGAAGAATATGTCTTTTTGATCACTAAGACATGAGTTGTGAGACAGTGCTTTCATTGTTTTGAAAAATGAAAACTAAAGATAATTCAATTTTTCAGAACATAAGAATATGAGAAAAAAGATGGTTGTAAATTCTATTGTTTGGTCAGACATGAACAATCGCCACTACCCACTGGTTGGACTCTTAATAGAAATGACATTTTTGTATTCTATGAATGGGAAACTCTTTAATGTTTTGGACCAATATTGGTGTTTTCAATATGTCTTTCCAAACTTACCAAACCTACCAAACTTACCAACCCTACCAAACTTACCAAACCTACCAAACTTACCAAACCTACCAAACTTACCAAACCTACCAAACTTAACAAACCTACCAAACTTAACAAACCTATCAAACTTAACAAACCTACCAAACTTACCAAACCTAGATCATTTTCTACAATCCCAAATGATTATCAATGGTCCATTCCTGCTTTGATAAACAAGAAATCTTGTTTCTTGAAAACTACAAGTTTCTTGTTTTAGCTATCTCAGGCTAGATTACACGAAACCTTTAAACAATATCACCACCTTATCATTTCTATATTCAGCTGAATTTCTTCTTGGTACTAACAAAATGTCTACACAAAATGTCCGGTGAAATGATGGTTATTAAACATTCTCATGGGCCACAATAGCACAGTGGCTCCGCCTAATCAACTAATCAAATTATGATTTTCTGGATTGAAAAAGAAATATGAAAGATCTGCCCATGTAATAGAAAACAATAAAAATATAGGCAATACCATTCGTTGCAGTCATATCAAATTATTACAAAGTTTGAAGTTCATCCAAAATAACAAAATAAGATAATTTCCCAAATAAAGGAAGTAAAGGAAGTATATATATATATATATATATATATATATATATATATATATATATATATATATATATATATATATATATATATATATATATATATATATATATATATATATATATATATATATATATATATATATATCAAAGCATATATCAAAATGTCAAAATATCAAAGCATATATCAAAATGTTAAATATCAAATATCCAATACCGAGGCCAGTTTAGGTGTACATTGTCGGTACCAGAGTTTTATGTTTTATGCAGAAAGCTCTGTCAGCACCTAATTTGCAAATGGAATAAACAATTTTTTTTGGAATATTAACCATCACTGAGGCTTCATTGTCAATCTCCCTCTCCTCACTCAAACATCTAATGAAAATGGAAGCTTTTATGTTAGTCACATTAAATAATTCCACACATTTCAGTTGGTCCTGAATACCAGGTCATACAGAGTCTGCTTCAGGACTACAGTCCCCATGCATTGCCCAGGATAGATATGGCTGACACAGTGACTGTCAGGGTTGCTCTGTGGATTGATGCAATATTACCTCAGGTAAGAAAGTATGGAATGTATTTTCCTTGTTATTTACCCCTTGGCAATTTATTGCCTAAGGATTTAATGTCTGAACATGCGCCTTATGAATGCAATAGCTTGAGAACAAATAACGTTCCGGTCTTGAAACTTGAATTGCGTATTCTTCAGAACCAGGTTTCGGAATGGTGTGCTCGTACATGACCTTGACATATATTTCGAGGTCAAATGATTATATCTCTAAAATTGGGATAACTGTTCAACAAAGATAACTTCATAGCATTACCCAGCTAACTATATATGGACGCATCTTATCAAGGTGACATTATGATGCACTCATTTGTGAGATATAAATAACAGGTGGTTTGCCAAATTTAACAACGTTGTTGCATATTATTTAGGTTTTGGAATCATGTAATCATTAGTGACATTTACTCAAATACATGTATGCTCGGAATATTTGATAAACATTGAAAACAAATTTCATTTTAAAAGGTCATTATGTATATAACTTTAAAAGGACTGCTAGGAGAATCAAAACTGTCACTTTCAATATTTATCTAGAAACATTCCAATTTGGCAACCATCTTGAAATTTTGGAAGTATTGCATCCATCTTTAATGATCGACATCATTTGAGAGGGTTTGAGAAGGAAATTTAATGTTTGATGTTTTAGCTTAGTTTTTGAACTTTCTGAAATTGGCAGCTATCTAGATGGTTGAAAAAAATCATGATGTACATCTATCAAAACGAATGAGCCTAAATATCCATACTTCGGTATTCCAAAAATTGGGGACAATTTTGCTAAACTGAAAGGCACATATTATAGGGACTCCAGTAAGAAAGGCTAAAGAATTCTTCTCCTTCTACCTTTGCCATTGTTCAAGGGGCACAGTTTACAACCTGTATTTCTTATTTATGTAAATATGCCTAATGAGAATGAATATTTTCAGTAGTATTTAATTTCTCTGATTAGTGGATAAGAAATGATCTTTGTTAGATTAAAAGAATATTTTTGGAAAAAGCATTGTTTAAGGGATATAGAATACATAGTTTCAAGTGAATCAGCAAATCATTTCAGAAAGAAAATCAAGAAGTTTTGGAGACAGAAGTAACAGTCCACCTCGTAAGCAGATAAGTATTACATTTTAATATATAACATACTTTATCTAGCCAATCAGAGATCAATATTGCCATGGTTTATATTGCTTAATACTTGCACAACACAAAGGTCCATAACAAGCCTGTTTGAAGTCATTACACACTTGAAATGCACGATTAAGGTCTTATCTTTAGACCCAATGTTAACTTTTCTTTGGTTGTTTTTTTTCAGAGTTGGGTAGATTCCCTGTTATCATGGCCAGAGGATCAGTTCTCAAATATCAAAACTGTTAACATCCCATCAGAGATGATATGGTCACCAGATGTCGCTTCAATATCAGGGTCAGTGTCAATCTGTACTTCTGTATTACCTTGGAGTATAAATGAAGCGTAATGTTGTACAGTATATTGACAAAATATTAACTGTTTTCAGCCTTTTTGAATGGATATTCTAACATGTCTCCAAAGTACAATCATACTATTTCTGTAAAAAGATATATCGATATGTGTTGTGAAATGAAATAATATATTAGTCAATTTTATTCTGCAGTATTTTAAGGATTTTAAAACCATTGTGTTAAAACCATTGTGTTAAAGAATTGGTTGATGTGATGGCATATCTAAAATACCATTAATAAATTAAATCAAATGCATTAAATTAGTTTTAAAAGGCAATTGAAACCGACAAATATCCTATCTCAATCCTATCTCAAGCTAAAGCAATGCTCAGATTGATTGCAAATGCACATAAAAGTCCCTATGCACATAAAAAGGTCTGTTTCAATATAAAGTATGTCCCTAAGACATTGAAAAAAAATAATAATATGCACTAAACTATATATTTACTATTTATCATTCAGGTCACTCAAACCACAAAATGGAAAAAGTGTGATCCTAGACAATCATGGACAAGCAAATATGAAATTTAAAGCCAAATTAGAATGGAAATGTTTAGGAGACCTATTGTTTCTTCCCTTTGATCACCTACGCTGTCAGACGACCCTTGGAAGTTTCTCCCTTGATTCAACTAAACAGCGGTTATTGACAAGCAACTCTCAGGTTAAAATAGACAATGAGTACACCAACCTGAACCACAGTCAGTGGTGTCTCATGGCTTCAGGATTGAAAGACACAACTGAGGTAACCGATATAGGACATTTCTCAAGGCTACAGGTATGTGCACCTTTAATTTGTCCTGGCTATTGCGTGTGATATATTGAAATATGTAATGTTATTTAATCAATATATGGAATTTATAAAAGAGAATCTTTCCTTTTTTCTTATCAAACAATAAGAGGTGCAAGGCTTGACTGGGAGGCCGGTCTGAGGGCTAGACACTGAGTCAACAACAGGCCAATGTAGCGCTCAACATCTGTGCCCCACCCACACTAGTTTAAGAGAAACGGCATTTGGTCCTCCTTGTTTTCTTCTGGCTAGGCTGGTCGGAGCCTCCAGAGCTCTGCTCGCGCAAGTCGGGGTTCCACAACTACACCCACACTCCCCAGTATCGCCATTACTACCAATAAAAAAATAACATCTAAATTGAATGTCTGGCTTGCATTGTCTGATTAATAATTAGGACTCAGATCACCTAATCATGATAAGTGGCAGCTTGGTACTGGAATGGCATTTATTTGAGAAAGGTCAGCAGTTATGTGCGCGTACGGGGTGGAAGGCCCCAAAGGTCGAGATCTTCATATGCTATTCATATGTCAACACCTTTCTTCCAGTTTTGAGCTTTGAGCTTTCCCATTAGCATATCTGTGTAGGATTGTAGCCTCCTTATAATCATACAATACTAAAGTCTTTTAAACAATTTATACATATTTATTATATACATAACGGATTTTGTTAAAATTCTGTGATGTTAGGATTGTTTATATCTTATCTTGTTATACATTATTATCTAGTCAAACCTTTATGTTTTTACCATTTTTAGGCACTAAATGACCTTGGCGGTTGATGTGCCTCTAAGCAACTATTCATTCATTAAAACAATATTAATTTCAACCTGTAGAATAAAACTGAACAATTTTTCCTTTTTATTTTTTCCAGGTGGAGATATTACTTCGCCGTGAAGCCAATGCGTACTTTACTAATCTGGTGATTCCATGCCTTGTGTTGTCGCTGCTAGTTGTGATACAGTTTGCCTTGCCAGCAGAATGCGGGGATAGAGCGTCATCGGCGGGCCAGCTGATCTTAGCAGCGGTTTTGCTAGTTGTTTTCGTAGGCATTGCCTTGCCAGAGACATCTAGTGGCATAAATCTTATAGGTAAGCTTTAAAATTAAGATTTTGAATATTTAATTACTGCACTGTGGACTTCAGGAATGTTTCTGTATAAAGCAACAGGAAGCGATGCACAAATGAATGCTATTTTGGCAAAATGTTTTTTTGAAAAAGGTGAAAACAAAACTTGAACTTGTGACCAAACGCAGTTATATGAATACCAGGGACAAAAGTGCATTGTTTCTCATCATTTTTAAGAAAAAATCCCCTCATTTATTTTTGTGATACCAAAGATCATACTACTTTCATGATGAAAGTGCATTGTTTGTTTTTCAACAATATTTTGTACATTTGTTATGCTCTCTGACATAGAATTAATGGATATCATATCTATTTGGATGAACAATTTGGCATCAGCCCAGCATATTTTGTGTTGATATATAAGCAACTGTCACACAGCAGTATATAACGTTGACTCTCTGGTGAGAACCCAAAATAATTGGAAAACTGTTCACTGAAACAAGTGAAACTTTTACATAACATTATGCTTGGCCTAAATAGATTTTGATGCAATATCTCACCCACATAAAACCACCATATGTTCAATGCTTTCACAGTTTGGAGACAGCTATCACAAATGGTTTTCCCAGTAACACAACTACGCCAATGCATTCATTCACTCCTTTCCCTTATTCAATATTTAAACCGCCACGAATGTTCCATACTCCAGTGTTTTACCTCCAAAGTCCGGTATATTCGGTTATGGAAACATTTCATGGAGGGAGGGTTTCCTTATGTGAAGACCATATTTGAGTGACAGATTCATTATTTCTATATAAGCCTCCTTGCCTATGTGCTTGAGATCATACATAAAACTCCCTGCTGACTACCTTTTTCTCACGCCATTTTGATATCAGGTACTTTACTTTTTTTGTTAATAGCTGAGTAAAAAATATTATACATTTTGGGTAGATTTGGCACAGATAGTGATGTTATCCGATCTCATTTATCTGACCATGTACAAAGCGCCCAAAACACTAAGGTTATCAT
This sequence comes from Amphiduros pacificus, assembly GCA_949316495.1. Classification (NCBI taxonomy): domain Eukaryota; kingdom Metazoa; phylum Annelida; class Polychaeta; order Phyllodocida; family Hesionidae; genus Amphiduros; species Amphiduros pacificus. The sequence goes on from OX439010.1 coordinate 10,550,453, forward strand.
CTCCTTTTCCTGGCAAATTTCATATATGAAAATGAGTATGAGGGAGGTGTTTTATGAAGTTTTATGAATTTATTACAATGATCCATGCAATGATACCTCTCTGCAATAATTCAGCTGTAAATATACATTGTCAGGGTGAAACCTGTGCCTAGAGTGTGAGTTTTTGATTATATTCTATTATAACGCAAACATCCTTGTCTGTTCTTTGAATCATCTATTTTTTGTTCTGTGTTCTGCTCAGATGAAAGAGATTTCTCTGATTCTGATAATTCAAACAGATATATCAGTTATTTCTTTCAATCTCATTAATTCGATGATGAGATTTAATAACTATTGCAATATTGATGTGAGCATATCATTGACCATCTGATCATAATATCAATCAATAAATTATATGTTGCAAATTGTCTTATTGAGTTTTTTTATTTGTTCTAGGTCTCTACATCTTGAGTTTATTGGTGATGATTGTGATGGCCTATTCCCTACACTGTTGTATATTACGTGTACATTACTCCAAGCCTGATGACACTCCTCCTAAATGGCTCCTCAAGCTGGCGTCACTGTGCTGCACATGTACACCGCCTAAACACAAGATCTCCAGGGAACCCTCCTACCTCTCACACATGCAGGTCATTTTTCTTCATTAAATTTGCTTTTCTTCATAAGATTTGCTTTTCTTCATAAGATTTGTTTGACTGTTACCTTCCCTTATAAACCTTTTTTTATGCTGTGAAGGCCCCTTTCTTGAGGGAGGGGGCTGTAACACAGTCAAAAGATTTGCTTTTCTTCATAAGGTTTGCTTTTCTTCATAGGTTTTCTTTTCTTATAAAAAGATTTGCTTTTCTTTAAACGATTTGCTTTCCTTCATAAAATTTGCTTTCTTCATAAGATTTGCTTTTTTCACAAGATTTGCTTTTTTCACAAGATTTGCTTTTCTTCAAAAGATTTGCTTTCCTTCATAAAATGTTTTTCTTCGTGAGACGTGTTTTTCTTCATTAGATTTGTTTTTCTTAAGATTTGCTTTACTTTAAAATATTTGCTTTTCTTTACAAGACTACAGATTATTGCAGAAATATACAGCGATAACCTAAAAATATGATAACTCTATTGTATGTACATTACTAATTTTAGATGTTAAGAGAGAGAATGCAGTTGAATAATTTCCAAGCTGACATTCACATGCCATCTGAGCCTCCACCTGAGTTACCCCAGATGCGTGAGCACCCTGTCCCTCCAACCCGCAATGCTATGGCATTTCCGAAGCCAATGTCCTGGAACCCCGAGGATCGGCCGCCGCCACCGCCTCCAGATATAAACCTTAGGGCCCCGGTGACTGAAGCCCGGAACGCCACTGGTCATTACAATCACCTGGAGATGTTACTCTCAAGACAGCTCCATCTTCTCAGAGCAGTTACTGATAAAATGCATGAAAAAGAGCAAAACAACATTGTTGAAGAACAATGGAAAGCAGTAGCTAAGGCTATAAATTGTATATTTGGATCTGTTTTCATAATATTTGTTGTTATGCTACCTTTAGTGTTATTTGTTGTTTTGCCTCTTTTCCTATCATCATCCGTGGAAGACTCAGGAAGTCAGATTCTCATGATAGAACATGATTCTGAATGTACATGGTAGATTTGATTTGCTTGTATTATCGACCTTTTTAGCACTATTTAGGATATATCGGGACAGATAGATACCTGTCACTGGGACTTAATGCCCCACTCTTTTTGATTTGTGACTGGGGATCTTTCTTGTGCATTATTACAAAGACATGACAACAAAAACTATGACCATTGATAACCAGTCATTAAGTCTCCCATGCTCGAGGTCCAGGGTTCAATTCCCTTTGGAAAAGGTGGATATATCATTCTATTCGTCCCACCATAGCTGCTAAATAATTGCTTATAAAAGGCCTTGGCTTGTGTTATCAAAAGTAAAATTATATGACTGTGCAAAATAAAGATCCCAAAACACTCTACAAAGTGAACTGGACATTGAATGTCCCCTGTTTGACCTTATATAACTTAAATAGTGCTAATGGGCTATGGTTACTAACAAACAAAGCACATCTCAGGCCTCAAAATGTAAAAATGTTTCATATATGAGGTTTTATATCACTATTATTATAAATTTATTATTATTATTATTATTATTATTATTATTATTATTATGAGTGAATCGAAAATATTATTACATAAAAGATACATCTTCATATCTCTTGTAATGGAAAAAACTGCAAATATCTGTTTTATCAAGTAAAAATACCAGATAAAGTATACACCTTGGGAAAATTGTTGCGATCCTTAAGTTCAGCTTTAAAAATCTATTTTTTTAGGTGTCATCATATACCGAATTGGCAGTTAATACTATTATTTCCAAATATGTATTTTCAGAAGCACTGAAAAAGGCTCATATTGCACAGAATCGCAAAACGCCTTAACCAAAATGCATACTAGCAGAGAACATTAGATTAATAATCTGTTAAATGTATTAAAAGTAGTAAAGATACTATTTGGATTTATTTGGTAAAAAATGTAATCATGAATGGCTATGTGTTGCTGGTGGTAAATATAAATATGCAGGAATCATTTGTCATGAATCGACAATGTTGTAAAATGCGTGATAATAGGGGCAATGAATGGTTATAGAAATATGCACTATAATATAGAAGAGTAATATATAATGACACTGCCAAAATTCAGTCATTGTTTTCCAAATGGAAAGATCGATTAGCAAATATTGTTTGCACTATATTTGCAAACGGTTGTGCCATCCACTGTTCTCACAAGGGTCGTAATTTTAATGGTGACATATTATCAAATAATTGTTCTATTTCAGGACTGCTTTGACCTAACAAGGGCCTTATCATTCAATTGACCTTGGCGTTTGTTTTTCTTTTATAACTGCTCATTTTGATGCAACGTCAATGACCTTATATAAGTCTGCACACTGTTCTAGCAAGGGCCATTGTTAGAAAGGATACATGCCATTCAGAGATAAAAATATTTTGTACCCCACCTTTTGGTTTGTTGCAGGACTTGTCTTCATTAAAATAAAGGCCATGGTTGAAAAGGTCACATAGATCTATCTTGCTTTATTCTATTTCATGACTTTTTACTTCGAGGCAAGGTCATTGACCTATTTATTTGGTTCATAGAACATTCAAGGATTAATATGTTTTTTTCGTTTTATTTAAGGACTAGTTGTTTTAAATCAAGGGCAGTGACCTTCTATCTTAGAAAGGTTTAGTGTAGAAAAGTTCAAAGCCCTTTTACCGTTTTGGTGAGAAATGTATTATATCTTTTATCACTTTAATTTCAGATAGATTGTTTAAGTAATCTTTTTCAATGACATTTTGAATTATTGGTACCATAACAATGGTTTTTATTTTGCTGAAGATCAATTATCCGAATGCTGTCATGAATATCCTTCAAATTAAAATAGTTCATTTTATCTCATGTTAATATGCTGTCTTTATATTTATACATTTTGTAGTAGTATTTTATATGCCTCAATATGACACAGCCAAACATATTCTGATTCCACGTAAAGATCATTTTCAAGGAGATTTTCGCATCCTTCTTGTTCATCTTTTCATGCATATTATTTTTATTTGTTTTGTTTAAAATACAAACATATTTTATGATTTTGTTACAGCCGACGACAACAGAGCTGCGGACGACAACAGAGCTGCGATTTCATTTTCAAAGCCTTTTAAGTGCGTCTGCACTCTGGAAAATATTCACACTAAGTTGTTTTCTGACACTTGTGTATGCAAACAAAGTCAAATGCAGCAGCAAATGGTGTGATAAACATCGGTAATCAATTGATAAACTGAACCACAGCTCTGTTGTCGTCCGCAGTTCTGTTGTCGTCCGCAGTTCTGTTGTCGTCCGCAGTTCTGTTGTCGTCCGCAGTTCTGTTGTCGTCCGCAGTTCTGTTGTCGTCCGCAGTTCTGTTGTCGTCGGCTGTAAGGTTAGGAAATACTATTCTTCTCTCGCTCAACAAAATGTACTTTGATAGTCTCACTTTCCATGCAGTGCAAGGAATAATGATTTATAATCAGCTTATATTGAGCGATATTATGATTGATTAATTGATGAAAAAGGGGATATATTGAATGTGCTATCATTGTAGCCATTCAGGTCTGATATTTGGCAATAGTCATAGGAAACAGGTTAAAGTTAAGGTCACAGTACTGAAACTCACAGCTTGGAGTCATAATTACTCCAAGTTCACAGTAACTAAGTGTCAAAGGGAAACACATTGCAAAGAAGTGAATAAAAGCAGACCAACCCATGAAATATTTCAAGGACGTTTATGATTGGAATATTATGCCATGAAAAGCAGTTAATTAACATGTATTGAGTCACATGGAGCAAAATCTATTCACTCATATACTCCATTTTTCATTAGTCACTCATTTTTGCAGGTTTCCATTTTATTTAAAGTTTCAATGTATATCTTTGTTTGCTAAAAAAAAGTTAACAATTAAATGTGTTTTGTTATATTTTTCAAACCCTCCTAACTTGTTTATTGGGTATTTATATATTCCCTGGAGAAGCCATACTCGTCATATATATCCAGTGTTATGCAATATATCCAGCTTATACATCATAAAGCTTGTGTCGTATTATATCCATGTAACTTCCGTCATCGCAAAACTGTTTTCCAAATATTTATCAATATTTCAGCACAAACATGGACTTTGGTGATATTATATATTGCGGCAATTCATCAATACTGACCATGAATAACTGGGTCTTGTGTGGTCCATGCGATCGATGAATTATTATTCCAAGAGAATATTTTTTCAGTACTTCTCATTTTCACTTATTCAATAAAGTTACTGTTATGGCCATAATGAAAGCCAAGTGTACTTGATGGTTTTTTCACTAAACACATCACAGTATATATTTTTATACACTTATATATACGATATTGGCCAAAACTGGAAATAAAAAGAATTTTCACCTTGCCAAAAGTGGAAGTATCATTTTTTCCAGAAGTATCGTTTTTTCCGAAAAAATCAATGATTCTTGGCATGTATAACCTTCTAAGACTTTTAAAGTCCCTATAAGGTATTTTGATTGGTTTAAAGGTGGTTAGGCATATTGAGAAGACATGTCCAGATTATGTCTAACTAAAATTGTTTGTTCAATCGTATATCAAAAACAAGCAGGAAGTTATTTACTGATTACCAGGTACAAGTTCAGTTTTCAAAAATAAAATTTCTGGAAACTAATCAATGTTAAGATTCTCATTGCCTAAAGGGGTGATATTTTCTAATATTATGTCATTTTCAGAAAATTTTGAAAGTATTTGGACCCAGGTTTGTCAAAGCTAGACCAAGTTGCAAGGTGTCTACATCAGTTGGTGGGCCATGGGCCGTGGCGCAGTTGGTGAGAGCGCCAACTTATTAGCACCAGTTCCTCTGTGGTGACCCAAAGGTTGTGGGTTCGATCCCTGACCATGCCGAAATTGAATTCATGATACAATTTCACACATGAGCTGAGATCTGTGCTAAAGGGTTAACCCGTTGTCCTTGTAAATCTGTGACCGGGAGGGTTGTCATGCAGTGAGGCAGCACTATATCTGCTAGAAGTAGGTCTCATCACGAAATGACTGAGATAATGTTGAAAGTGATGTAAAACCCTAAACAAACAAACAATACATCAGTTGGTATATCTGCATATAGAATGGCAGAGAGTGAGGATTATAATATTGACATCTACAATCGTTATTACTACATCTAAGTACAGCAAAATAGTTAAAATTCTATCAATAAATGCAACAGTCCAAATATTACAACTGTGGTCAATAAATACTTTAGTCTTTAATAGAACAGCAATCGATGTATTGAAAATATGCAAATCCCAGCTTCTTAAAGGCTTTTCAGAAATTTCCAAATAAGTAACTTCCTTATTCAAAATCAAGTCATTTTTAAGGTTTAAAGAGGGTGACTATTTACATTGGCTGAGTTGTTACTATATATATCCTCACTTGTTGACATTTAAGGGATGTATGAGATGGGAAGATGAGGAATGGTAAAAAAGGCTAAGACTAAAGGGAGTAATGATAGCTCAAAATCCAGGGGCAATCCAGTTATCAACATAGGTAATAGTAATGTTAGCCACTATATGTAGCATCTCAAAGATGGGGTGAGTATTATCCAAATACTGCACCTCACAACAAGCGTATGAAGGAGGACCGCTCCCGCTATGTGTTTCATCTAGGAGTCCAAACAAACCACAATCAAATCCGTAGAACAGTGCTTGAAGTCCATATTAAGAATACAATATGAGGTCCTCAGGGGAGACCTACTGAGTATAGAGTTTCAACGCCTGTCTCTCAACTCACTCAGCAGGTGGCACCCATTGACACGGTGCACTATGTCAATGCCTCAGTTGCATCTAGTCTAGCTTTTGCTAAAAAAAAGATGTGAACCTCCTTTGAGAAACAGAATTCTTTAAAATCTATTCATACCATTTTCTGCTGATTTTATAACTGAAATGTTGTGGCCACTATCCTTCGTAATACCTTATGAAAAATGGCTGCAATTAATTCAGCTTTGAAATTTGGTGTTAATAGCTTATCATTGCTGTAGACACTAGAAGAGACTTTGTGATCTACCTGTGCTTGTTTGAAGCGATTGATTCTAATAACACAGATCCTCGGCTGTTGGCATATTATCTTACTAACTTGGTGTTTGTGTTAGTTCTGCAGTTACATTACGACAGTACTTGCCTATTTTATCCTTCAGATGTCTAGATACTGTCGTGTTTTGATATTGACAGGGGTGTATTAATTGTCATATTAAGACAAACACAGGTGTATATTTGAATTGGTAGATATTATTTTGGATGTTGATATTGAAAGAGCGATGATATTCAGATGTGAAATGTATCTTATCCTCAGAATTTGCTAAAAACAATTCCATTCTTGTCTCAATCTGTTAATATAATAATAATAGGGCATTTTATTAATTTTGGGCACTATTTCCACTTATATTATTAAATATGGCCTGTTTTACTTGGTAAAATGAGACCTTGTGTGCCTTGTAATACCCTGGAATTTATTATGCATTGGATATGCTACTACATGACCTTTTCCATTTATAGTTTACAATTGTTCACTGAAATTAAAGAAAAATCAGCTTTCTATTTACCGGTACTTTATATCACGCTTTATTCAAAAATCTTATAATCGTTTGATTTTTATCTGAACATACAATCTGTTTTAAGTAACAATACAAATGTTTTCGTCACTTACTGAAACCCTGATATACCGTTTAGTCATATAATAAACATCAAATGTTCACAGATTAAAAAAAAAAAAAAAAGGCAGCATAACAAGGTTGGGATTTTTTCATGGTAATTTATGTCGATGTTAATATTTCAGGATAAATACCCATGTGGTCCTCCACTTGGAAAATGTTCTTGTTTGCAGAAAATTCACAGGGCATCATATAATAACATATCAAAAATTCAGAATGGTAACCATAATATTTCTTGGTTTTTTAAAGTGATGTCTTGAAATTGCACCTTTTTAAAAAAAAATCTACCATTAACAAATGGCATTGATATAAAAATCTCCTTTTTAAAAATACTATTCAGATGTGTACTTTGGTAATATAGGAACAATTAAATTTTCCAGCTTTATCAAAAATAATACTTATTACATATGACTGGAGCATCATCTAGTACATTTATTAATCATTGTTCATTAAAATACATTCTTTTTTAACGAGACCTAGTGTTTTAAACAGTACCAATTTAGTTTTAACACTGAGGCCAAAACTTGTACTGAGCAGTGTGACAGCTTCAGCATACAGATTGTCTTTTATGAAAGCTTCTCTATATTTGAAGAACAGATCATTAATTGAACTTTCTTCACACACACACACACACACATCAGCTTTCTGGTTAGATACAGTACAATTCCAACAAGAAAATCTAGATCCTTTTTGAAGGTAACTTTCTTCACACTTGTCAAATATCAGAATAAAGTGGCGCTACTGATCATTATTTTCTTCTCTTTGTGCCATATTTTCATTTTACAACACAAAACAAAATATAAATACAATATCTACTCACAAACAGTCTTGCCATTACTACAATTAATGGTTAATTAATCAAATATATGTGGACAACACAAAATCATAATGTACTTTTAATCTTACATTTCTCCAAACATCAAATTAGCACCTCATAAAAAGAAATCATCTGGAAATTTATAGCTCACAAAATAATAACTTCTTTCCTTCCAGTTAAATTTTAGTAAAACAATTCAGAAAAATGTGTTACCAAACATCTAATTGGTCACACATAAATCAACTCTTTGAAATAGCATTTACTTTGAGATCCAATGATTCCTGGTCAAATCCTGGCCAGCTACTATCAAGTGCTATGAGCAGACATTGTCTAGAATCAGCACAATATAAATGCGACTTTTTTTTAAATGTGATCAAACCAGGTAAAGTAGAGTTACCTCTGGACCATCTCGTACTTAATTAAAGTGACCAAATGCGTAACCAAATATAAAATCTGTAAGTGACCAGATCAAGTGATCAAATTGCCATGCGTGACCTTATTTGGTCACATGCTTGACCGATGTGTGTCTTAAGCTTCTAAGAGTCAAGCAGATGGTTGATCATAGCCAGACTGAATCAATGCTCACTTTCAATATCGCCTCTTTTCAGCAGGATGTTTGATGCTTTGCCATGAGTGCTGATAACATTTTTACAGGACTCAGTTTCCATCACAGAATTTATTTTATGTGTAACATTTCACAGGTCAACATTCTTTTTTTTTAATCATCAAAACATGCATCGCTCAAAAGCTTGCCAAAAAGATCAAGCCTACTGAATGATAAGGGGGAAAATGTCAAAATACTATCATGAAATCTTCTCTCCAAAATGACATTCTGGCATTTACATACATAATTTACTGTTAAATCTAACAAAATTATAATAAATAATTGATTTTTAAATGTCTTTTTGATTTCCATATTGTTTGCGAAACCTGATATTTCGCAAAATGTCTGTGGGTCCATTTTTGCACAAAGAGTCTGACAATAATATCGCACTTTACCATCTTAACTTCTCAGATCCTTGCTTCAGCAAAGTCTTCTTCCTCTCCTAGTCTTTATAAATTCCATCTCTTTCTCCATTTTCACTTCGGTTGATACTTGTAAAATTGAACTTTGAATTCAATAATGTGTACCCAAAAGTATCATGGATGAGATGAAACTTAGTGGGATGCCTGTTGGCTTTGCCCAGAACTCTTTATTGATACATGAGTAGATGAAGCATCTCAAATTAAAGCCAATACAGTGATCAAGTCTTAATTTTAATACTTCTTCCATTCGCGTTCTCTCCACAAATGAACACGAGAGATATCCGATACCGTCAGTTTGGTGGCGTAATCCTCAAATGAGAGAAATCTTTCCATCACATTAAACATTGCTATATAGGCTGATTGCCGATCACCATGTTTTTTCCCCCATTGAAAAGTACACTCTGGAACTGTACAACTTTACCGGAACCAGAACTCTACAACTCCACTATATCTAATCATTGGTTGGAGAGATTGGCAGGGGGCCTATGGAATGCTGCACTTAGATAGGCAATGTTTATCTAGCCGAGTACATATATGTGATACAATATATATACATGTACCTGAATGTTCACATAGCCATGTTTGCCCTAGTTTATACAGTGCGTATTTACCATGCAAGCAGAGTAAAGTTTCTGCTTTCAACATGTCTTAATTAATCCCCACATTTTATTGATAAATGTTGTCACATAGATCACATGTCTCTGGGATATTGCTTCAAGAATTCTCATGATGTGTTAAGTATAGACGATCCGTGATTTTTTACGTGAATTGAGGATATGAATCGAAGACGAACTTCTGTCCAGCGCCCTCTATCTCCACCTCTTGATAAACCCAGCGTCTATTACATCGGCATTCGGCACCACACTTTCCCGAGCCACATTTGGAGCAGGGGAAGTGACATCCAGGACAGCCGTGGTCAAGGCAATCACAAAGGTCACGAAGGTCAGAGGTCAGCCGACCTACCTCATCATACACACTCTTCCGAGTTCTGAAACAAACAGCAAAAAAAGTTTCATAATTTCTTTCTATATTACATAGAAATACTCAACATAAAACATAATGTCTTAAATAAATCCCACTTTGTGTTCCATTTCATTCCATGTTCTTTTGCTACATTATCAAATTTACATCATCTCTTTATATTACACAGAAATACTCGCAACACATAATATCTTAAATAAATCTAATTTGTTTGTGTTTTATTTCATTCCATGTTCTTGATCTCTGAGCAGATTAAATGATAAAACCTGACATATTAATCTTATAATATCTTATTGGAAAATACACATTTATAAAAATTTGGGCAAATTGTCTCCATGTTTATGAGTGTTTTCCTGCATATCCCTATTGTGTTATGCCTGAGTTACAGTCGTGGTAATAAATATTGGGGCGCGTTTTTATCCTGGATCATCTTGCTGGTCTGTTATGCGCAATAAAACAGGCAAGAATAGGACCAATTTACAGACTAAAACAACTGAACTCTGAGAAACCACACTTTCAAAAAGGTCCTTTTCAAAAAGGTCTTTTTCAAAAAGGTCCTTCTCAATATGACTTACGTGTCTTTATATATCCGTCTGTTCATCTTTCGCATTTCTCTGCCACTTCGCTCTGGGTCGAAATCTTCCATAAATTTACCAGGATTCCGAAATTTCAACATGCGGACATGCTTATTTTGCTGAAAAAAAATGTAAATCTTTTTAAGATTGTGAAATACAATCTGTAATAAAATTTTGGGTCCATAAAGATAAAAAGAAATTTTATTTCTTGTTACCGAGTTCCAACCTATATTTGACCCGTTTTTTATCTTTGAAAAATATGACTTCCTTGTCAATTCCATTACATAAGGCTGTGTTAACTTGATTAATTCTACATATATGGATGTAAACTATGGAAAATTATATATTCTTGATAATCACAATACATTCAAAATAAATGTTTTATATAATATCATTTATTGATTTTAAATCATATCTAACTATTCTAAATATCTAATCATTGGAATATTGATATATAATCTTGACTAAATATATATACATATTTAGTTTGTTGAAATGAACATGACATGAAAAGAAATAAAGCAAAAGACATTTAAAATATTTCAAGATATTTTCTTCATATCAAAAAGCAATCAAAAATAAAAGTGCATTACATAAACATCAAAATAAGTGCCATAAAAATAGATATATACATATTAATAACACCACATAATGTTCTTTGTAAAAAAAAGCTATTAAAAAATTCAACTGGCAAAATGATTACAAATGTAAATCATAATATTATATTTTTGACCTTGATATTTAACAATATTAGTTCTCTGAATATGAGAAGGAAATATAGGTAAACCCAAAACTAGATAAATTCACAAACTACCTTAAAGTCCTGTCATTTTTTAATTAATAAAAATAATCTTAAAATACCTTAAAATATATCCATCCATGAACTGGACTAGCAGGACAAACTAAATTATCAATTACCCTACTCATAATGCATTTCCCGATGTCACTTTGAATGTGAGGATAATGTAACTGGTTCATTCTTGAAGTGAAACATAAGCAGGCCTTTACATAAAGAGAAAATTGTTGGTTGCCCAGTTGGGCCACCAGAGAGTGAGAAGTGGTGGCCCGAAGTTTCCAAACATAATAGGATGTGTGATACAAAAAAGAGCATTGTGCATAAGGCTGTATAGTGACTCGTGTCTGCATGGGGGTTACATGTCCAAATCAAAATTTACAAGTCCATTGTTCATAATATGAGACAAATATCTATCAAGGATTAGACTAATATCAAGGTAGTTTGGGCTACTAAAAGACCAAAAATATGGTTGCCCAACTGGGTCACTACAACAGAGCATTCAATGGCCAGTGCGTTTGTCAAGGCCTGATAAGTAAACACATGAATCTAAAATATAATATTATTTTGTGATGATCTGGTCTGAACTTTTCTAATTGTTTAAGTTTTCACATTTTGTCTAATACAATGTCGTGTGTACCTTTCCAAGAGGGAACATAGGATTATTACATGTGGGAGTTATGTTCCGTCAATGTGACATTGAAAAATAGGTCAAGGTCATCTGTGATCTATTTATTATGTACCACTACCTTTATCATTACTTTGCCATTAACTAGTTCTATCATACTACAACAATGTATTAAGTTTGATGATAATGAAAGACAATGAAAGATCTGCCAATTTTAGAGGGGTTTTTTTGAAAATATAAATACCTACAATGGGTTGGTGAGAAATTTGGTAAATTTTGAATATACAATACCTGAACAACTATTTGACCAAATGTGGCCATGCAACAGCTGAACATTAGCAAATCAAGATACATCATGAAAATTTTATCAATCATGTTTATGTACTGTCAAAAAGATGTTCATTACATTCTGTTAAATACTTGTCAATCATGACTCAAACAAAATCAAAAATCAAATTACAGATAATATACCTTTGATTGTAACCTTTTCACAATATTTCAACATGCAAACTGCTCTGACAATTCAGAGAACTATATAAAAAAATAATATCGTCAATCTTGATTTAAGCAAAATAAAAAAATTAATTGATTACAGATGATACACCATTGATTGTAGCCTTAAACAATATTTCAACATGCAAACTGCTCTGACGATTAAGAGAACTATAAGTATAAAATATGATTCTAAGTTCTAAAATTATGGAGAGGGGAATAATCTGGCAGAACCCATGCAGGATTTGACAGTCTACAAAGGCAAGCAAAATGTTATATTCTATAAAGCAATATTCTAAAAATAAATCTATTCTATCGGGGACATATCACTTTTACCTCATTATCTGAGTCATCAGTGTCAACAAATATGGTATTTTGCGAACTACTCTGATAAGCAGCTTTTGCCACTAGATGGCGCCCATTCCTACTATCAGTGCTATCCGAGGAATCTTCATACATCGGTCTGTGCCTCCTACCCATTTTTTGGGTTGGCGTTGGAGGAAATATGGTTGGGATAGCATTCTTTGGATCAATCCCATCTTCAAAATGACGACTGCAAATCATGAAATCATTGATGTGATCTGAGCTGGCAATGTCTGGACGAGTCTGGAGAATTTTCTGCTTCCATATACTCCGAAGTGGTTCCGGTGTGTGTTTACCACTGAAGAATCTCACTCCAATTTGGTGACGGTAAGTTTTTTCAGGGCAACCTCCAATTCCACAACGATACCTGCCCATTTCTAGAAGATTTCAGATCTTTTTTTAAACACTTCTTCTTTGAGTGGCAATATGAAATAATACACCAATGCAAACTGTTTTAATTTGTAGATAGGAAAACAATGAAATCAATATAGATATTTCAAATGTCCCATTGATTTCTCTGGGTCATAATCTAGGGTTAATATCCAGGTCTGATTGATGACTATAATCCACAGTCCAGTCATAGGATCGTGTTAGCCTCCTCTGTGCAGAAATATGGAATGTGATGTGTTTGAAGATAAAAATAGAGAGTTAAACCCTTTCAACTCCAGGCCAAAACACATCAATGTGGAGAAGATGTACCGGTTTAGTTATTTCTTCCATGCAGAACAAGTGAAATGTAGAGGGCAGCACCAGTCTACCTTTTTCAAAGAACAAATGAACGTCCCATCACAAAGTAAACAACACAGTTTTCCAACAGGTATCTGTAATGTTCAACCATGATGCTGTTTGTAAAGAATCATATCAACATCCCATAGTGAACAAGAAGTCAAGATTTGTTATAAAAAGGTTTTTCAATAACATCTCAGCAATGAATGGACTTAAAGGTATAAATCATTAATTCTATAATTTGGTGTATTAGAAGCATATCTACATACGAACATCGTGATATATTATTGTTTAGCATAGATTAATAAGATAAGTTGCAATAAGACATAGAAGCTATACCACAATCAGAGATCTGTCTCGGCCACCAGCCACACATGATGGGTAAACACGGGTAGCATGAACCTTTTTTGACTTTAGATGAGGCTAAAGTACATTAGCACTCAGCACTGTGAACTGTTTAATGATATTCTAGCACTATTCAAAGACAGCACCTTTCATGATGTCATAATCTTTCATGATGTCATAATCTTATTGCCATACTCTCTCATAACTTCATTATACCTTTCAGTGCCTCTATGATGACACTCCACATGAAAATGATACCAAGAAAAAAGTTTGCTTTTAAAAAGGGGCAATGCCATTTAATTAGATTTATGCTTAAATAGATTTTACAGAAACCTATTGGAGTGCTTCTACCCAAAATGGCAAATACACTCACCACAAATTTATGATTTCTATATATATTTCTATATGTTCAAAATCAGTGCATAATTCCTTAATAGAAAACATTTAGACAGTTCTGACCTAAGGCATATTATGCAAGTTTTAAAATTATAAGTATAAGTGGCTCAAACTTTTGCTGTAATTTCGATCCTCATTGGGTGACATTTGTCGGGTTATACAAAATGGCAGCCTCCTTGACAAGTCAGCGATTGCTGTAGAATTTTTTTTTAAATGATGAAAAATTTGCAAAAAACTCTGCATGGTAGTTTCAGAGAAGATCAGATTTGATGGACAGACAGAATGACAGAAAATTTCAACCTCCCTCACTGCAAAAAAAAAAGTGTCAATATTTCACAACTGAGGAAGGTTTTCTGTGTATTAAAAGGAGGCAATAATATCGGTTGGTTTTTAATTGAGAATTCATATGCCACCTTGTGGTAAATGGCAGTATCACCAAATGGATATATAGTTGTGTATTTTACAAGTAGATTTTAGTCAGATTTCATTCTGGACAATGCATGGAATTCTTTATTAATATTTTAGTGCTTTTAGAATTAAGTTAAACATTAAATACTTATAAATGTATTTCTTAAAGTCCATTTACGTGGGATGTCTTCCTAAAATGCTGGATAGACATGAATATGTGTAGGTATAGCGACTGTGATCATCATCCAGAAAATCTTGAGGATCTTTACCTTTTCTACTAAGAATATAGGCAAGTTTGTGCATGGGATTTCTGCAATCATCTACAGATACCTTGCACATCATTGCTATCATATTTCAAAATTAACTCAGCTATTTTGGATGCAATATACTGTACCTGAATCTTATCATAAAAGCCCAATTCTGTGTCTTGCTCTAATGATTCTAAATCTGTTTATACATTTTAATTAAGTGTATAATGTGCCTGTACCGGTAAGTTTTCAGATTTTTTCTTAATGTCTATGACAATCTTAATGATTTTTTTTTATCAGATCCACATTGCTATTATTTACATGCTAAGCTCCCCCAGTTTTGAAATTGTTCCTCTAAGTTTGTGTTTATATATCATACCCAAATCTGTTTTTCCAGAAAAATATTTTACAATTATGTGTTTCTAGTCAGGTCTGTAGCTTGCTTAGATGAGCACTGCTTTTCTTGTCTTGCTTAAATGTAGTATAGCAAAATAGAAATAGCTGAAAACAACTGAAAATGTTAAATAAAATGCTTTCCTGCCTTTCAAATGCATTACAATGCAAAAATATTACATCATGACATTTTTGAGTTTCCGCAAAACATGAATTTACAAAGAAAATCCTGTTTTAATGAGTTCAGAAAATTTCAAATATTGGAGTTATGTAAACAACCCTTTTTTCAATGATTGAGGTCAAGTATAAAAGCAATGTTTACAATATTTAACATGTCCAGCCTGGGATTTTTGGCTAGCCCCTAGTCCAAAACTAGTAGTTTCGACACTATCGGGCTAATACACCTTCCCCTGATGCTGGCCTGACAATTTAGTAGCGTATTATAATTTTTCAAGAATTGGGAAAAATGTAATTTTGTCATTCAAATTTGATTAATCTTCCAAATTTTTATATGAATTGCCCTAAACAAGTGAAAAATGGTTCAAGCTAATATACTTCAATTTGGGCTACTGTAAATATCTACTTACTGGCCCGGCTGTCTGGCGGCCTGAAAAGTATTTGGCCCAGACCCACAAAAAATTGCATGGGAACACAAAATAGAGGTAGTTAGTATCCATCCATGTGTGAAAATATGCATTCTTGACAACAGGAAATATTGCTCCTGGAAGTGATGTTAAGTGGGAGCTCATAAGCAACAATAGAGGAACGGTCATAGACAACTGCATTAGATTCCAGCCTCTTATGTCACATGCACGTATAAGATAGTGATGTGTATGCAAATATGCTATATACCAAGAGAAGAAACAAAAATCTCAGCAATTACTGACCTTTGGAGTCAGATGAAGTTGTAAACCGTGAAAATGACTGCTTTCCCTTCAAATGTGAACATCCTGAATGAAAGAAATGAAAATGTCTGGATTTGGCTGCCAGTCACAGTAGACCATCTGTAATGCTTTGTATGTCACAATGAAAATGTCCTAAGAAAGTTGTTCCCTCTTTTGAACTTGAAGTTGTTTTGCATTACGTCATTACCCCTGCATGTGTCTAGAGAGGCTGGAAGCTAATGTGATTCTCTATGGAACAGATCTGTAAATTGTTTAAATCAGAAAATGATAAATCTGATGAATACAAGTGAAGTCGGCCCCCAAGTGAAGTCGGCCCTGCCGTGGGTAGGTGAACTCGGCCCCCAAGAGAAGCCGGCCCCAGTCACTCTGTACCGGCTCAGAACTCATGAAATCTCCTTCGAGAAGGCTAATTGACCCTAAGGGCATTAACTAACCCTAGGGACCCTCGGTAGCCGTTAATTTTCTTCCGGTAACTTGATATTCTAGTCACCTAAGTGTGGGGGCCGATTTCTCCTAGGTGCCGACTTCTCTCGGGGGCCTACTTCACTCAGGGGCCGACTTCACTTGTTACCAATCTGATGTGGTTCATGATGAGTGCTGTTTTGTGCAAAGTGTGATCACTCACAAAAATGTCCTAAAAATCAGACAATTTCAGATTTGAACTTGAAGGCCATACTTACTGAAGCAATAAATAGATTTCAAGTTCTAGTCTTGCTTGAGATTGCTTCAAAAACAGGCATAGTACTAGCATGGACTAAGTATTTAGTACTAGTTGGTGTAAAGGCTGAAGTCAATGTGTATTTAACCTAGCAAAACATTTATTTATCGCTCAATGTGACATTTTCGGGTGATATGTGCCATCTTACCAAATCATGCTCTGAAGACGATTGCCTTGTTAGGCGTCCATAATGTTGATTTCTCTCGTCGGATGAGTTAGAATTTTCGTTTTCAGTTGAGAAATATTCCACGTCTTGATTGCTTCTCGACATTTCTTTCCATCAGCGGCATCTGCTGCAGCTGTTCCCGCCACGAAATTTGGCGGCGAAAAAATTATTATGCAGAAAATCTCTCTGTCTTAACTGTTGATTACAAATGATGCACTTCTTGTTTACACGTATTTTTTCATATTTTGGTTTTTAGTTTTTTAACAGTAGGAAATTAACTTTATAATATTTTCGGTGGTCAAATATTTCTGAGACAGTAGAAGCTTCACCTATTTCCAACCAGGTGGAGCTGGCGTGTCATGTTTTTGGAAGAAGGTAAATTATTGTGGATTGCTCCGAATATCGTCTACATCATCGACAAAAAAGGTAAGATATTCTGACTATTACCTTTAATAGACAGATGATTCAAATTACTACATTATTAAGATTCCACAGAACTGATTTTGAGACATATGATGGCAAATTAGCAGAGAAAATGGCCAAAACTTGAGTTGACAGGTGAAGATGAAGGCCAATGCCTTTGGCTTTGACATACTCAGGGTGTCTAACAAGGACCATTTCTTTCAGTGTATAAAGTAATTGTCTAATATATGTTTTTATAATAAGTACTATGCCATCATTGCAAATGAAATCAGAATTATATTTGATATTGACTTTCACACACACATTACATTTATTTAGAGTTACAGTTGATCAATGAAACACACCCCTTTGATCTCAGACTACTGATGTAGGGAAAAACAAACTTTGATCCTACAATATGCCATAGATGCCAATATATTACATTTCACATTCTGGTAGTTAGCCGAAGGCAACACTATTAAAATGATATCCAACAGCGCAATAGCAAGTGAAGTGACCATCTTTTCTTTTTTAATAATTGGATTTAACAAAGATTTTTTTGTGCACTTAAGATTTTTGTGTGCATTTTCTGTACTTTGCTTTCAATGGGGCAATATGATGACTCAATACCAATATCGTTTATGCCAGGATTTGATCAATCATGGACTAGGACATTAAAGGAACCTACTTCTGGTATTTGGTTTAGCCTGTTTGGTTCAGCTTACAAATTGGCAATTAATTTATCAATCAACTTTTAAAATGGTCAATTTCACACGTTTTGGTGTTTGTTAGTAATTATATTATCCAACAAAACATAGACCGTTGATTGTATTTGTGATATAGTGGTTATGTCCATCAGAAAGACATGACATTACTTAATCTCATAAAATGAAGATCATATGTTATATTATTACAAGATTGACAAGTCAAGGTCACATCTTCATGCACATGCCCAAAGTCTTTGTGCACTGAACATCTCTCCTCAGCTTTTGAGGAAATTCAAAATATCAGACACCAGACTCACATAATTGAAGAGAACAGCCTAGTGGCTCAATTTAGAGTTGTAAACGATGTAAATCAGCCAATAACTAACAGAGCGGTGCCAACTTGAATTTTTTTATACGACAAACTGCTTCAGCCCAATATTATGAATAATTAGTACTTTTTGCAGTACTATCTTTCAGAGACACTGATCGTTAAAAAAGAATAAGTTTTGAACCTTTGTTATTATTCCCATATTCATTGTCAAAATAGACTTGAAATCCACTGTTTCCAGAAACACCACACACTGCCTATCACACTGAGTTTTTAGACCAAATGAACCCACTCCTGGCAATTACCTGTTGTACTTTCATACTGTGTCACCATTCTCCCCAGTCACATTATCTCTAAATACAGACCCTTGTGTTATCTGTAATGTTCTGTCTACAGTTTTAAAACCAACATTACTCTTGACATGAAATAGCATTTAGAAGAGTCCAAGTGATGATGTTGTGGCTATAAAATGAAGCGTCATATGACATCAGAAGCACAACTACGTTGTGGAGTTTCAAATTGTTGCTGTCACTCCTATGATTAGACTGACTCACCTTCACCTGATTGCGCAAACATGTTAACAATGGTCATACAATGCTGAGATCAAGAAAAAACAAAGAATTTTTCTCTGACAAGCCTGATATCCAATGTGAAATTAAGTTGAACATGGACCCTCTAAATCCTGTTGCTGGAGAAAGAGTTTTACTGGAGTTGTGACTTAGATTGAATGGGCAGTGCATGCTATTTACAAAAGCAATGGATTTGAAATCAGTTTTGACGTTGAATATGGGAATAGATATAGAAGAATTTTTTAATTAATAAAAACCATTAGACTGCTGTTTCTGGGAGGACTGTGGATGCACTAATGACACAATGCAAAGTTATGGTGGAGATATCATCAGCCTTTTACATTTCCATATTGATGCAAAACCTGTAATCCTATTTGTCTGATTATCTGGGAAAGTTGTATTTTTCCAGACATGTATATGACTTGTGTGAGTTCAACTAGTCCCCTTTATAATTTTAATGTCAGACAAAATATAATATATTTTGAAGAGTCGTTTTAAAAAATTGTTTTTTTTTTTTTAAGTTGAAAATGTTTTAAAAATTGTTGAAGTTAAGAGAAGAATAACATAGAAATTAGAAAAAGTAATATAAATCAAAGTAACAAAAATAATATATGTCATAGATATTTCACAAAAAAATGCATTTTAAGATATCAAATGTTGAAGGTTAAATGTTTTTCAGGTTGATTGGAGGGGTTGATTTGTGCAGAGAGCATGGCACTGGGCCAGATCGGCCTGAAGGCCAATGGGTTATGCATTGACCCCTTGGTACAACACGGAATGCCAGGTACTGACGTCTGTGAGAGCATCATCAGAGAAATTGATGACACACTCACGCACAACAGCAGACAGTGAGTATCAATATACATCAAAATCACATCACTTTTGGATAAAATACAAAGTTTAGATTTAATATGTCTAGTGCAGAATATAGTTTCATTTAAGTGTGTTTGGTGTTCTGAAATCCAGCAGACACTTAATCTGTTCACACTGTAGTTTTTCTGAGTATTACATGGCATGGGTTAGGCTTGCATACCTTATGCATTGCACAGTATAGTACAGCATATATGTAATGGCCTTGTTTAGTCTCGATCAAAGGTGGCAAAAATAATTTGTTATCCACTTTTTCTAGGTATTTAAATGGAACTGGTAAATGGTGAAAACATCTTAATCATAAAAAGCTGCATTGGTGTTAACTACACAGCTTTCTGTTGTCAAAATTCCTCTGAAATGATTTTATCAATTAATTTTCTTCAGGAAGAATGCTTGAAAAGATGGAATTTTGATGGAATATAATTAATAAGGTCTAAAATTTGCAATATGAGAAGAGAACACATGCCAAAAATTAATTTATTGAGAAAAAAATTAACATTTAAAAAAATGTAATTGTTCATTTGTGGAATAAAGATTTTAAAATGTGTAATAGCATATTAGATTTGTGTACAATTAATGCAGTGTGTATTATTTTCCTTACAGATTGGAGGAATGTGTGCGGGATCTGTTGGGAATGAGCAACAACTTGGTGCCATTAGATAACAAATTTCAGGATCCCATCACAGGACTGACATTCTTGGAAGACAATAAAATCTTGGACAAAACAACATGTTACGATCCGGACCCAGAAAAAATTAACAAAATTCTCAAAAAGGCTGTGAGTTGAGATGCTCAGATAAATAGTTATATAATAATTTGTGATATTAATACTTACCTGTTATCTACATGATTTAAGTTTATTGTTTAATAAAAAAAAAGTTTATGTTTAACATGTTATCGTATTCATTGGCATCTTTGTTAAACATATGTAAACAATTTTGTAATTGATAAAGGAATTATATTATTTAATGGTTAAAAAAAAAATGTATCAATTTAATGTTTACAATTTAAATCATGTTGAATATCGATATTTACAGTTGTCAATACTGGAGAAGCAGCCTGGATGTGAACCAGCTTTACTCCAGAGTATATTAGAACTCAGCTCCCTGGAAGGTCTCCGTCTTCCCCTGCACTCCATTAATGTGAACGTCGACGCAAATCAGTCCGTTCTGTCCATAAATACGGTCACGGACAAAGCTGAGCAAGCTAATGATGAACTGTGGGCTGATATT
Organism: Amphiduros pacificus; assembly: GCA_949316495.1. Taxonomy (NCBI): domain Eukaryota; kingdom Metazoa; phylum Annelida; class Polychaeta; order Phyllodocida; family Hesionidae; genus Amphiduros; species Amphiduros pacificus. The sequence continues at coordinate 10,571,820 of OX439010.1, forward strand.
TGTTCTCGTTTGAAACGTTATTTCTTGGAAAAACTTGGCGGCTTGTCTTTTGGTGGACCTGTGTCAAAAATAAATGTTGATAGTTACAAGAGGATAGAATATATTGAAAGTCTATGTGCCTTATTTCCCGCCAGTGAAATATGGCCGAAATATCAGAGCTTACGGTCGCAACAGTTTGAGACAATAATACAGCCCCACAAGCCAAGCGGGAAGCATAAAGATAAAGCCACGTTTGCCAAAGCCATCACCCAGCTAGAAACGCTGGGAAGCCAAATGCTAACCATGATGCGAGAAGATTTTGAGCTGTTGAATTCTGGGATCTTTACGGGGGTCATCACCACTTTCAAGGCTCTCGGTGAGATCTATCTGGAGAGATTTGGGGACGAAGTTGCCCACGTGACTGATATTCTACACGAAGAACTTTCTGTTACCCAAAAGGACATGCCCAAATCAACCAGCGAGTTTGGTCGCATGAGTCATTTGAAAGGGCCGCTGAAAAAACAGCACTCCCGTAGTCTGGATAATCTGACAACGAAAGGAGACGATCAATCGTTTACAGACTTACAGGTAATATTGTGCTGATGTTTGTCAGTAAAATACTGAAATCTTTTGACCAATCTTGACCAGATACTATCCCTAGATAGTCTTAGTAGTTGGTCATAGTTAGTCTTTAATATATGATGCTATCTCTTTCATGTTTACATTTTGCTGGCTCAGTTTAATCAAAGTTAGTGAAATGAAGTGAAGTCTGTAGTTGAAAGTTTCAAATTTTGTAAAATGTAATAGATACATGTAAACATGAAATACTATTTGTAAAAAAGTGACCGTTTTTGAAAATTATAAGAAATGCAAGCATTATGATTTACTTCATGTGATGAGATTTTATTGAGTTCAGATTTGTGAGATAATTTCTATTTTGCACTGAGAAATTTTGAAACATATAATAAGTTGTACAGAAATCGGACGAAATGAAATGATGTGATGACCATCCCTCTGATCTATTTTGAAAACAATTGCCTCCAATTCCGGGCACACTGTGTATAAAATCACTTCATCAGGTTTTATGCACAACTAAATAAATGTTTAGGCTCAATTGATAACTAGATCACTTTCCTATGCCATCCAGTGAATTTAGCAAATTATGCTTCTCTAATAAGTTTTTTTTAGCAGCACAAATGTGTAGAAGGATGATATGTTTTTATTTTTTTCAGTTTTATAGTAAAGCATCCCCCAGACCACAAGGTCATAACCGTCAAAAGGTACAGGTATATGGGGTGAATATGATCACACATTGCATCATGAATTTGTCTTATTATGGATGAGTGGTCAAGTCTGGATGTTGATTTGGTCACATCTCAAATAATGCGCACAGATGATAGAACACAAGATGGGCATATCTGCACTGAGCCTGTTGCTGGTAGAGGTCAGGATGCTGGTAGAGGTCAGGATGCTGGTAGAGGTCAGAATGCTGGTAGAGGTCAGAATGCTGGTAGAGGTCAGGATGCTGATAGAGGTCAGGATGCTGTTAGAGGTCAGGATGCTGGTAGAAGTCAGGATGCTGGTAGAAGTCAGCATGCTGGTAGAGGTCAGGATGCTGGTAGAGGTCAGGATGCTGGTAGAGGTCAGGATGCTGGTAGAAGTCAGGATGCTGGTAGAGGTCAGGATGCTGGTTGAGGTCAGCATACTGGTAGAGGTCAGGATGCCGGTAGAGGTCAGGATGCTGGTAGAGGTCAGGATGCTGGTAGAAGTCAGGATGCTGATAGAGGTCAGGATGCTGTTAGAGGTCAGGATGCTGGTAGAAGTCAGGATGCTGGTAGAAGTCAAGATGCTGGTAGAGGTCAGGATGCTGGTAGAGGTCAGGATGCTGGTAGAGGTCAGGATGCTGGTAGAAGTCAGGATGCTGATAGAGGTCAGGATGCTGTTAGAGGTCAGGATGCTGGTAGAAGTCAGGATGCTGGTAGTGGTCAGGATGCCGGTAGAGGTCAGGATGCCGGTAGAAGTCAGGATGCTGGTAGAGGTCAGGATGCTGGTAGAGGTCAGCTTGCAGATAGAGGTCAGGATGCTGATAGAGGTCAGGATGCTGGTAGAAGTCAGAATGCTGGTAGAGGTCAGCTTGCAGATAGAGGTCAGGATACTGGTAGAAGTCAGGATGCTGGTAGAGGTCAGGATGCTGGTAGAGGTCAGCTTGCAGATAGAGGTCAGGATGCTGATAGAGGTCAGGATGCTGGTAGAGGTCAGGATGCCGGTAGAGGTCAGGATACTGGTAGAAGTCAGGATGCTGGTAGAGGTCAGGATGCTGGTAGAGGTCAGCTTGCAGATAGAGGTCAGGATGCTGATAGAGGTCAGGATGCTGGTAGAGGTCAGCTTGCAGATACAGGTCAGTGATCAGGATGCTGGTAGAGGTCAGGATGCTGGTAGAGGTCAGCTTGCAGATACAGGTCAGGGATCAGGATGCTGGTAGAGGTCAGGATGCTGGTAGAGGTCAGGATGCTGGTTGAGGTCAGAATGCTGGTTGAGGTCAGCATGCCGGTAGAGGTCAGAATGCTGGTAGAGGTCAGGATGCTGGTAGAGGTCAGCATGCTGGTAGAGGTCAGGATGCAGATAGAGGTCAGGATGCTGGTATAGGTGAGGATGCTGGTAGAGGTCAGGATTCTGGTAGAGATCAGCTTGCAGATAGAAGTCAGGATGCTGGTAGAGGTCAGGATGCTGGTAGAGGTCGTCAGGATGGTGGTAGAGGTCAGCTTGCAGATAGAGGTCAGGATACTGGTAGAGGTCAGGATGCTGGTAGAAGTCAGAATGCTGGCAGAGGTCAGGATGCTGGTAGAGGTCAGGATGCTGGTTGGTTTGGAGGTCAGCATTATGGTTTGAGTAATTTGATCAGGAAAAGAGCATGTTGGTTGGGAGGTCAGCATTTTGACCAGGAGCTCAGTGTGTTGATTGAGAGTTCAGCATTTTGAACTGGAGGTCAGAATGTTTGTTGGGAGGTCAGTAATTTTACCAGGAGATCAGTATATTTGTTCGGAGGTCAGTACCAGGAGATCAGCATGTTGGTTGGGAGGTAAGAATTTTATTTTGGAGGTCAGCATTATGGTCAGATGTCAGCCTATTGATCAGAGGTCAACGTTATGGTTAGAGGTCAGCATTTTGACCAGGAAATCTGCATGTTGGTTCGGAGGTCAGCAATTTGACCAAGAGATCCACATTGGTAAGAAGATCAGTAATTTGATCAGGAGATCTGCATATTGATCAGCTCAAACATAGAAAATATTCTTATCAAACCCAGTAGTTGTATGATATATTGATTATTTCATATCTTAAATGTGGCAGAGGTTTACCAACAGATAGGTCTTGGAGTTTAGGGCTTTCAGTAAATGTACTAATTATGCTGCAGAACATGATTTGACTGGACATTAGAGTGGATAAAGTGTGCGTTCAGGTGACCAAATGTGCATCTGCGATGAACTGATGAGCATTCAGCATTATTTTTTTGTTTCTTTGTTTTGCAACTTTTCCCCCAAGTTTTATTTTCTTTTACCTTTAAATTTCTTTATATTATTTATCCATTGTTTTCATTATCCTGTCACACAACAGTTTTATTTTTTTACTGAAAAAAATCAATAATATATATTCATGTATAGACAGAATGATAAAAAAAATCTTTCCATTCTTAGCATTGTTTTGATTTTCCAGTTTTCATAAGCATGTGCATGAGCAGACCAGTGCTATATGGCCTTGACAGTTCAAATATAAAGTGCCATTTTGAAGCAAGATATATCATCTGCTGTAAATGATGACATTTTATGTTTTCAGAGTTAATGAAATCATAAAATGTGTTATCCATGATCATTGATATGTCCTTTTACATGTGTTGGTGCCTGTCAATCTATACAAATAGATTTAATATCATATCTGCATTTCTGCAGTATTTACAAAAAGATTCATTGGTGCATGACAGTTGCATATAAACTATCAATCACTTCACGTTTTGTTTGAACTGTATATATTTCATGAATTATTTGGTACAACACAATTACCCTGGTGAATGATCATATTTTCTTTGTATAATGTGTCAGATATAATTTTATCTCAGTAAAGAATTTTAAAATGAACTATTTTTTTTAAGGTCAACAGAAATTTGAAGTTTTGAAATAGGACATCTCATATTTTGAGGATTGGAGAGTGAATGGCTCTATCTCAGGTGTACCTCTGAGTCCAAATTGTTTAAAATGTTGATGTTAAGGTGGGATGTAAGGAATTTTGACATTGAACTGACAGTGTGAATCTGACACCTGCGTGACAAAAATAAAAGAAATCTCAGGGTAAATTTTCAATTGATGTCATGATCATGGTGTTAACTATACAATGTACAGTGCTTTATAATATAAATGTTTTTTTTTTCACAGGCGATGCCCAAGACTCAGCTTGAGGGTGTGGTTCGTTTAGTCAACTGTGTGTTGGGAATAGAGAACTACCTTGACACTCTGCATGGCGCCCTCGTGTGGGAAGTGGCCAGCAAAAAGATCATAGACAAATCCAGCCTCAAAGGTTCGTACGTCAGAGACGATTCTCTCACTCTTCCCAGCATTCACACTTCACCATTCAGTCTCCAGCAGTTGGCACATCAGCATTCACACAAATTCAATTTTCAAAAAGATTTCAAATTCAATTTTCAGCCATAAAAGTTTATATTATAGGCATGTGTGATGTTAAGATAAACATTCTCTTTTTGATAGCTCTAATTTAGATAATTGAAAATATTAATACACATTATCATCTAGTAATAATATTGTCAGTCTATATGTTAAACTGTTTGCAGCATTCAAGAATTAAGTTTGAACAGGTAAATTTTTTTTAACAATCATGTATAAAACGGTTTATATGGTTATAATAAATGCTTATCATTTGCTCATGTTAGTGCCCTGCCCCTTACTCAGACTATTAAAAAAAGAGCAGCAATGCTTTGTTATTGTAACTCACAGTTCTGTGATTCTATTTTAGGCCTCCTGAAGGCCAAAGGGCAGGACTTTGACAGTGCAATGGATACTACAACCTCTGAGAAGAAACCATTCAGTCCGAGATCGTATGAAAACTCTGGTCTGCTCCCGGAGGCAATTCCGCCACCATTCGGCGCCACTGATGCCATGATGTCCACGCAGGACAGCGGCATCTTATCATATCAAGGTGAAGCATTTGCTGATTTGTTTGGATTTACCTCTGCTATATGCATTACTGAATTTTGCTTGGAGATCTCGAATTCAGATTAACCCATTAAAATGACATTGAACATCACAAAATAAAAATATATATGTCAACATTCATGTGGAATAGATGTACAAGACCTTATGTCTGGTATATTAAAGGGATACCTCTGAATATTTTTTTCTTTTATAGTTTACAATTGAAATTACATTGAAATGTATAGACAAAAAAAATATACTGATTACCATGAAAACACAAGCAAACTATAAATTCATCCTGCAAACCACATAAAATATGACCATTTGTGGGGGAGTGGGTTGGATTTTAATGCTTACAACTCAAGCTGCAATGATCTGCAATTTGCATACAACAAGTCATAATTTTGCTGGTTTTAAACCAAAATATCAAATTACACTGCATTTATTCAGAGAAAAAAAAACATTTTTCGGTGCATTTTTCTTTATTCCCCAAAAGATCATGTTTGCTTTTTGCAAATAAAGCCCTTAGATGTGGATTGCAACTCTCTTTCACTCTACAAAGTGCATTAAGAAGTGCAAGTTCCCCTTTAAAGATAACAAAGAATAATTGAGGAAGTAAAACTCACCAGTTAACTTTCATGCAGTGGTTTGATATCATATTCAGTGGTGGAGAAGACGCCTCAAGAGGATCGCGTGCTGTGGGACTGGCAGGCAGCATTCCGCAAGCTGATAGGGGACATCGCTAAGGGCGTGGAGGTACACCTGCGGGGTCTCACCACGCGCGCCCTGCAAGTCATGGAACAGGGCATCAAAGCTGGCGGCAAGATAGAAATGGCTCCTCTCAGTCCAGAGCTGATAGGGGGAAGACTTGACTATCCTGGATTTGTAATGAAGGTATGAGCATATTGTAATATATGTATGTAGCTGAAGCCACTGCCTAGGTCACTCTGTTGAGCCTTGCAGTGCTGCCACCTATATGTGAGTATGTGAACAACCCAGACCCAACCAGAACCAGAATAAACCAGGTCCAACATGGCAGCCACATGCTTGTTTGTCCAGTTATTTCACATATTATAGAGATTTTCTCCCTCGGCTTCAAATGACTTACTTCCAACAATGAAAGAACAAGGTAATCATTCTTGTTTTCATATTTTAAGCAGCTAAACCAAGTAGTGCAATTTGTTTATGTAAATCTGACAGATCCTCATAATACAACAATTGGGGACCAACATGCTTTCTTTTATTTTCTCAAAAATAAAAATTATTGCTGCACAAGAAACATACATATTCAATGCCCCACATTGACATTGTTCTGTGACTGATGGCAACAAATAATGGGTCTATTATCAGGTGTTTTTACCAGACTTTTGATGTGAGGACATGTTTTGATTGCAGCCGGTCCATGAGGTTCTGTCCCACATGGAGTGGATGCTGCCGCTGGCTCGGGCCGGGTCAGATGGACCCTTCCACCTCGTCAGGTCCTCCTACGTGGACGCCGTCTCCCTCAGCCTTAAAGACTTCAGTATAGCCCTGGCCAAGGTAAACACCGCATATACATGAATAATCCATATGTGGAAAGTTCAGAGGTCTTTGACAATAGAGATGATGAATGTTCATTTTCCACCAAGCTATTATAATGTTATATTATAATTTTCAGCGCTATGAACAGACTTGTCTGGTATCAGCGCTATACAAATTTTATTATTATTATTATTATTATTATTATTATTATTATTATTATTATTATTATTATTATTATTATTATTATTATTATTATTATTATTATTATTATTATTATTATTATTATTATTATTATTATTATTATTATTATTATTATTATTATTATTATTATTATTATTATTACTAATGGTATCACATAGCCACAGGTCCCCATACTAATGGTATCACATAGCCACAAGTCCCCATACTAATGGTATCACATAGTCACAAGTCCCCATACTAATGGTATCACATAGTCACAAGTCCCCATACTAATGGTATCACATAGTCACAAGTCCCCATACTAATGGTATCACATAGTCACAAGTCCCCATACTAATGGTATCACATAGCCACAAGTCCCCATACTAATGGTATCACATAACCACAGGTCACCATACTAATGGTATCACATAGCCACAAGTCCCCATACTAATGGTATCACACAGCCACAAGTCCCCATACTAATGGTATCACATAGCCACAAGTCCCCATACTAATGATATCACACAGCCACAAGCCCCCATACTAATGGTATCACACAGTCACAAGTCCCCATACTAATGGTATCACATAGCCACAAGTCCCCATCCTAATGGTATCACATAGCCACAAGTCCCCATACTAATGGTATCACACAGCCACAAGTCCCCATACTAATGGTATCACATAGCTACAGGTCACCATACTAATGGTATCACATAGCCACAAGTCCCCATACTAATGGTATCACATAGCCACAAGTCCCCATACTAATGGTATCACACAGCCACAAGTCCCCATACTAATGGTATCACATAGCCACAAGTCCCCATACTAATGGTATCACATAGTCACAAGTCCCCATACTAATGGTATCACATAGTCACAAGTCCCCATACTAATGGTATCACACAGCCACAAGTCACCATACTAATGGTATCACATAGCCACAAGTCCCCATACTAATGGTATCACATAGCCACAAGTCCCCATACTAATGGTATCACACAGCCACAAGTCCCCATACTAATGGTATCACATAGCCACAAGTCCCCATACTAATGGTATCACATAGTCACAAGTCCCCATACTAATGGTATCACATAGTCACAAGTCCCCATACTAATGGTATCACACAGCCACAAGTCTTATACTAATGGTATCACATAGTCACAAGTCCCCATACTAATGGTATCACATAGTCACAAGTCCCCATACTAATGGTATCACATAGCCACAGGTCACCATACTAATGGTATCACATAGCCACAGGTCCACATACTAATGGTATCACACAGCCACAAGTCCCCATCCTAATGGTATCACATAGCCACAAGTCCCCATACTAATGGTATCACATAGCCACAAGTCCCCATACTAATGGTATCACATAGCCACAAGTCCCCATACTAATGGTATCACATAGCCACAAGTCCCCATACTAATGGTATCACACAGCCACAAGTCCCCATACTAATGGTATCACATAGCCACAAGTCCCCATACTAATGGTATCACATAGTCACAAGTCCCCATACTAATGGTATCACATAGCCACAAGTCCCCATACTAATGGTATCACACAGCCACAAGTCCCCATACTAATGGTATCACATAGCCACAAGTCCCCATACTAATGGTATCACATAGCCACAAGTCCCCATACTAATGGTATCACACAGCCACAAGTCCCCATACTAATGGTATCACATAGCCACAAGTCCCCATACTAATGGTATCACACAGCCACAAGCCCCCATACTAATGGTATCACACAGTCACAAGTCCCCATACTAATGGTATCTCATAGCCACAAGTCCCCATCCTAATGGTATCACATAGCCACAAGTCCCCATACTAATGGTATCACACAGCCACAAGTCCCCATACTAATGGTATCACATAGCTACAGGTCACCATACTAATGGTATCACATAGCCACAAGTCCCCATACTAATGGTATCACATAGCCACAAGTCCCCATACTAATGGTATCACACAGCCACAAGTCCCCATACTAATGGTATCACATAGCCACAAGTCCCCATACTAATGGTATCACATAGTCACAAGTCCCCATACTAATGGTATCACATAGTCACAAGTCCCCATACTAATGGTATCACACAGCCACAAGTCCCATACTAATGGTATCACATAGTCACAAGTCCCCATACTAATGGTATCACATAGTCACAAGTCCCCATACTAATGGTATCACATAGCCACAGGTCACCATACTAATGGTATCACATAGCCACAGGTCCACATACTAATGGTATCACACAGCCACAAGTCCCCATCCTAATGGTATCACATAGCCACAAGTCCCCATACTAATGGTATCACACAGCCACAAGTCCCCATACTAATGGTATCACATAGCTACAGGTCACCATACTAATGGTATCACATAGCCACAAGTCCCCATACTAATGGTATCACACAGCCACAAGTCCCCATACTAATGGTATCACATAGCCACAAGTCCCCATCCTAATGGTATCACATAGCCACAAGTCCCCATCCTAATGGTATCACATAGCCACAAGTCCCCATACTAATGGTATCACACAGCCACAAGTCCCCATACTAATGGTATCACATAGCTACAGGTCACCATACTAATGGTATCACATAGCCACAAGTCCCCATACTAATGGTATCACATAGCCACAAGTCCCCATACTAATGGTATCACACAGCCACAAGTCCCCATACTAATGGTATCACATAGCCACAAGTCCCCATACTAATGGTATCACATAGTCACAAGTCCCCATACTAATGGTATCACATAGTCACAAGTCCCCATACTAATGGTATCACACAGCCACAAGTCACCATACTAATGGTATCACATAGCCACAAGTCCCCATACTAATGGTATCACATAGCCACAAGTCCCCATACTAATGGTATCACACAGCCACAAGTCCCCATACTAATGGTATCACATAGCCACAAGTCCCCATACTAATGGTATCACATAGTCACAAGTCCCCATACTAATGGTATCACATAGTCACAAGTCCCCATACTAATGGTATCACACAGCCACAAGTCTCATACTAATGGTATCACATAGTCACAAGTCCCCATACTAATGGTATCACATAGTCACAAGTCCCCATACTAATGGTATCACATAGCCACAGGTCACCATACTAATGGTATCACATAGCCACAGGTCCACATACTAATGGTATCACACAGCCACAAGTCCCCATCCTAATGGTATCACATAGCCACAAGTCCCCATACTAATGGTATCACATAGCCACAAGTCCCCATACTAATGGTATCACATAGCCACAAGTCCCCATACTAATGGTATCACATAGCCACAAGTCCCCATACTAATGGTATCACACAGCCACAAGTCCCCATACTAATGGTATCACATAGCCACAAGTCCCCATACTAATGGTATCACATAGTCACAAGTCCCCATACTAATGGTATCACATAGCCACAAGTCCCCATACTAATGGTATCACACAGCCACAAGTCCCCATACTAATGGTATCACATAGCCACAAGTCCCCATACTAATGGTATCACATAGCCACAAGTCCCCATACTAATGGTATCACATAGCCACAAGTCCCCATACTAATGGTATCACACAGCCACAGGTCCCCATACTAATGGTATCACATAGTCACAAGTCCCCATACTAATGGTATCACATAGCCACAAGTCCCCATACTAATGGTATCACACAGCCACAGGTCACCATACTAATGATATCACATAGCCACAGGTCCCCATACTAATGGTATCACATAGTCACAAGTCCCCATACTAATGGTATCACATAGCCACAAGTCCCATACTAATGGTATCACATAGTCACAAGTCCCCATACTAATGGTATCACATAGTCACAAGTCCCCATACTAATGGTATCACATAGCCACAAGTCCCATACTAATGGTATCACATAGCCACAGGTCCCTATACTAATGGTATCACACAGCCACAAGTCCCCATACTAATGGTATCACATAGCCACAAGTCCCCATACTAATGGTATCACATAGTCACAGGTCCCAATCCTAATGGTATCACATAGCCACAAGTCCCCATACTATCTGTATCACACAGCCACAAGTCCCATACTAATGGTATCACATAACCACAGGTCACCATACTAATGGTATCACATAGCCACAAGTCCCCATACTAATGGTATCACACATCCACAAGTCCCCATACTAATGGTATCACATAGCCACAAGTCCCCATACTAATGGTATCACACAGCCACAAGCCCCCATACTAATGGTATCACACAGTCACAAGTCCCCATACTAATGGTATCTCATAGCCACAAGTCCCCATCCTAATGGTATCACATAGCCACAAGTCCCCATACTAATGGTATCACACAGCCACAAGTCCCCATACTAATGGTATCACATAGCTACAGGTCACCATACTAATGGTATCATATAGCCACAAGTCCCCATACTAATGGTATCACATAGCCACAAGTCCCCATACTAATGGTATCACACAGCCACAAGTCCCCATACTAATGGTATCACATAGCCACAAGTCCCCATACTAATGGTATCACATAGTCACAAGTCCCCATACTAATGGTATCACATAGTCACAAGTCCCCATACTAATGGTATCACACAGCCACAAGTCCCATACTAATGGTATCACATAGTCACAAGTCCCCATACTAATGGTATCACATAGTCACAAGTCCCCATACTAATGGTATCACATAGCCACAGGTCACCATACTAATGGTATCACATAGCCACAGGTCCACATACTAATGGTATCACACAGCCACAAGTCCCCATCCTAATGGTATCACATAGCCACAAGTCCCCATACTAATGGTATCACACAGCCACAAGTCCCCATACTAATGGTATCACATAGCTACAGGTCACCATACTAATGGTATCACATAGCCACAAGTCCCCATACTAATGGTATCACACAGCCACAAGTCCCCATACTAATGGTATCACATAGCCACAAGTCCCCATACTAATGGTATCACATAGTCACAAGTCCCCATACTAATGGTATCACATAGCCACAAGTCCCCATACTAATGGTATCACACAGCCACAAGTCCCCATACTAATGGTATCACATAGCCACAAGTCCCCATACTAATGGTATCACATAGCCACAAGTCCCCATACTAATGGTATCACATAGCCACAAGTCCCCATACTAATGGGATCACACAGCCACAGGTCCCCATACTAATGGTATCACATAGTCACAAGTCCCCATACTAATGGTATCACATAGCCACAAGTCCCCATACTAATGGTATCACACAGCCACAGGTCACCATACTAATGATATCACATAGCCACAGGTCCCCATACTAATGGTATCACATAGTCACAAGTCCCCATACTAATGGTATCACACAGCCAAAAGTCCCATACTAATGGTATCACATAGTCACAAGTCCCCATAGTAATGGTATCACATAGTCACAAGTCCCCATACTAATGGTATCACATAGCCACAAGTCCCATACTAATGGTATCACATAGCCACAGGTCCCTATACTAATGGTATCACACAGCCACAAGTCCCCATACTAATGGTATCACATAGCCACAAGTCCCCATACTAATGGTATCACATAGTCACAGGTCCCCATCCTAATGGTATCACATAGCCACAAGTCCCCATACTATCTGTATCACACAGCCACAAGTCCCATACTAATGGTATCACATAGCCACAAGTCCCCATACTAATGGTATCACATAGCCACAAGTCCCCATACTAATGGTATCACATAGCCACAAGTCCCCATACTAATGGTATCACATAGTCACAAGTCCCCATACTAATGGTATCACATAGTCACAAGTCCCCATACTAATGGTATCACATAGCCACAAGTCCCCATACTAATGGTATCACATAGCCACAAGTCCCCATACTAATGGTATCACATAGCCACAAGTCCCCATACTAATGGTATCACATAGCCACAAGTCCCCATACTAATGGTATCACATAGCCACAAGTCCCCATACTAATGGTATCACATAGCCACAAGTCCCCATACTAATGGTATCACATAGCCACAGGTCCCCATACTAATGGTATCACATAGTCACAGGTCCCCATACTAATGGTATCACATAGCCACAGGTCCCAATCCTAATGGTATCACATAGCCACAAGTCCCCATACTAATGGTATCACATAGCCACAAGTCCCCATACTAATGGTATCACATAGCCACAGGTCCCCATACTAATGGTATCACATAGCCACAAGTCCCCATACTAATGGTATCACATAGCCACAGGTCCCCATACTAATGGTATCACATAGTCACAGGTCCCCATACTTATGGTATCACATAGCCACAAGTCCCCATACTAATGGTATCACATAGCCACAAGTCCCCATACTAATGGTATCACATAGCCACAGGTCCCCATACTAATGGTATCACATAGCCACAAGTCCCCATACTAATGGTATCACATAGCCACAAGTCCCCATACTAATGGTATCACATAGCCACAGGTCCCCATACTAATGGTATCACATAGCCACAGGTCCCCATACTAATGGTATCACATAGCCACAAGTCCCCATACTAATGGTATCACATAGCCACAGGTCCCCATACTAATGGTATCACATAGCCACAAGTCCCCATACTAATGGTATCACATAGCCACAGGTCCCCATACTAATGGTATCACATAGCCACAAGTCCCCATACTAATGGTATCACATAGCCACAGGTCCCCATACTAATGGTATCACATAGCCACAGGTCCCCATACTAATGGTATCACATAGCCACAAGTCCCCATACTAATGGTATCACATAGCCACAAGTCCCCATACTAATGGTATCACACAGCCACAGGTCACCATACTAATGGTATCACATAGCCACAGGTCCCCATACTAATGGTATCACATAGCCACAAGTCCCCATACTAATGGTATCACATAGCCACAGGTCCCCATACTAATGGTATCACATAGCCACAGGTCCCCATACTAATGGTATCACATAGCCACAGGTCCCCATACTAATGGTATCACACAGCCACAGGTCCCATACTAATGGTATCACACAGCCACAAGTCCCCATACTAATGGTATCACATAGTCACAGGTCCCCATACTAATGGTATCACATAGTCACAGGTCCCCATACTAATGGTATCACACAGCCACAGGTCCCCATACTAATGGTATCACACAGCCACAAGTCCCCATACTAATGGTATCACACAGCCACAGGTCCCCATACTAATGGTATCACACAGCCACAGGTCCCCATACTAATGGTATCACACAGCCACAGGTCCCCATACTAATGGTATCACACAGCCACAGGTCCCCATACTAATGGTATCACACAGCCACAAGTCCCCATACTAATGGTATCACATAGCCACAGGTCCCCATACTAATGGTATCACATAGCCACAAGTCCCCATACTAGTGGTATCACATAGCCACAGGTCCCATACTAATGGTATCACACAGCCACAAGTCCCCATACTAATGGTATCACATAGCCACAAGTCCCCATACTAATGGTATCACACAGCCACAAGCCCCCATACTAATGGTATCACACAGTCACAAGTCCTTTATAATTAGCCTGTGATTCCTGATGTTTGTTGCAGGTGAGCAATGACGTGGCAGAGAAGCATCTGCCTCTGAACTGTGTGTATGAGGCGCTGTCCAGCATCGCGTTCATCAGGAACCACCTGCTGCACTTTGACAACATCCTCGGCAGTGAAGACACCAGGTAACTGCCACCTCATCTTAGTCTGAATATTTCACTCACAACTTTTGCTTAATATATTATTGTGGAAAAATAATGATGGGAAATTATAAATATCGTTTTAATCAAAACCCTTTGACAATTATGTTATTAGATTTAAAAAAAAAAAAAAAAAAAAATATATTTTACATCTCTTTCTAAGCTTTCTTATCAGGCTTGTTTGACATTTAGTGTAATTTCTATTCTCAGAATTGGTAAAACAATCTTAAAGAATAAGATATTCTTGCTGTCAGGCTAGATGTTTATTAAAATACAATGACAAAATACAATACTTCCTTGGCCATTTAATTTTTGAGTTCTTAAACAGATACTGTGTAGTTCTATATACTTCAAGTTTTTGTACAATACGGAACATTTGGAAAATGAAATGAACATTGAGATTTCTTTTTCTGTGTGATAAGATGATTTTTTTACACTTTATAGATATAAAAAGTCAGTTTATGAATTTACCATTTGATGAAGATTGTGAACTATTTCAGCAGAACTTATCTCAAACTCATCATTAACTGTGAATATGTGGTAAATACAATTTCAGCAAGAAGCGGTTTGGAGCATTGTATCGTCAGTACTGCGACCTGGTGGATGCAGTGTCAAGGCAGGTGATAGAGTACCATACCCAGCTCCTGTCCACCTCCATACTGCAAGACGCCCAGAGCCACGACTGGGCAAACAACAAACAGTTCTATGAGGTCTGCACAATAATATAATTTTTGTCAATAAATTTGATAAGAATTTTTTTATGTTTTTTATCACACATTGAATTTTTTACCCTCAGCCCCTGATGTAATCAGGCTGAGGGTATTGCAGTACTCCTGGCGTGGGTATGTATGTATGTCTGTATGTATGTATGTATGTATGTATGTATGTATGTATGTCTGTAGCGAACATCCTTGTCATCGCGATAACTCAAGAACAAATGATGGCAGCTTCATGAAACTTGACACACATATGCATCTGGTGAAAACCTCGGACGAGTTCGATGGACGGCGACCTTGACCTATTTTTCAAGGTCACAGGAACAATTATGTGAAATCCCAAGAATCACAATAACTCAAGAACGAATAATGGTAGCTTTATGAGATATGACACACATAAGTATCTGGTGAAGACCTCAGAATTTTTTCTATGAAACATGACCTTTACCTACTTTTCAAGGTCACAGGGATAATTATGTGAAATCATCCTTGTCATCGTGATAACTCAAGAACAAATGATGGCAGCTTCATGAAACTTTACACGCATAAGCATCTGGTGAAAACCTCGGACTAGTTCGGTGGACGGCGACCTTGACCTATTTTTCAAGGTCACAGGGACAATTATGTGAAATCCCAAGAATCGCAATAACTCAAGAACGAATGATGGCAGCTTTATGAGATTTGACACACACAAGCATCTGGTGAAGATCTCAGACTTCTCTTGATGGAACATGACCTTCACCTGATTTCAAGGTCACAGGGACAATTATGTGAAATCATCCTTGTCATCGTGATAACTTAAGAACAAATGATGGCAGCTTCATGAAACTTTACACGTATAAGCATCTGGTGAAAACCTCGGACTAGTTCGGTGGACAGCGACCTTGACCTATTTTTCAAGGTCACAGGGACAATTACGTGAAATCCCAAGAATCGCAATAACTCAAGAACGAATGATGGCAGCTTTATGAGATTTGACACACACAAGCATCTGGTGAAGACCTCAGAATTTTTTCTTTGAAACATGACCTTCACCTACTTCTCAAGGTCACAGGGATAATTATGTGAAATCATCCTTGTCAGCGTGATAACTCAAGAACAAATGATGGCAGCCTCATGAAACTTTACACGCATAAGCATCTGGTGAAAACCTCGGACTAGTTCGGTGGACGGCGACCTTGACCTATTTTTCAAGGTCACAGGGACAATTATGTGAAACCCAAGAATCGCAATAACTCAAGAACGAATGATGGCAGCTTTATGAGATTTGACACACACAAGCATCTGGTGAAGACCTCAGACTTCTCTTGATGGAACATGACCTTCACCTGATTTCAAGGTCACAGGGACAATTATGTGAAATCATCCTTGTCATCATGATAACTTAAGAACAAATGATGGCAGCTTCATGAAAATTGACACACATAAGAATCTGGGAAGACTCCAGATGAGTTTGATGGACGGTGACCTTAACCTGCTTTTCAAGGTCACAGGCCCATATCAATAATTCTAGAGTAAATGATGACAGTTTCATGATACTTGACACACCTAAGCTATCAAAGGAAGTAGATTTTATGGGTTTTTTACCCCTGCATCAATTTGCCTTGGTGCAGTGACGTTTTGTTCACAAATATTGTGTGGAGCGAATGTTGTGCAATGAGTTACCAGGGCTGAGGGTTGATGCATCTCTGATGCCTATGTTTGTATTTTGTATATTTATATGTTGTACATCTTGATGATAGAGATATTGACTGCTTTATAAAAGTTAAAGGTTGATTGTAAATTAATCTAAACTGAAATCTAAAAAAAAAAAAAAAAAAAAAATTATTATAGCTTTAACTGAAAATATTTAGTATAAAAATTCTGCTAAAATTTGATTGGTCGAATACATCTAAAATCTATCATTGCAGGATGAGAGATGCTCATTTGCTGTTCAGATGTGGAACCTTCACATGCAGGGGTTACGGCATGACGTATGGAACCTGTGTCCCCCAAAACTGGCACAGTCCATTCTCAGCCATGTTCTTCAAGAAACATTACTTGTGTTCAGCAACAGATATGCCCGGGCTAAACCATCATACAAGAGGACCAAACAGTTCCAGTGAGAGCTTCCTTCATATCCTCTCAACAAAACAAAAAACTTATTTCTGATAAATGATCCCTGCAATAGCTTCTGCCATCAAATTTAATTATTCTTGGAGTGCATTAAACTTGATTTTTGTATGAGAGCTTATAAAGAAGATATTCAGATTTTCTTTTCAGGGCAGTTATTACGAATATAGTTCTAAGCTTCTGATAATTGCTTTAAACCGGATAATACACATGATTATTTACTAAACATGCTTTTGAGATATATTCCTTCAATGTCCATTTGCAGGCGTGATGTAACGACCATATTGCTGGTGACGAGTGAGATGCTCTATTCATCGTGTAATTCCATCGCCACTTATTTGGACTCCAGTATGGCTCAGCAGACAACCTACTGCATCCACAACACGTGTAACACACTCATGGCCTCCATGGCTATCGTCACAGCTCCCATTGACCTACTCTACAAGTAAGGCCTGCCCTCAACATACATACAGAATGAATTGGTTCTGCATGTCATGAATATAATAAAAAAATATGCCTATTGCATGCCCAGGAAATCCTTCAAACTTGGCTTAGGAAATAGGCATATTTGAATGTCTTTGACTTTCCTGAATATTTTATGAAAGGAGAATAAGTTTTTGTCATTTTATTCAGTGAAAACACTTCTTTTGGTGCTTTAAATCAATAATATATCTCAGGGTTATTTGTTTATTTATAAATAAATATGGCAATGTGATTGAGGGTACTAATACGCACCTCAATCCTCTTGTTATACTGCCAATAATATTGATATATATATTTTATATTTTAACCACTTCATATGTGCTGAAGAAATAAAATATTGCGGACATGATATATAATGTTATTTAATATGCAAATGTTTTTGTAATATTTTATAAAGGGTTTTTAAGAAGGGATTTGCTAAGAAGAGGACAAAGGGAGAAGAAGAGCCAGTCAGAGGTTATCCCAGTCAGTGGTTGTCATGGATACGCTCTGACCTCTTTCCAAGGGGCAAAACTACGTAAGTTTTCACAAGTGCTTCACTGTAAAATAAATGCTCCTGAAGAAATTGTTTTTTACATATAAAATTGGCATGGAAAGGGCACATGTCACATCAAAGAAGTTAAAGAATTTGTTTTCAAATGTTGATTGAGAGTGTTTTGTGTATTGACAGAGTTGTTGGGCTGCAGACGACCTCGGCCGTGTACATACAGTTGAAGCTTCTTGCCTCTCAGCCAGAATGCAACTGGGCACTTCTCCTCCATGTGAGCATTTTCAAGTTTAAATAACATTTTTAGTGATGTCTAATTTCCTTGCTGCCTAACATACTTTGTACTAGGACCAGAAATGTTTATTTTGTCAAAAAGATTAATAATAAATGGTGTAATTTTTAAGAAAAGTTAAAATTGATGTTAACTTGCATATTTTCCCCACAGAGCATCTTAATGAAAGACTACACCTTGGCCATTCTTCTCCTGACTCAAACTGCGGAAATGTTGAATGTGCCACCCGGTCCAGATCTCCCAGAGGCTGATCATCAGGCCATGCAGGATCAGGGGATGCTGGTGTTCCAGGCCTTCACTGATATCTTAGTGCAGTGTGCAGACTTTCCTGCAGCTCTCAGCAGGGTCCTCATTCCAGTTGTGGACAGGTGAAAGTCAAAGACTTCCTCATAACTTGATATAGAAATTTGAAAATTGGGAACTATTTCTAATTTTCCATATTATCAGAGAAAACTTGATTGTTACCTTCCATCCCTTATGAACCTTTTTTATGCTATGAGGGACTTGGAGGAGGCCTGTATATCAGTCAAAGAGGAAACTAAAAAATATATATATATATAAGATATATATATATACATGTATCCCATTGATTTTTTTTTTTAGGTAATTTTTTTTTCGAAATAAAGTATGAAAGATAAGCTAATAATTTTTATTATAGACACAAATTAGTTCTGTAACTTTTGACATTGTGGGATTTATTTTTTGAGAATGTCATATGGTATCTCCTATATGAACAATATGTGAAGTACCTGGTCCATTTCTTATTTCAGAACTGAGACCTGGCTCCTCTTTGACACCAAGACAATACTCGGGAAAACTCACCCAGTAAGTGTGCATCCTACACTGGGTTTCTAATCTGTAAATACATTGGAAAATTAAGCAAATATTGTTTATTTTTTGAAACAAGAAATAGATTCTCACAGTTTATTTCACCATATAGTGTTTTGAAAAAGATATCAAGTGGATAATGAAGGGATAATGACATTTTTTGGACTTCAAACGAATCTGACCCTTTTCATATAACAATACAAGACACTTATGTCTTTTTGTTTTCAATACTTAGATTTGTTTCCTAAATATGAAAATTTATGATTTTCTCTGAAAGGTGCCACCCTGGATACAGGCAATATTCAACGGTATGGATTCCTTCATCATCCGGTGAGTGACACAATTTCTTACAAAATGTAATATCATCACATTATATAGATTTCAAGTATTTAAAAAAAATTTAAAATACAATTTTAAAAATACTTGAAATAAGAGTATTGTAGTTAGCATTAAAAACACTATAAGTATGAATCGTAACAGATTTATGAGAAAATGAAAGCTTTTCTATGGAAGATTAAAATATAGCAAGTTTAGAAGTGGGACTTTATTGCAGAGTGTTGGATCCAGCCATCCGGGTGCTGTTTAACAAGGAAGTGGAGCATCCGGTAGTGGAGAGCTTGGTTAGTGACCTGGAGGAACTTCCATGTGGATGCCCACCACACAACAAACCTGAACCAGAGCAACCAGAAGCCAACAGTAAGTGACAATGACATAACCCATCTTAATAACAATACCATGAGCGGTGCACGCACATCCGGTTTATGCACCAATCACGGCAGTCGAGACAATGGTGGGAGACAATGGCAATTATATCAACCAATCAGAGAACAGCTGACAACCGAGTACAAGAAATGTCCATAGTAACAATGGGGGGAAATGATGATCACCATATGTTTGCATTTCAACATCACATAGTATTACATCTCTCAGAATATATAATAGATATATATCTAACCAACCGAGAAAAAAATTATAACAATAACAACTACTTAATGATTAAAGTTTCGAAAGATTAAATTTCAACAAAAACTTAAAGTTCAACAAGGTCATTTGAGGCAGCTACATATTGTCTAATATATTATGTCTGTGATTTTTCAATTACAGAAATCTCCTCAGTTTAATGTATTGCAAGAAAAGACTTGTTTTGAGAACTACAAATAGGATTCTATTGTTTAAAACTTATTTTGAGGGCTAGTTAGGTTTGTTACGACAGTGCCTTATATTACAATGTCACATGGTAACATGGATTGTTGAAATGTTTTACAGAAGACGTGCTTGGTGAGGCACTGTATAGTCTGGTCACACAGTTGGTAGAAGATGTGTACACCCTCCCTACCCCGATATGCATGCTCTTCAATGCTCTCAATGAGAAAATGTCAGATATGGAGCAGAAAACGCCACATAATTCTGCAGGTCTCAAGGTAATCCTAAGATGTAAAATCAGACTGAATTAGTTTGAGCAATAATAAGCTGAAATAAAAATAAATATTATGTTAATTATGGAACTTTAAATAAAACCAGGATCAAAACTTTCTTGATGAATGGCTTAAATCTTATCGTGGAAATTTTATTATTTAGTTGATAGCCACAGGGATCCGGCTCGCAGTGTGCGATTTTGATTATGTGGAAGGCCTGGTGGGGGCGCCACTGTCAGAGGGTATGAAGGACAACTTAAAGATGCTGGCAGAATGTACATATCACATACTCACCGCTTCTTCTTACGGTGAGTGTCACGTTAATCTCTCTCAGAGGTTAATGATTTTTCTTTTTTAAACTGATTAAAAGGGTTGAAAATATATTGAATATGTGAGGAAGCAAATGTAACCTGATTTCTCATTATTCAAGTAATTATTGAAGTAATTTCAAAATGAGGACATTCGGCAGACAGATTTTTTTAGGAATCGACCTAATTTGTCCCATATATTATTGACCAAATTTTTGCCTTCAATTATGTCATAATGACTGTGATATTGAGAATCCATCGCTAACTCTTCAAATAAGAGATTGAGATTTGATATTGAAAATTTCAAATTTGATCTGGTGTAAAACTCAATCCTTCTTTGCAGCTGAAACTATTATCGTAAAGCCTAACTATACCTCAAATAATGAGAAATTTGTTTGTGTGTTAATGTCTTTCTAGGCAAGGGAAGTGGAACACCGAGGATCGCTGGGTTATTTATGAAAGCTAATAGAAACTGGCTCCTGGAGCAGGTGGAGATTCTTACAGACCACTTCAGTAATGAGTAAGTATTATGGGAGTAATAATCTGCCAAATATATCACTTATTGTGTATATTATCACCCAGAGCCAGTGTTTGAACAGTAACCTTGCCCTGTCTCTCATGGCAAGCAACTTTCATCAGGATCAGGCACTTTTGAAGTCTTTTGCTACTATTTTCAATCATTTGACTTGCTTGCTCAAGGCAAGCAACATTTTAACTCGAATTTCAGACAAGGCCAAGAGCCAAACACATTTATTTCCAATTGATTTTATAAGGGCATGCATGATTGTATTATTTGATATGAATGTATTATTTGATATGAATATATTATTTGATATAAATGTGTTATTTGATATGAATGTGTTATTTGATATAAATGTGTTATTTGATATGAATGTGTTATTTGATATGAATGTGTTATTTGATATGAATATATTATTTGATATGAATGTTATTTGATATGAATGTTATTTGATATGAATGTTATTTGATATGAATGTTATTTGATATGAATGTATTATTTGATATGAATATGTTATTGGATATGAATGTTATTTGATATGAATGTGTTATTTGATATGAATGTGTCATTTGATATGAATGTGTTATTTGATATGAATGTGTTATTTGATATGAATGTGTTATTTGATATGAATGTGTTATTTGATATGAATGTGTTATTTGATATGAATGTGTTATTTGATATGAATGTGTTATTTGATATGAATGTGTTATTTGATATGAATATGTTATTTGATATGAATTTGTTATTTGATATAAATGTGTTGTGTTATTTGATATGAATATGTTATTTGATATGAATATATTATTTGATATAAATGTGTTGTGTTATTTGATATGAATGTGTTATTTGATATGAATGTGTTATTTGATATGAATGTGTTATTTGATATGAATGTGTTATTTGATATGAATGTGTTATTTGATATGAATGTGTTATTTGATATGAATGTGTTATTTGATATGAATGTGTTGTTTGATATGAATGTGTTATTTGATATAAATGTGTTATTTGATATGAATATGTTATTTGATATGAATTTGTTATTTGATATAAATGTGTTGTGTTATTTGATATGAATATGTTATTTGATATGAATATATTATTTGATAAAAATGTGTTGTGTTATTTGATATGAATGTGTTATTTGATATGTGTTATTTGAAATGAATGTGTTATTTGAAATGAACATGTTATTTGATATGAATATGTTTTATGATATAAACATGTTTTGTGTGACAGGATATTCAGTGTTCCTGACAGTGCACCGTTCAAGGGAGCTACAACCGAGTATCTGGAGCATTTGTTTATTGCTACATCAAGTCTCATGCTTCACACTGAAGCTGGTAAATACCCCTCTTTTCACAAAAGCATATTCACCATTTATTGTACATATTATGCAAAAAATAAAAGAAATTGAAAACCATCTTTGCAATGATAGTTTTGGGTTGTGTTTCAAAGCTAGCAATTGAAATGTTTGAGTTACATGCACTGATTTTGAAATATTGGAAATATTTTGGAGAATATTTTAATTCTTGTTATTCCTGAAAATAAAAAAAATTAAATTTAATTCTTTTAGTTTTTTATCTATTTCTTGAAGGTTATAATATTATTTAACATCTTTATTTATTTTTTATAACTTAATCATCAATAGGTCACAAAACGTCAACTGTACAAACTTAAAAAAAACAGATCAAAATATCAATACATTGATTTTTACACCCAAGGTCCCTCAGCGCTGAGGAAGGTGTACAACTTTGTGATTAACAACCACGAGTGGACCTTGGCCCAGCTTGACATCCCGCCGCTCATCGGAGGGGCTGAAGCATCGCCGCCTGCTCCGGATCTCTTCTCACTGAGCATGGAACCCTCATCCAGGAAGCCGTTCAACCCACTGGAGGCCTACAAGAACATCACCAACCACAAACTTGACCAGGTCAGCGGTTTATTCCCTCGGCCCCTGCCAGTTTCTGTTGTCAATTATTAAATTTAATGGAGTTGTACAATTCTGATTCTATTAAAGTTGTGCAGGAATCAGCCAATACAACCATTCACATACAGTGTAAAATGTATAAATATTGTCACAGTGATCAAATTGAGCCACAAAAGATTATTACAGTCAATTTAGTTATAATTTGGACAAATCTAAAACTCGGGCTGATTCAAAACTTTGGGCATTTTATGATAAGGTCAAAAGATGACCTTGCTTGACCTAATTTAGTTATGTATATGCAATTTAATTGCATTTACACAGGACCTTTTACATGGGGATGATTATATGGGGTTTTCATGTACTTGAATTGATTGAGATTGGAATACAGGAGAGGAGTTTGTTGTTTCACAAGACGGGAACTTTAAAACAAAGCCTTGCAAATTCTCTGTTATGGGAAACCCAACATGATATGTGAATGCTCTCATAAAGTATGGAATAAAGCAACACTCAACATATATGAAACACTGAAATGATAGGTGCGATAACAAGATAAATTAAATTGAGAAAAAAATTTAAAAATGTGGATTACCATAGACATTTGCATACAGACTTCCACAAACCAGATGGTTTTGAACTGATTTGGCTCACAGTGATCAAAAGGTATTGAGGATTAAATATGTATTTTTTATTCCAGCAGTTTATAAAGAGATAACTGTCACTAATTCTCCAAAATCAAATTAGTTCTAATATTATGTTAATGATATTTTACATGCCAAAAATACCAAAAAAAGATTTTTTTTTTGTGGGCTGTTTAGGAGGCGATATTGGAGTGGCCATATGACTGGCTAGGCATGCTGCAGTGTGACATGGGACTGACGGAGATCAACTTCCGCACCCTCCTCTACCACCGCCATGAATTCCAGGAAGCGGCCTTCCTCGAGGAATCGGAAATGAAACCCGTGCAGACTCTCAAATCAAAGTTTGATATCGATCCTGCAGACTTAGTATAGAGGAAATAATGCAGAGGAAATAATGCAGAGGAAATAATCCAGAGGAAATAATCCAGAGGAAATAATCCAGAGGAAATAATACTGAAGGTGACCCTCAGTGAGGCTCTGTACCATCATCATGTTGCTCTATCTATTTATTAAATTCTGTTGAATATATTATTTAAAATTGCACTTGTTAAATCACAAGTTGTCATCTGTCAAATTTGCATTTGTGGGCATTAATATCACATACAAATATAAAGAAAACTGCAAAGAAGACAGATTTTGTCCCCTCTAAGTGATACTTATATCTGCAGTCCTGTTTAAAAAGATTATGGTGTATCTCATTATAAAATATACAAAACGTTTGTTATTTACCTATTTAATTTTATAAAATCATTTTTGCAGTTGTTGTTAATTGTTTTTCGATGCAAATGATATTGTTCCTGTTAGTAATATTCCCACCAAGGATCAAATGACTGTAGCAAATTCTTGTGTAGAGTCCCTCACAATGTTTTCTTTATCCATAGCCAATTGAAAATATATTATACTTATTGAACTAGAATGTCTGGCTCACTTATATTTAAAAACAATCTACAGTAAATTTATGAGAGACTAGCCGAAACTGGATTTCTTTTTTGTGGTTTGTGGATTCGGGACATGTACCTCTGGCTAGACTTTTAGGTCCCAGTTTCCCATAATAGATGTGTCTTGAAGCACACAATGCAGTTTGAAGAAGATTTTGTGAGGATATATCATGATAATCTTAATTTGGTGGGGTTTCAGACCCTCCCCATGTCTGTATGGACCCTCACAGCCTAAAAAGGTCAGTAAGGGATGGTAACAGTCAAAATCATGATGCCTATTGGGTAAATTGGTAAATTCACACAGATATGTTTTATTTGGCATTACAATAACCATGATGTTGTGCTTCACGGGAAAGAATTTAACTTTATAATCAGTACAATGACCCTTCTCGTATCTTATGAATGATTGTGTTTTTACTTCTGCGTAATTGTTACATTCCTCCCAAATGATTGAAACCATGAATTTCTCTTGTATAGGACTAAAATTAATCGCTTCTGTTGGTAGTATATCGACCTTGGTCATTCTAGTCATATTTCCAGGTTTGGTTTATCAATGGCAGGGATGACTATCTTTAATAGTATTTTTTTTCTATTATTTTAAAATATAAAAGTTGGTTGAAATAAAAATGTGATAGAAATGTCAGGCACAAAGGGGTGTTGATGGGGGATTATATAGTAATCTTATGCTATATATTGAGATCTAGTCAGCGATATATAATGTTATTATCCAGCCATTGGTGTCATGCACATCTGAATGAGAACAATGACATTCACAACACAAACTTTGAAGGCAGTTTGATATTCTGCAAGTTTTGTTAATGCGTACAACTATGTTTTATGATTTTGTAGTCTGCATCGCTAAAATAGACCCTTTGGTTACAAAATGTGGCAGAAAATTGCTTTTGGGCATTTTAAAAATGTTTTGTATCAATTGTGGACATTCGAATTTGAGTTATGTGTTGTAGCTCAAATTCAATAATAGCATTAGATTTTTTTTGCTCAGTAAACGAATTATTATAGAAAAATGTACTTATTATCTAATTTTAAGTCAGTTTAAATACTATTTGTTTCATACTGTATAAATATATTGATTTTGAGTGTTTACATGATTTTTTGTAACTATTTTGAATATATTTTTGTGCAAGTATCAAGTCACAAATTTATAATTGTTACTGGTATGTTAGTGGTCTCAGATGTCACACAAATTATGAAATCTTTATTATAAAATGTCTTATTTATAAAAAAAAAAATTAAAGTGGGCATTATCAAGCAAAAAATGGCAAAGAAGGCACAGAATTGTGACGAAGGACAAGAGAAATTAGAGACAGACTTTGCTTGTTCATGTATAAAAAAAGCATTTGATCTACACAAATAACTCATAACACAGTAATGTCTTGGTAAGGTTTTCTGTTCTCAGGCAGAAATCTGAGCTGTGTGTGCAAGTTATGGGCACTTGATGATACATAAACATCAATCCAAAAAATAGGCATTAAATATGATGATAATTATTTGACTATTATATTCACAAATTTGTCACATGACATTTTAGGTTGGTCTGCCAAACTAAGGATAAGAAAAAGATTAAATCAGCAATAGCAAGGATCTCATGATGGAATCTCATGACAAATCAGATCTCAGATTAGATCCAGACAAATTATCTTTTTTGTAAATACCTAAACTTCCTCACAGATTTAGGTTAACATGATTTAAGGACAATTAAAATGGTTTCATCCAAAGTCTCATAAAATATCCAAATGTCTTTGGAACGTATTTATCTTGTGAGAATATTGTTTTAAATTAAACTATATAAAACCACAATTTGATTTCATGGTCAGTGGTTTGTCTCAGATATATGCTAGAGGAAAAACAATTTATTTTTATTTTATTTGACTACATATAAGTGATACATTTGTAAACAAAATAGAATCCATTTCTAAAGAATTAACATTTATTTGCTTATCACCTTCCCAGGGGTTCTTGATAGTACAATGTTATAAACTGAGAGTGAACATTTTATCTGAGAAAAAGGCTCAGACTGGAGAAGTTCTTTATTGTGTGCATATGAATTATTGTTATAATACTTGCATATGTCAATCATATCATTTCATGGAAAATATATTTGAAGCTGATGATATATCATCTAAAGTTGTGTTGTCTTAATATATAAACAGACATTACTACTGCTAAGTCACAGTTTTGCACCAGTTTATGCTGTCTAAAAAAGTACTGCAATAAATTGAAAAATGTAAAAATAACTCCCTTTTCTGAAGCCATAATATAAAATTTGTTACCCAAATTCAAAACTGAAACTCAAAACAGTTATTTTATATGGACTATTTACTATGTGTAAGGCTAATCTGCAATATGCAACCTCGAGGCATTGAAAAAGTGTTTTTAAAATTTAAAGTATTATATAGGAAATTGATATATGCAGTACACCGCAAGGTAACCAGCAAGATCAATGCTCACAGATGCAGACTTGTATATTTTTTCAAAAAAAATGTAACAGTGATTCATATTTAACATTTCCTTTCCTGTAAAATCTTTGATATGCAGTTAATGATCCTATATATAATATGGTAATTTATTTTAAAGTTCAGTGTCACTAAGAAAAAGTCCAAATAGAAATAAAACAATTTTAGGAGACAATCCTTGTCCAACCAAAATATTAGGACAATCAAGGACCTCTCATTGAGATGGGTTTGTGCAGCGGGCGAACAAAGTCAGTAATCATTGGAGGATTGCTCTGATTGGTTCACGCAAATATAGAACAGGACAACCCCAAACAACAAATACATATTTTCAGCATGACTAGAATTCTGGCCAAGATATTCAGGCACCTCTGCTAGGTGGTTTAGTGTTCCATATCTGGGACAGTTATTATTGTCTATAATTTATTAAATAAACTTGTAACATTGTGCCACAC
This sequence comes from Amphiduros pacificus, assembly GCA_949316495.1. NCBI lineage: Eukaryota > Metazoa > Annelida > Polychaeta > Phyllodocida > Hesionidae > Amphiduros > Amphiduros pacificus. The sequence continues at coordinate 10,600,104 of OX439010.1, forward strand.
AACATTATGTGACCATATAATGTCTTTCTTTTTTTTCCTCCCAAAAAATATAACATTTCCTTGTTACTGATCACATGTTGGATACAATTTAGAATCAGGCTTTCTCAATTTCCATAGTAACTGATTGAATCATATTTGAAAGAAGTCTCAAGATTACTGCAATTAAAGCATGGTCTCCACCAGAGGGTGACATGGTGAACCTTTTGCGTGTGCCTCTGGCGGACAGTGTGGCCTACCACCAGCAGTGATTATAAAATCAGAAAATTAAAGAATGATAAATGTGGTGAAATTATATTTAATATTCCTCTTTTTCATTGTTCATATTAATATTCAAATTGCTTGGAATCTATTAGAATATGAAAAGCAAAACAATTAAGAACCTGAAAAGTAGATAACAAAGAAATATTTATTTGCATCATATACAACATTAAAATCTCTTTGAGCCAAAAATCATGATTATTGTAGAAAATTTCAAAATTCCTCATAAGATGCTGTTCAAATTTCCTGTGATTCAAATTTGATTCTATCCTGATATTTTTTCGTTTGTGTAAATTTCTATCAGGATTCTATCATGATATTTGATTCTATCCTGATATTTTTTTGTATTTTTTTGTGTAAAATTAAATAAATTAGTATCACATGATTACAAACATTCTGGAATAAATTAAAGCTGACATCCATCCAGATTTAATAAGAATCCTATGATGGTGGCAAGAATTTAGTCAGGAACTGTGTGCTTTTGGTCCAACACTTCGTTTGTGTAAACTTCTATTGGTCTTTATATGTTATGTCATATATTGAACAATATATCTTGTCCTGGACTCATGTCTTGATATTTTATAGACTGGTTATCTCAGAATTATATTTTAATGCTTTTATTCTGTATATTTATAAATTTAAAACCAAAATATATCTTAATGAATTACTTTTTATCCTAATAATTTTTTCATATTTACTTTTGTTTTGAACAAGAAATTTCTGACATAGCTGAATTTCTGGCAACCGTATCATCCTCAATATACTTTATTTTACCCTCCAAATTTGCATGTCTGGCATAACTTGAATTGCAGGTGAAAGATGGCAAAAGACTGTTTTATTTTAATATGATAACACCAAAAAATGCTTCATCTTTCTCTGAAGAGATAAATATTGTTCTATTACTTATAAATGTCAAAATTGTTTTTGACAGAATATTTTGAATATTCTAGTCAAGAAAAGTGACGTCATCATGTATTAAATCTATTTGACATTTCAGCCAAACTTCTTATACTGTTGGCCACTTGGTCTGTCACACCAGACTCAGATCTGGGGGAATGTTGTGCATCGTTCGAGTGTGCAGTAGAATCTGAACCATCTTGGTGAAATGCACTGTCTTGTGAAGGTTCTACATTCAAGTTAAAACTCTCTCCACCTTCCCTTGACGTTGGGTGGTTTCCAGGAGTACTTGAGTTGGTTCTGTCAGAGTCTGTATCACATATTGAGGAATTTTTTTTAACACCAGATGAATGATTTAAATCTTTCTTTGCACGTCCGTCTATGTTATAATCGAGGTCTGTACGTGTACTCGGAACCTCAAATGACTTTGAATATTCATCGTCGTCTCTATATGACACTGGGGCAGAACTCCCTGCAATACTTTGATCACAACTTGTAATGTCAGAATATTTTTTATTATGATGTCTTTGCTGCATACCAGGTTTCTTTTTACCCAATGTATTGTCCAGGATTCCTTGATTAGGATTATCAATTGAAGATTTTAAAATTTCTGCAAAAAAGTTATCATTTTTTATGGTTCTTGCAATATTCTTTAAGGAATGGGAGGTTTCTGGGTTAGCCTGTGCAGACTCTCGGGCAGCCACTGTCTCTAACCTAAAGTCCTGTCTCACCACTGAAACCTGGTGAGCATACTCAGTCAACCGCTCCATTTGCACATCTCCCAAACCCATGGACATCAATGGAAATACAAAAGGATCATAGGGATAATTCCGAATGATTCCTTCCAAATATTGTTCCCAGTTTAATGGCCCACCTTTCTCTGGTCTGGGGTCAGTAAAATACAAAGATGCATAATTTTCTGGATCCATCCCGCGAAATCTGTCTAAGGCACCGGGCTGCAGTAATTCCGGAGGACATTTGAAAAAAATATGCTGAGTTGAACTGATTCTGCGATATTCTCCGACGTGCATCGGGTGACCTTGAGGAACCGTGAGCGCCTTCATCGCCTTAGTGACCACTTCACTCTTGGCGGTCAACTTGCGACATATCGGCCTGGACATAACAATACAGCCTGGTGATTTCATTATTGCAAATTGCATCCGTGGCTCGAAGTCTATGGGTATCTGTTCGTCAGCATCTTCTTGTGGATCGCCTTGTAATCTGTAGGGTGAACAGAAACTCATCTGCAAAGATTGGAAAAAATATTCTCATTTACTCACAATTTTCCTCACTATATGTTTAAAGGCTTTTATTGCACTTTGACCAGGCCAAAAGTAAATAGTCAAATATTCAGAATTAAGGCATTAACACCACTGTAAATAGTTCGCCTAAATTCCATATTTAATCCATTTACAAATATTGACAGTTCGAATGAATCATCCAAGGTCATTATTAGTTGGAACTATCACCTTTTTGGTTATGCCCAAATGACAAATATGACCCCACAGAATTATGCATGGTTATCACATGACTTTATCTGTTCAGGCACACCTCATGCAAGGCAAAATATGATCATGTCACCACCCCATGTGAATCAATGGATATATTTTACCAAATAGAAACTTGCCTCGATGATTATTTGACCTTTTTCCATAATGTACAAGCAACAAGACTGTCAAGTGTGAATAGAATAGATGGATTCCTCAGGCTAACAAATATATAATAACCTTGTTTTCAACAATGTGCCACGAAAAAAATTAGGAGACAGCGGGTAAATTTTTTTAAATATTTTTTTATATTTTTAAATTTCTTTGTTAAATGTGTCCGAATATATTAAGAATGGATAAATATAAATGAAATTATAACCGAAACTGTGTATTTTTGCAGAGAGAGTCCCAAAACAACTTTGGGGTATCTGGTTTGAAATAGAGTAAGGGGGAAATCAGACACAAGCTTCTTTTTTTAGGCCTCACCGGTAATAATAATAATAATAATAAATTTTGTATAGCGCTGATACCAGACAAGTCTGTTCATAGTGCTGTGTTCAGGACGTGCATCCTGAGGATATGAGTTTTCAGTCTACTCTTAAACGAGGAGACTGAGGTACTAGTCCTAATTTCACTAGGCAAGGAATTCCAAAGTCTAGGGCCGACAGATGAAAAGGCTCTGTCACCCACTGTCCTCAGCCGAGTCTTAGGAACTTGTAAGTGAGTGCCGTCATTTGATCTTAGACAACGTTCCCCCTGTTTAACTAGGAGTAGATCACGCAAGTTAAGTGGCGCCTAAGGCGCAGTAGCACCACACTGATTTATTTGACTAAGAAGAAGATAAAATGCCTACAGATATTGAAGAAAAAACCCACCTGCGGAGATTCGGTGAGACCTGTTAGGTTTCCAATATCAGAGGAAGGATTCCACACTGCATTCCTGGATATAGCGGCCTCATAGTCTGGGCCCCGTCCCTGTAGGGGGAGCCACCCTCCATTCCTGCTTTGATCTTCTCCATCTGACACAACCTCCTCTTTGATTTCAATGATTCTCTTCTTTTTGGATGATTCTAAAATTTGATTGTCACACTTTTTTCTCTTTAACATTCCTTGTATTTGATAATAGTCCTCTCTTGGATATTCCGGTGCCACATTATCCTGTACTTCAGAAGCAGGTGAGGCACTGGAGCTTCCATAAGATTCCACCACCGGAGGCACAGGATGTACCAGATGGGACTTAGTTCTGCCTCCGGTACTCTTACTTCTGTTTTTCTCTACTGTGTGATTCTGTTTTTCACCTTTGTTTTCTTCCACAACAGTTTCATTAATGTTGATGAGGAAGACGTGATCGTCATCGAGGCGAGTGATTCCGAGGAGTCCCTCCACCACAAAGCCGGCCTTATACTGCAGTCCATTGCGACACAGCACCTTAATGGCCTCCTTCAGCAACACCCGTACCTGATCCTGTTCTGCTTTACCCATCATTTTCCTGCTTTATCTGCAAAAATATAAAAAACAACATTCAGTTTGCATGGAATAGTGGTAATTTCATACTTATTACTTAAACCTAGCTTGTTGTACCCCAGAAGTAGTTTAGAAAATGTAGCTTGTTGTATCCCAGATGTAACTTTAAAAGAATGTAGAGCTCTTGATAGACCCCAGATGTAGTTTAGAGAATGTAGCTTGTGGGACCCTACTCTGCATGGCGAGGTAGAGTCATATACTACCTCTGCAGCAATATGTTGTTCTTTGCACAGAATTAATCCGCACATAAGCATGCAATTACCATGTTCGTGCTCATGAACAACAACACAACTGTACACATGCTCATATCAATTTCACATGTTCAAAAGTAATTTAGAATGAATCATTCGTAATTTGGGAGGGTAATATATTTGACATATCTGGTTGAAAGAATATACCATATATATAAATTTGTTCAGGGTTTTTACATCACTTACAACGCTATTTCAGTCAGTTCATGGTGAGGCCTGACATATAAGCTTTGCCCAAGAAGAAAAAGTCGCGATTTTTTCCCCTCCTCCTCCCTTGAGGATTAATGGTCCATCCCCTATTGACTATATTTGTCTGACGATCATTGCTGTCACTCCAATAAACTGACCCACTTTAACCTCTTTGAGCAAACTCGTAAAAAATTATGAACCGATGAAGAGATCAGTAACAAGAAAGTCTTTAAACAAAAGAAAGAATTTGTATGCAATTTCCTTTTTGAAAATGATATTTGTATTTCTCCATCCCCAAATATCACTTGGCCTGGCCCACAGAGAACCGCGTCAGCTTTCAGCGTGTGCGTTGTTTACTTGCAGCTCACTGCAAACTTGTGCTGGTTGATGGTGTCATACCAATGGTCTACATTGATATTTCTCACGGCATGTGCATGAGGCCATGATATAATGCAAATATGATGTACACCATATTTGTGTATGCATCGGTATCCCAAACTCACTATGCAAGAGTACGAATCGATTGCATCACAGAATGACATACACACAGAAATATCTGATCAATGTATATGCACCAGTCCTCGTCGTCTCTGATCACTATATATGCAATTTGTTATGATATCGTCTGTATTATTACATATTTTTAAATATGCTCTAAGAGTTGCAAAGTGGTTTTTTTTTGTATACAGCTATTAGAGCTGTAATAAATATATGTTATGATATAGAATATATTACAACATACTTTATACTATATTGATCAGAGACGACGAGGTGTAATGTGTATACGTCAGTTATTTGTGTACAGTGACCGGCAGCCAAATCCGGACACTTTCATGTTTTTCACTCCCGATTTTCACAAAACCTTTCATAACTGGATAAAAACTGCTCACGTCAATAGAAGATCGTCAGTCTTAAAGGCGTGTAGAGTAAACATGATACCTGTTCAATATTTACAGAATTAGGAGGATATTCATGCATTCAGCAAACCGGCAAACTGTCCGAGTTCACATTGAGTTATATGATGATGTTGGTTACGTCACCACTTCTGACGTCATTTGACAGTGACTCAATCATTTGTGCCGTGAAAACATATAAACACTTTTAACGTTTTGAAAGGAATAGGAATTACAAGATGAAGTGTGAGGCACAATATTCAGCTCAATTGCAATTAGTGCAGCACAGTTTTACTCGCTATTTGACCGAGTTAAAAATGTCCGAGTTTAATCTGCCGGTTTCGGACAGTTGCCGGTCACTGTAGATGCATTTGATTCGTACTCTTGTAATCTTAGTTTAAGAGTGGGTTTGCAGTGTGTGTGTATTGTTTACTTGTAGCTCACTGCACATGCTAGTCAATGACATCTATGATTTACGGCAACTTCAAAATGATGCAAAAATATAAATATCATTTTAAAATAGGAAACTGTGTACAAATTCTTTCTTTTTTTAAAGATTTCCTGTTAGGCCTAATGATTGGCCCGCTGGGAGATATAGCCCGGCGGATTTGGCGGAGTCACCCAATCGTCTGTAACCGACGGATCTGTTGGGTTTTGACGGAAACCACCGGCTTCAATCGTGTGCACCCTTTGATGTTGAAATGAAAAGACTTTGGTTGGCTGAAATCCTGTTGCCAGAGAGTGAGTTGTACATGAGTCATGTGTGAAATATGATGGACAGAGCTTGGTATTTTTGGAGGCAGTGAATTTAGAGTCTATTTTGATGTTGAGTTTGGGAATATTGGTAATCAGTCAGAACCTCACACATCCAGCCCCCCAAAAAACAGGTTACCTCAGCTATCTGGTTTGTGATTTCCAACTCAACAATGGGAAATTACCTTTGATGTTTGTTCTCTTCTCCTCGAAACCAATAACCTGCTTACTGCTACATGTATATAAAAAAATGCTTCATAGTTAGTTGGGTATTATAAAGAAGATACTGCTGTAGACAAATTGTTTGGTGGGATGAAAAGCTGCAACAACCAGTTGACAAATTATGAAATGTAAGGCGCTGTTGAACCATCATAAGTGTGATCAAGAGTCAAAACGCTCTGCGATATAAAAATTCTATGTCTTTTCTTCATTGCACAAAAGATGCATTATATATATTATACAGGAAAGACGAGGAATACAAAGAATAAATGCAATGTATCCATCAGGGAGTAAAGTTACAATCTCCATACTTTAATTTAACCACACATTTATTCAGTTTTGATCAGATACACCTTTAAGACAAACAGATGGGTCCCCAGTCGAGACTGGCATCCATGCAAACTTCCTGTCAAAATCAGGGGATTTTGTTCTTTTTGTTCTCTGTATTACATGCAAGCTAGTTCACAAAATATAGTATGCCACATCTATTCGATTGAAGATGAAGTGGACGATGATGTTTGACAGAAGCGATAAGGGTCAGTTTAAGTTTCAGCTGCATTTTCAACTCGGAGTCTGCAGTGGTGGACCCACGTGGAAATGACACACCTGTGCTCCATGCTTTCATGCTAGCTACCAGTACAGTACAGAAGAATATTGTTCATCTACATCTACATCTGTAAGTTTACTCAGCAAAACCATTCGGCATCCCACCGAGAGAACAAGATTGCATTAAGGGATCCTGGTTCTTGCACAAACCTTTAATATAATCTGACAAGGGAGTTCCTGAAAGCTGCCAGATGAAGAAGAAGATTATTATTTTCTCATCACATGTTATTGATAACTAAGACAAACCAATATTTTATACTTCAGCCTCACCAGCAGGAACTCCTGTAAGGGCAACGTGGTCATGATGGATCAAGAGGAATTACTAGCACCGGTAAGTTAATTTAGAAATAAAAAATTAAAGTAGAAATGATATTATAAAATCTATTTCCTTGTCTAAATAAAGAAGGGAGTCTAAATGTCTAAATAAGAAGGATCATGTCTGTCATGAATAGAAAAAAATTAACTTTCCAAAATCAAGGTCCCATTCTTGTTGCCAGCAAAAAAATATGAGCTGATCTGGCACATGTATAACAAATTGATATATGGATTGATATTTTAATTGTATAGTCTACTGAATGTTAGACCACTCTATTTGACTTATCAACTGTTACATAATTTAAATGTAGGTGAATTATTCAAATTATTTCCAAGTACTCATTACAGTGCACAAGAAATGTTATTATTCACACAGTTACACACTTATCATGTTTGAAGAAATAGCCTCACATGCAAGATAACTTCAGAGCAAAAACATAGGATATATTGGTTGAGGTACCATACATGTCTTAAATGTCAAGTAAATATGCAATACGTAGTCTTTCTGTATGAAAATACAGGAGTTATGGAGATATTTATCTTGTCCATTATAATAAGAAAACAAAATCATTAGCCCCTCTAATATTTTTTCACAATTGTAATATTAAGTTCACAGTTGACAGCATAAAGCCAGGGCTTTAGTCCATCAATCACCAACTTTGTTTGGTCCAGTGGATACCATGCTGCTTTTGAACCCCAATTGGCCATATTTTTGGAATACATTGGCCTTAATTGACATTAAAAGAAAATTATAATAAATTTATATCAAAAATTTATCTTATCAGATAAATTAAAACTAATATGTAATAAGGGGTATGGATGTGTTTATGATTTCAATGTGCGATTCACAACTGTAACAACTCAGAATGACCACGATATTACAATATCTAAAGGCATATCTTTTTCTTCACTTCAAATTTAATTATCCTAATCATTTATATATCTTTACAGGTCATATCATTGGATAAAACAGGACAAGAGATGGAGGTAAATTTCTTAAGGAAAAAGGGTGAATACTGTCTTTGGCCTTCCATCAAAGATATTCGCTGGGTGCCAGTTGGTGATGCAGTTAGCTTATTACCTCCATACATGCATAGAGATCGGAACTGGTTCATGTAAGTTTTGGTAATAAACATGATAAATCTGTAAAAAAAAATTAAATGGTAGCTGTTGGACTACAGTAGAGCCCGAAGAGTGTCATACTGCCAATTATACTGATACATTTTAAACATGTTCAGTTTGCTAATAAGCAAAGTGAAACAAACCATATTGACTCATGATAATTTTAGAATAAGACTTATGATAATTTTTAACCCTCAAAAGAGTTTCAAAATCATAAATGACATCTATAAGTATACTCGGAAAAACCAATTAGCATCCCGCTAGTAGTTCAAATTGCACTAGGGGATTCATCTGGTCTATTTCAGCTGCTAGACACCAGGCTTAACACTCTGGGACCTTTATCTTAACCTGAAGTAACCGGAAAGTCACCATAAATGCAATATTTCTATGTGTGGTGTTGATGTTTGCTATTTGAGTGTAAAAACCCGTTCAGGTGTCAGGTTCATTTGACCTTGAAAATAGTTAAAGGTGATTCAATATCAAACACATTTAAGCCTCTGTTTGAGGTTGCTCACTTAGTCCAAGTTCAAGGTCAAGATCTGTAATACTGTTACAGTGATTATGCTCTCCGGTAGAGCAAATACTCTAGTAAGGATATTGTTGTCTTCAAGTGGACATGATGAAGATCTAGATCATGGCATAGAATACATGAGCGAGAAATGTTAGGATGCACTTTATAAATATTTATTATTATAAATATTCATTATTTAGCCTTTAAATAGGTAACTGTGATCTATTTATTCAAAATGTGACATTAAGTATCCAAATTGTGTAAGATAAATGTGGCAATAAATGCTTTTCCTGAGAAATGTCACATTTTGGTGATCATGAAAATTTATCCCTTGTGACCAGGAAGCTCATAGTCGTCTTAATTCTGAACCAACTGTAGTTCAATCACAAATGCAAAGTTCAATGGATATTACTACATTGTTACAGTCAGGATACCCTTACTAGAGTATTTGCTCTACCGGAGAGCATAATAAAAGTAACAATATTACAGATCTTGACCTTGCCCCAAAATCAACTATTCATCAAAGCAATTTTATAAATTAATATGACATTGCAATTCTATCCTACAGGTGATCCTCCACAGCAAATATGAACAACCTCTAGTTTGTTGAGGAAATTTCCATATAAATAATCATCTATCAGTATATAACTCCAAGGATTTATGACATTGATAATATAACATTGTAGGTAATTATATGTGGTATTTCAGATGAAAGTTCTGTGGAGCTGAAGAATCTCAGGAAGAAATGCTACAAGAAAGTAAGGTTAACTTTTTAATATATGCATTTTAGATGATAGATAATGAAAATGCTTTGTTTTGTTTTGAGAAGACATGACTCAAAGCAGTGGAAACAATGACGAAATGCAAAACTGTGAATGCTGATAATTGGAATCAGTGAAAATATCGGACATAGCGGATCAATTTTAATTGCGTTTTAAATGATAAATAAAGGTATTTACCCAATATTATCACAAGTTATGCTTTTGCTTTGTGAATGCAAACAGAAACTTATCTTGGTTATCCCATTTTTCTCACATTTGATTAATGGAAATCAACAAATGTGTGTGTACTCCCTTGCTTATTTACTTTTTTTGATGAATTCACACAAATAAGCATCTTATAACCTATTTAGAAAGACCCTGATTTATATTCCCCCTTTGTTTGCCTATAACTACTTAGCTATGAAGTCATCCGAGGTTTTTGAATAGCGCTAGATTGATTTCAAACAGATCTAACCTACTTTGAGCCTTTTCTGGGGTCACTGGGCAGCACTTGAGGTACAGAACTCTGCAGATAGCACAACTTCTGAGTTTTCTCTCTTTTCGCACCCAGCTTTACTAGGCCTCTTCAATATAAGCCTAGCGATGACGCAACCAGTTGTCGTACTATTTGGGCGCTCATGAATATTAACGACCTCAATATTCAAGTTACGTTATCGTATCGTGCACGTACTGTCCAACTGAAAGGCTGTAATTACGTCAACGCACCTGCACGTGCAGTTGGATACATTCAAGGGGCAGGGCTAATGGAACGGGCCTGTTTGATCATATCTGATTGCATAATCGGAGAGGGTGTTATATACTGAACCCGATGCAAAGGAGAGTATCTTTTCGCAGATATTAAATAATCCAATGTGTCAAGATTTTTATTTGTGTACATTTTTTTTGATAAACCAAATATAAGAATTACTTCATAATACCTTTAAAGTAGTTATGTATACCACAGACATATATTTGGCCTGTTTAATTTCAGCCATTAAAAATATATTTTCACTGCCTTGACATTGACTAATTAGTGTCATATTAAGGTTGAATTCCCATATCCAGGAATAGTATGCCTTCTTTGGTCATGGTTTGTTCTACATTGCTTTGGAGACGAGTCATCAGTCATTTTTCTACTTTCAAAACAAAAGCTCATCAGGACAGATGAAAATAGAAAAATAGAAAATAGAAAAATAGAAAATGTGGAAAATAGAAAAATAGAAAAAATTTGCAAATATCTTGAAGAATAATCTTGATTTGTATGTTTTATTTAAAACATTGAATTATTTAAAACTTTGGTGTATTGCTCGAAATTTGGGCAAGAAGTCATCTGTGGCATTGATGGATCCGCAGGAGGGATCTGTGTGGGAGTTTGTGATAGACAGGGACAATATGTGTATAGGAGAGGTTGACTACCAGGGATATAACCAGATGTTAATATGTACATCTGTTTCATCTTTCTAGTGCCATGACATAAAATCATGACAAAGGCTCATAATTGTAAATATATCTGTTGCATAATGTACTGTCGTTGACACAGCATGGTCCCTGGTACAGTTCTTATTATTCTCACATTGACATCCCAAGGATTTCCCATGAAATAACAATGAATTATGTAGTGCATATGTGCAAACAGATTTATACATAGGGGTAGCATTTTCGGTAATAAAATCTCCAAACAAATGTGATTTTGCAATGCAGGATTGCATGTTGCTTTTCTATGAATTTGGTTAAGAATATTTTGCTTGTTAATTGACAAAACACTAATTGTTAAACATATATTTTGTAGGGTCTGGGCTGGTATTTCCAGGAATGGACCATCAGGTAGATATTTTGTTACTGTCCCTTATTGAAATATTCATAAAATGCAGATTGCTTAAAAATACAAATCAGGTCGGATATGATCAGAATATCATGAAAACACAGGGGATAGGAGAGAGTACATATTGGGAACTACTTATTCATATCAAATATGCCAAAATGTCAATGAATGAGCTAAATTATTCCAATTTAAATCAAATTGTAGAGTTACTGGTGATGCCAGGCTGTATAGATTCAGAGGTGTACGTGGAACAAGTCATAAAACCTATTGTGAAGCCTTTCATGGATAATAATTATGGGCGGTAAATGACAATAATCATTCATTATTTGTTTATCAGTTTGCTGATATTTCTGTTTTGAAGGAGATACTTCTTTAATTGTTATATTTAAATTTGAATACTATAATAATATAAACTAAATAAACATAGAATATTTATGTTTTCAGATTTTACCAAGACAATGCCCCATGTCGTAAGAGCAAAGTGAGCATGGCATGCTTTCAAGTCTTGGGGATAGATCTTGTGAACCCAACTCCATGCAGTCCTGACCTGAACCCAATAGAAAATTTGTGGTAAGACTAAATGACATCTATTTGTATTTGCCTGTGGTCCACACCCACTCTCCTGGGAGTAATTTCTTATTCCACAGGGGTTTGCTATCTCCGTAATTAATATGTAAACAGTATTCCCAGCTTCTCTTGCAATACTCATGCAAACATATCAAAGAAAACACACACCCCTTGTAATGTTTGACACCTAAACACCTGTTTAATATTTCTCAATTTCAAGTGATGTTACACTGTAAGTAACTCCTCATGTTGGCATCAATGTGTAAGATCTGACACCTGAATGTTGAGTGAGGGTCACATGTGGGTCACAGTATGGTGCCCAGTAGCACGCCCCAGCCTCTTGTAAATTAATTGGTTAATTTTTTTACGCTATAGGGATGTGGTCAAGTGGGGGAACTACAGGGCTCAACACTGATGATAAAAGATTGTCATTTTCAATAATTAACATGCTTAGCTGTTTTGTGTCTGCACTGACATATTCATTTTTATTGGTACATCTAAAATATATTGAACAATACTGTACTGTACAGTTATTCTTACCATCAAACTATCCTTCATGTTGCAATTTAGTTACTAAATATCTATTTCGAATCTGAAAAACAAATTTCATCTGCCCTAGCGCATCCCACTTGGCTGCACTAGGTAAACACGCACTGCAGGTGTCGTAATTGTGTATTCACTGATTGCTTGGTCGTTTGCCTGGTTGTTTGCAAAGTATAATCTGTTTTCTTCAATATCCAGTTGAAAAAAATCATTTCATTCTGTTTTCAGTCAGTTGTCACACTTTAAAATGGACAAGAATTTTAGCTTTCTCAGAACTGAAATGGCTGCCAATGTTAAGACTAATTTAGACCATGTGACTAAATTTCACCCTCCACTTTTTAATCAATGTGGGGAGTGATTTTTCACTGTTTCAAGAGTGTTTTTATCTGGTGATGTTTCCTGGCATTTTTACTGTTACAAACATTTGGAAAATTCTTGTGATCAAATTTAAATTGTCATCGCTGATTTATCAGGCTTGTACACCTTTAAAAGTTGAACTAGCAGGGCAGTCATATTCAAAAATAGGTAAGGAATATTTGTAGTGAGGTTTCAATAAATGTCCCTCCAAGATTATTATGCAAACAGTGAATTTCCAAGAAGAAGGCTGGAGAATTAAAAAAAACCCATTTAATTTGAATAAAAAAGTATATATATATATATATATATATATATATATATATATATATATATATATATATATATATATATATATATATATATATATATATATATATATATATATATATATATATATATATATATATATATATATATATATATATATATATATATATATATATATATATATATATATATATATATATATATATGCAAACACTTGCATCATGTTTAATCACAAAGAAGATCAAATAGATTAATGTTCAAATAGAATAATGAGACCAGATTCATTGTGCTTGTCTTGATGGCTAATATACTTGGCCAATGTCAAAGTGGTTCATTCATGTACCCGTCAAATGTTTCCATAGATCCGTTACAAGGTGATTGTATATGTTTTATCTCTAGACATTTAGATTTACATTATATATCTGGTGTACTCTTCTGTCAATGCCTTGGTACAATTTATATCCTGCACCATCAAAAATGTAATTTAATGCAATTATGCTGGCCAGCTCACAGTTTGTTAACAAACCTAGTTTATTTTTTTATTTTTTATTTTTTTATAAATTTTATTTAATTCTCATTCTAGCATATTATTGTTTACAGATAGTGTTACATTTAAAATAGCTTTCTAAGAATATTCACAATTTTTATCTTTCCCATTCTTTAGAGTATGTTCATCTTACCCCTTAATTGTCCTTTCAGTCTGTGTATTATATCAAGAGGAGTTTCCCAGTTCCCATCATATTTACATGAATTTCTGCATTTCCATATTAACCACTTTGTCTCACCAATTATGTAGTTTGTCACAATGTTATTCAAAGTGTCTTTTGGCCCACTCTTTCCAAGTGTCCCAAACATGATTATTTCAAATCCAATTTTGATATTTACATTGTCTATTGACAAACCTAGTTTAAGTATACATTACACTGTTTATTTAAAATTGGCACATTTAAAATGAATAAATCCAAACTAATCTACTTTGTGCCATAGTTTACACTGATTCATTGTAAGATAGTGTGAATGGGGTAACACAGTTGCCGCTCATACAGATAGATTACTGAGATCAGAAGTTTTTAGAAGAAGAAACAGGTGTACTCATACACCCCTCCTCTATAAACATCTTGTATTTGACATGGTCATGGTGGAATCCCATGAGACATTCATCCTCAGGCTTACCATTACCAAGAAATTACATTTTGGACACAATCATAGTCACTGAATAATCAAGAAAAAAGTACCTTCCCATTAAAGTAAAGGGGGCATTTCATGAAGGGTTTATAGATCAAGATTATCCATGGTTGCAGCATCTGTTGTAACCTATTATCATGTGTGCCTATTACCTTTCCCTGGGGGGTATTTTTCGTATATTGTATGCCCTAGTTTGCACTTTAGGAAGAAAATTGTTATAGTGGGCTATGTCATTAACATTACATTACAGTAATTGGAGAGGTCCTCGAGTTGCCAAACTTGCCTTTCCAGCCACTAGATGGAGTGGCAGGCCAGAACAATTTCCAAGCTTTGAATTGAATTTGTCAATTATATAATAGCTGTGATAAGACGTTTTGATAGTATGCATAAACTGTCCAAATCGTTTGTGTGACAGATCATACTAAGAATATAACACTGCCCAAAAAATAATTTTAATTAACTAGATGGTTTTTACCCCTGAGCAAATTTTGTCCAAGGGGTAGTGTTAGAGCATGATACGTACACAACAAATCATGAAATCATAAATGTATTTCATCAACATCTCAAACAAAGATAGTATCACTAAACTAAAACAATGAATGCATGTTATCATTGTCAAGAAATAGCTCCCATTTCTGCATGTCATCCCTAAATTTCCTCTCCTCGCACTCCACCAGGTTGTCATGTCAAGGACCTGCGACATGACAATTCAGTGAGGTAGCACTAAATCTGCTACAAGTAGGTCTCATCATGAAATGACTGAAATAATGTTGAAAGTGATGTAAAACAAACAAACAAACAAAAAACCTCTTGCTATTAGTGGAGGGGTCAGTGGTCACTGACTGGAACCTTTTGTGATTAGAAGTTAGATAAATAAAAAAAACAGCACTTGTAATCGATTTTTTTTTTCAGGAATGAAATGAAGTAGTACCTCCGGAATGAGCTCATGCCAAGTAATTTGCAGGAATTAATTGCTGGCGTAGAGCTTGAAAGTGACCACAGAGAAATGTAAGCGTTACATTTACCACGTTCTCAACAAGGTTATTCCAGAAGTTATCAAATTGAACGGAATGGCCACTGGAATATAGAAATTCAGTATCATAAAAGTATCTAAATATCTTAAAAATGTATATATTTGGACTTTGAATAATAAAACATTTATTTAATGAAACTATTTCTGTCTTGTATGTTTTAAAAACAAAAATGATTCTGACCGAAAACAGGTTCTTTATCCATGATTAGATATGCAGGATCTGATGAAATATGTTAATTATCTGAAATAGTAAAAATATTTCACTATAAATGATTCATGATCTATTTAGAATTTTATGTTTTTAGATAATGTGATTTTAGCCAAAGATCATTTCAATATTTTTGTGCCGATAACCAACTGCTGAACACCTCCATTGACATACTATATGAGTGCTGCACATGTGGACCACATCTACAGTGTTCATGTTAGCACGGTGCAGTATCTAAGCATGACAGGTAATGGCATGTCTTTGAGGGGTTGCATACATCATTACCCAAATCAGTGTGAAATGATAATGACTTTAATCTTTCGCTGCTTAACCCTCATGCTGATATACTTTATGACTTTCATGACTTTATGCAACACAGCTTTTATGGAATATTCTTTTGGGAATCAGGATATATTAAGTGATTTCTTGAAAATAAACCAATATTGATTTTAAACCAAGACCTTAGACTGAAAAGAAGCATGTTCCACATTCATATAAGAAATATGAGAACTTTAGATGTTAAAAGTTTTTAACAGTAAGCATATTATGATTATATCATGACCACACGCACATGCATGTTCATTTAAACAAAATAATCTAGTTTTTCTAGTTGCCTTACAAACCGGCAATTTCATGTGAATTCTTTTTTTAATTGAAAATTTTCCTTGATGTGTTAAAAGTTAAATAATTGATAAAACAAAAAAGGAAATGTTCAAAGGAAAGTTATTAAATACAAAAGAATGATATTAATTTAGAAGTGAACTTTGGAAAACTAGGCAAGGATAGAATTTTCATCCATCCAAAGAAACCAAGAATGCTGGAAATGCAATTCACATCAGTCAAAGGTGGGTGCTTGCCCACTGTAATTTATGTTTGATGAAGAAACTGGATCCCCATTGTAACGCGTTAAACCTTCAATTAAGAGAAGACAGGAAAAAAAGTGAAATAAGATTATGTGGGTGGGGGGGGGGGGGGGGGGGGGGGAAGTAGTAAGAAATATAATTATGATAATCAAGTTAGAAGATTGTATCAGATAGTATAATTATCACCATTATTAGATTCAAATTTCTTTTCATGATCAAATCTTATTGTAATATTTATGGTAAACATAGTTTCAATAAGTTCGAGCCAAACATCAAACATCTTGTCTCCGTTCATTTGTGATGATATTGTGCAATGCACAAGGTATGCCAGAGTAGAACATGCCATACATGTTTAAAAAATTATTTCTGGCCAAAAATTAAAGTTCCTCACATTTAAGACTATTTGAAACTGAGATACAAAATCTGCATATTTATTTTAAATTGTAAACCTGAAGTAAGACCTAATTCAATTGAATTTTCTACAGATAATTGCTCATCTTTAAAATGACATCTATCACATAATTGATTTATGATGTGATATAATAGATTGAAAAATGCACAGTGTAAAGAGACAATGTCCAGTCAGCCATGTCTCTTTTAACTGTGTATTTTCTACTCAACCAAATGTACGTATGTACAAAAGATGTTAGTGCAGTTCACAGATTACAGGTCTTAGTGCAGCTCATAGATATCTTATGACAATTTGATTATAACAAATCATTTTGACATACAATATTCATAAGGCCTTTTGAGTTTCTTCAAGGAGAAATTGAGCATATCAATCTGAATATTTCAATAACAGTGACTGATGTTTATTTTATCACCCTAAACACTGAATTAAAAGATATTATTGTTTATTCACCTCTATATCCTATGGTTTCATGAGAGTGTTTTCCATATAGATATTTATTTAGTGTTTACTAGCTTGATGTGAACTCTAAAGTGTAGAATGCTATTGAACATTTGTACAAATTTTGTGTATAGTAATTTTGAATATATGTATGAAACACTATTTCTAATGTGATTTTTGCAGAAAATGCAGGAACATACCCTGCTTGGTGTTTAAATCTTTTAGATCAGTAAGCAGATAACCATTTGATGTAAGCCACAGGCAAAGATAATCACACTATCAGCTCCCCAGTTCCCTTCCATGTGATGTAAGCCACAGGCAGAGTATCTTGATAATCACACTATCAGCTCCCCAGTTCCCTCCCATGTGATGTAAGCCACAGGCAGAGTATCTTGATAATCACACTATCAGCTCCCCAGTTCCCTCCCATGTGATGTAAGCCACAGGCAGAGTATCTTGATAATCACACTATCAGCTCCCCAGTTCCCTCCCATGGGATGTAAGCCACAGGCAGAGTATCTTGATAATCACACTATCAGCTCCCCAGTTCCCTCCCATGTGATGTAAGCCACAGGCAGAGTATCTTGATAATCACGTTATCAGCTCCCCAGTTCCCTCCCATGTGATGTAATCCACAGGCAGAGTATCTTGATAATCACGCTATCAGCTCCCCAGTTCCCTCCCATGTGATGTAAGCCACAGGCAGAGCTTCTCGATAATCACACTATCAGCTCCCCAGTTCCCTCCCATGTGATGTAAGCCACAGGCAGAGTATCTTGATAATCACACTATCAGCTCCCCAGTTCCCTCCCATGGGATGTAAGCCACAGGCAGAGTATCTTGATAATCACACTATCAGCTCCCCAGTTCCCTCCCATGTGATGTAAGCCACAGGCAAAGCTTCTTGATAATCACGCTATCAGCTCCCCAGTTCCCTCCCATGTGATGTAAGCCACAGGCAAAGCTTTTTGATAATCACACTATTAGCTCCCCAGTTCCCTCCCATGTGATGTAAGCCACAGGCAGAGTATCTTGATAATCACACTATCAGCTCCCCAGTTCCCTCCCATGTGATGTAAGCCACAGGAAAAGCTTCTTGATAATCACACCATCAGCTCCCCAGTTCCCTCCCATGTGATGTAAGCCACAGGCAGAGTATCTTGATAATCACACTATCAGCTCCCCAGTTCCCTCCCATGTGATGTAAGCCACAGGCAAAGCTTCTTGATAATCACACTATCAGCTCCCCAGTTCCCTCCCATGGGATGTAAGCCACAGGCAGAGTATCTTGATAATCACACTATCAGCTCCCCAGTTCCCTCCCATGTGATGTAAGCCACAGGCAGAGTATCTTGATAATCACGTTATCAGCTCCCCAGTTCCCTCCCATGTGATGTAATCCACAGGCAGAGTATCTTGATAATCACGCTATCAGCTCCCCAGTTCCCTCCCATGTGATGTAAGCCACAGGCAGAGTATCTTGATAATCACACTATCAGCTCCCCAGTTCCCTCCCATGTGATGTAAGCCACAGGCAAAGCTTCTTGATAATCACGCTATCAGCTCCCCAGTTCCCTCCCATGTGATGTAAGCCACAGGCAAAGCTTCTTGATAATCACACTATTAGCTCCCCAGTTCCCTCCCATGTGATGTAAGCCACAGGCAGAGTATCTTGATAATCACACTATCAGCTCCCCAGTTCCCTCCCATGTGATGTAAGCCACAGGCAAAGCTTCTTGATAATCACACCATCAGCTCCCCAGTTCCCTCCCATGTGATGTAAGCCACAGGCAGAGTATCTTGATAATCACACTATCAGCTCCCCAGTTCCCTCCCATGTGATGTAAGCCACAGGCAGAGTATCTTGATAATCACACTATCAGCTCCCCAGTTCCCTTCCATGTGATGTAAGCCACAGGCAGAGTATCTTGATAATCACACTATCAGCTCCCCAGTTCCCTCCCATGTGATGTAAGCCACAGGCAGAGTATCTTGATAATCACACTATCAGCTCCCCAGTTCCCTCCCATGTGATGTAAGCCACAGGCAGAGTATCTTGATAATCACACTATCAGCTCCCCAGTTCCCTCCCATGTGATGTAAGCCACAGGCAGAGTATCTTGATAATCACACTATCAGCTCCCCAGTTCCCTCCCATGTGATGTAAGCCACAGGCAAAGCATCTTGATAATCACACTATCAGCTCCCCAGTTCCCTCCCATGTGAAGTAAGCCACAGGCAAAGCTTCTTGATAATCACACTATCAGCTCCCCAGTTCCCTCCCATGTGATGTAAGCCACAGGCAAAGCTTCTTGATAATCACACTATCAGCTCCTCAGTTCCCTCCCATGTGATGTAAGCCACAGGCAAAGTATCTTGATAATCACACTATCAGCTCCCCAGTTCCCTCCCATGTGAAGTAAGCCACAGGCAGAGTATCTTGATAATCACACTATCAGCTCCTCAGTTCCCTCCCATGTGATGTAAGCCACAGGCAAAGTATCTTGATAATCACACTATCAGCTCCCCAGTTCCCTCCCATGTGAAGTAAGCCACAGGCAGAGTATCTTGATAATCACACTATCAGCTCCTCAGTTCCCTCCCATGTGATGTAAGCCACAGGCAGAGTATCTTGATAATCACACTATCAGCTCCTCAGTTCCCTCCCATGTGATGTAAGCCACAGGCAAAGTATCTTGATAATCACACTATCAGCTCCCCAGTTCCCTCCCATGTGATGTAAGCCACAGGCAGAGTATCTTGATAATCACACTATCAGCTCCCCAGTTCCCTCCCATGTGATGTAAGCCACAGGCAGAGTATCTTGATAATCACACTATCAGCTCCCCAGTTCCCTTCCATGTGATGTAAGCCACAGGAAAAGCTTCTTGATAATCACACTATTAGCTCCCCAGTTCCCTCCCATGTGATGTAAGCCACAGGCAGAGTATCTTGATAATCACACTATCAGCTCCCCAGTTCCCTCCCATGTGATGTAAGCCACAGGCAAAGCATCTTGATAATCACACTATCAGCTCCCCAGTTCCCTCCCATGTGAAGTAAGCCACAGGCAGAGTATCTTGATAATCACACTATCAGCTCCTCAGTTCCCTCCCATGTGATGTAAGCCACAGGCAAAGTATCTTGATAATCACACTATCAGCTCCCCAGTTCCCTTCCATGTGATGTAAGCCACAGGCAGAGTATCTTGATAATCACACTATCAGCTCCCCAGTTCCCTCCCATGTGATGTAAGCCACAGGCAAAGCTTCTTGATAATCACACTATCAGCTCCCCCGTTCCCTCCCATGTGATGTAAGCCACAGGCAGAGCTTCTTGATAATCACACTATCAGCTCCCCAGTTCCCTTCCATGTGATGTAAGCCACAGGCAAAGCTTCTTGATAATCACGTTATCAGCTCCCCAGTTCCCTCCCATGTGATGTAAGCCACAGGCAAAGCATCTTGATAATCACACTATCAGCTCCCCAGTTCCCTCCCATGTGATGTAAGCCACAGGCAAAGCATCTTGATAATCACACTATCAGCTCCCCAGTTCCCTCCCATGTGATGTAAGCCACAGGCAAAGCTTCTTGATAATCACACTATCAGCTCCCCAGTTCCCTCCCATGTGATGTAAGCCACAGGCAGAGTATCTTGATAATCACACTATCAGCTCCCCAGTTCCCTCCCATGTGATGTAAGCCACAGGCAGAGTATCTTGATAATCACACTATCAGCTCCCCAGTTCCCTCCCATGTGATGTAAGCCACAGGCAAAGCTTCTTGATAATCACACTATCAGCTCCCCAGTTCCCTTCCATGTGATGTAAGCCACAGGCAAAGCTTCTTGATAATCACTCTATCAGCTCCCCAGTTCCCTCCCATGTGATGTAAGCCACAGGCAAAGCATCTTGATAATCACACTATCAGCTCCCCAGTTCCCTTCCATGTGATATAAGCCACAGGCAAAGCTTCTTGATAATCACACTATCAGCTCCCCAGTTCCCTTCCATGTGATATAAGCCACAGGCAAAGCATCTTGATAATCACACTATCAGCTCCCCAGTTCCCTTCCATGTGATATAAGCCACAGGCAAAGCATCTTGATAATCACACTATCAGCTCCCCAGTTCCCTCCCATGTGATGTAAGCCACAGGCAAAGCTTCTTGATAATCACACTATCAGCTCCCCAGTTCCCTCCCATGTGATGTAAGCCACAGGCAAAGCATCTTGATAATCACACTATCAGCTCCCCAGTTCCCTCCCATGTGATGTAAGCCACAGGCAAAGCATCTTGATAATCACACTATCAGCTCCCCAGTTCCCTCCCATGTGATGTAAGCCACAGGCAAAGCATCTTGATAATCACACTATCAGCTCCCCAGTTCCCTCCCATGTGATGTAAGCCACAGGCAAAGCATCTTGATAATCACACTATCAGCTCCCCAGTTCCCTTCCATGTGATGTAAGCCACAGGCAAAGCATCTTGATAATCACACTATCAGCTCCCCAGTTCCCTTCCATGTGATGTAAGCCACAGGCAAAGCATCTTGATAATCACACTATCAGCTCCCCAGTTCCCTCCCATGTGATGTAAGCCACAGGCAAAGCATCTTGATAATCACACTATCAGCTCCCCAGTTCCCTTCCATGTGATGTAAGCCACAGGCAGAGTATCTTGATAATCACACTATCAGCTCCCCAGTTCCCTCCCATGTGATGTAAGCCACAGGCAGAGTATCTTGATAATCACACTATCAGCTCCCCAGTTCCCTCCCATGTGATGTAAGCCACAGGCAAAGCATCTTGATAATCACACTATCAGCTCCCCAGTTCCCTTCCATGTGATGTAAGCCACAGGCAGAGTATCTTGATAATCACACTATCAGCTCCCCAGTTCCCTCCCATGTGATGTAAGCCACAGGCAGAGTATCTTGATAATCACACTATCAGCTCCCCAGTTCCCTCCCATGTGATGTAAGCCACAGGCAAAGCATCTTGATAATCACACTATCAGCTCCCCAGTTCCCTCCCATGTGATGTAAGCCACAGGCAGAGTATCTTGATAATCACACTATCAGCTCCCCAGTTCCCTCCCATGTGATGTAAGCCACAGGCAAAGCATCTTGATAATCACACTATCAGCTCCCCAGTTCCCTCCCATGTGATGTAAGCCACAGGCAGAGTATCTTGATAATCACACTATCAGCTCCCCAGTTCCCTCCCATGTGATGTAAGCCACAGGCAAAGCATCTTGATAATCACGCTATCAGCTCCCCAGTTCCCTCCCATGTGATGTAAGCCACAGGCAAAGCATCTTGATAATCACACTATCAGCTCCCCAGTTCCCTTCCATGTGATGTAAGCCACAGGCAAAGCATCTTGATAATCACACTATCAGCTCCCCAGTTCCCTCCCATGTGATGTAAGCCACAGGCAAAGCTTCTTGATAATCACACTATCAGCTCCCCAGTTCCCTTCCATGTGATGTAAGCCACAGGCAGAGCTTCTTGATAATCACACTATCAGCTCCCCAGTTCCCTCCCATGTGATGTAAGCCACAGGCAAAGCTTCTTGATAATCACACTATCAGCTCCCCAGTTCCCTTCCATGTGATGTAAGCCACAGGCAGAGTATCTTGATAATCACACTATCAGCTCCCCAGTTCCCTCCCATGTGATGTAAGCCACAGGCAGAGTATCTTGATAATCACACTATCAGCTCCCCAGTTCCCTCCCATGTGATGTAAGCCACAGGCAGAGTATCATGATAATCACACTATCAGCTCCCCAGTTCCCTTCCATGTGATGTAAGCCACAGGCAGAGTGTCTTGATAATCACACTATCAGCTCCCCAGTTCCCTCCCATGTGATGTAAGCCACAGGCAAAGCTTCTTGATAATCACACTATCAGCTCCCCAGTTCCCTCCCATGTGATGTAAGCCACAGGCAGAGTATCTTGATAATCACACTATCAGCTCCCCAGTTCCCTCCCATGTGATGTAAGCCACAGGCAGAGTATCTTGATAATCACACTATCAGCTCCCCAGTTCCCTCCCATGTGATGTAAGCCACAGGCAGAGTATCATGATAATCACACTATCAGCCCCCCAGTTCCCTCCCATGTGATGTAAGCCACAGGCAGAGTATCTTGATAATCACACTATCAGCTCCCCAGTTCCCTCCCATGTGATGTAAGCCACAGGCAAAGCATCTTGATAATCACACTATCAGCTCCCCAGTTCCCTCCCATGTGATGTAAGCCACAGGCAGAGTTTCTTGATAATCACACTATCAGCTCCCCAGTTCCCTCCCATGTGATGTAAGCCACAGGCAAAGCTTCTTGATAATCACACTATCAGCTCCCCAGTTCCCTCCCATGTGATGTAAGCCACAGGCAAAGCATCTTGATAATCACACTATCAGCTCCCCAGTTCCCTCCCATGTGATGTAAGCCACAGGCAAAGCATCTTGATAATCACACTATCAGCTCCCCAGTTCCCTCCCATGTGATGTAAGCCACAGGCAAAGCTTCTTGATAATCACACTATCAGCTCCCCAGTTCCCTCCCATGTGATGTAAGCCACAGGCAAAGCTTCTTGATAATCACACTATCAGCTCCCCAGTTCCCTCCCATGTGATGTAAGCCACAGGCAAAGCTTCTTGATAATCACACTATCAGCTCCCCAGTTCCCTCCCATGTGATGTAAGCCACAGGCAAAGCTTCTTGATAATCACACTATCAGCTCCCCAGTTCCCTCCCATGTGATGTAAGCCACAGGCAGAGCTTCTTGATAATCACGTTATCAGCTCCCCAGTTCCCTCCCATGTGATGTAAGCCACAGGCAGAGCTTCTTGATAATCACACTATCAGCTCCCCAGTTCCCTTCTTTGTGATGTAAGCCACAGGCAAAGCTTCTTGATAATCACACTATCAGCTCCCCAGTTCCCTTCCATGTGATGTAAGCCACAGGCAAAGATAATCACACTATCAGCTCCCCATTTCCCTTCCATGTGATGTAAGCCACAGGCAAAGATAATCACACTATCAGCTCCCCAGTTCCCTTCCATGTGATGTAAGCAACAGGCAAAGCTTCTTGATAATCACACTATCAGCTCCCCAGTTCCCTCCCATGTGATATAAGCCACAGGCAGAGTATCTTGATAATCACACTATCAGCTCCCCAGTTCCCTCCCATGTGATATAAGCCACAGGCAGAGTATCTTGATAATCACACTATCAGCTCCCCAGTTCCCTCCCATGTGATATAAGCCACAGGCAGAGTATCTTGATAATCACACTATCAGCTCCCCAGTTCCCTCCCATGTGATATAAGCCACAGGCAGAGTATCTTGATAATCACACTATCAGCTCCCCAGTTCCCTCCCATGTGATATAAGCCACAGGCAGAGTATCTTGATAATCACACTATCAGCTCCCCAGTTCCCTCCCATGTGATATAAGCCACAGGCAGAGCATCTTGATAATCACACTATCAGCTCCCCAGTTCCCTCCCATGTGATGTAAGCCACAGGCAAAGCATCTTGATAATCACACTATCAGCTCCCCAGTTCCCTTCCATGTGATGTAAGCCACAGGCAAAGCATCTTGATAATCACACTATCAGCTCCCCAGTTCCCTTCCATGTGATGTAAGCCACAGGCAAAGCATCTTGATAATCACACTATCAGCTCCCCAGTTCCCTCCCATGTGATGTAAGCCACAGGCAAAGCATCTTGATAATCACACTATCAGCTCCCCAGTTCCCTTCCATGTGATGTAAGCCACAGGCAGAGTATCTTGATAATCACACTATCAGCTCCCCAGTTCCCTCCCATGTGATGTAAGCCACAGGCAGAGTATCTTGATAATCACACTATCAGCTCCCCAGTTCCCTCCCATGTGATGTAAGCCACAGGCAAAGCATCTTGATAATCACACTATCAGCTCCCCAGTTCCCTTCCATGTGATGTAAGCCACAGGCAGAGTATCTTGATAATCACACTATCAGCTCCCCAGTTCCCTCCCATGTGATGTAAGCCACAGGCAGAGTATCTTGATAATCACACTATCAGCTCCCCAGTTCCCTCCCATGTGATGTAAGCCACAGGCAAAGCATCTTGATAATCACACTATCAGCTCCCCAGTTCCCTCCCATGTGATGTAAGCCACAGGCAGAGTATCTTGATAATCACACTATCAGCTCCCCAGTTCCCTCCCATGTGATGTAAGCCACAGGCAAAGCATCTTGATAATCACACTATCAGCTCCCCAGTTCCCTCCCATGTGATGTAAGCCACAGGCAGAGTATCTTGATAATCACACTATCAGCTCCCCAGTTCCCTCCCATGTGATGTAAGCCACAGGCAAAGCATCTTGATAATCACGCTATCAGCTCCCCAGTTCCCTCCCATGTGATGTAAGCCACAGGCAAAGCATCTTGATAATCACAATATCAGCTCCCCAGTTCCCTTCCATGTGATGTAAGCCACAGGCAAAGCATCTTGATAATCACACTATCAGCTCCCCAGTTCCCTCCCATGTGATGTAAGCCACAGGCAAAGCTTCTTGATAATCACACTATCAGCTCCCCAGTTCCCTTCCATGTGATGTAAGCCACAGGCAGAGCTTCTTGATAATCACACTATCAGCTCCCCAGTTCCCTCCCATGTGATGTAAGCCACAGGCAAAGCTTCTTGATAATCACACTATCAGCTCCCCAGTTCCCTTCCATATGATGTAAGCCACAGGCAGAGTATCTTGATAATCACACTATCAGCTCCCCAGTTCCCTCCCATGTGATGTAAGCCACAGGCAGAGTATCTTGATAATCACACTATCAGCTCCCCAGTTCCCTCCCATGTGATGTAAGCCACAGGCAGAGTATCATGATAATCACACTATCAGCTCCCCAGTTCCCTTCCATGTGATGTAAGCCACAGGCAGAGTGTCTTGATAATCACACTATCAGCTCCCCAGTTCCCTCCCATGTGATGTAAGCCACAGGCAGAGTATCTTGATAATCACACTATCAGCTCCCCAGTTCCCTCCCATGTGATGTAAGCCACAGGCAGAGTATCTTGATAATCACACTATCAGCTCCCCAGTTCCCTCCCATGTGATGTAAGCCACAGGCAGAGTATCTTGATAATCACACTATCAGCTCCCCAGATCCCTCCCATGTGATGTAAGCCACAGGCAGAGTATCATGATAATCACACTATCAGCCCCCCAGTTCCCTCCCATGTGATGTAAGCCACAGGCAGAGTATCTTGATAATCACACTATCAGCTCCCCAGTTCCCTCCCATGTGATGTAAGCCACAGGCAGAGCTTCTTGATAATCACACTATCAGCTCCCCAGTTCCCTCCCATGTGATGTAAGCCACAGGCAAAGCTTCTTGATAATCACACTATCAGCTCCCCAGTTCCCTCCCATGTGATGTAAGCCACAGGCAAAGCTTCTTGATAATCACACTATCAGCTCCCCAGTTCCCTCCCATGTGATGTAAGCCACAGGCAGAGCTTCTTGATAATCACACTATCAGCTCCCCAGTTCCCTCCCATGTGATGTAAGCCACAGGCAAAGCATCTTGATAATCACACTATCAGCTCCCCAGTTCCCTCCCATGTGATGTAAGCCACAGGCAAAGCTTCTTGATAATCACACTATCAGCTCCCCAGTTCCCTCCCATGTGATGTAAGCCACAGGCAGAGCTTCTTGATAATCACGTTATCAGCTCCCCAGTTCCCTCCCATGTGATGTAAGCCACAGGCAGAGCTTCTTGATAATCACACTATCAGCTCCCCAGTTCCCTTCCATGTGATGTAAGCCACAGGCAAAGCTTCTTGATAATCACACTATCAGCTCCCCAGTTCCCTCCCATGTGATGTAAGCCACAGGCAAAGATAATCACACTATCAGCTCCCCAGTTCCCTTCCATGTGATGTAAGCCACAGGCAAAGATAATCACACTATCAGCTCCCCAGTTCCCTTCCATGTGATGTAAGCAACAGGCAAAGCTTCTTGATAATCACACTATCAGCTCCCCAGTTCCCTCCCATGTGATATAAGCCACAGGCAGAGTATCTTGATAATCACGCTATCAGCTCCCCAGTTCCCTTCCATGTGATATAAGCCACAGGCAGAGTATCTTGATAATCACACTATCAGCTCCCCAGTTCCCTCCCATGTGATATAAGCCACAGGCAGAGTATCTTGATAATCACACTATCAGCTCCCCAGTTCCCTCCCATGTGATGTAAGCCACAGGCAGAGCATCTTGATAATCACACTATCAGCTCCCCAGTTCCCTTCCATGTGATGTAAGCCACAGGCAAAGATAATCACACTATCAGCTCCCCAGTTCCCTCCCATGTGATATAAGCCACAGGCAGAGTATCTTGATAATCACACTATCAGCTCCCCAGTTCCCTCCCATGTGATATAAGCCACAGGCAGAGTATCTTGATAATCACACTATCAGCTCCCCAGTTCCCTCCCATGTGATATAAGCCACAGGCAGAGTATCTTGATAATCACACTATCAGCTCCCCAGTTCCCTCCCATGTGATATAAGCCACAGGCAGAGTATCTTGATAATCACACTATCAGCTCCCCAGTTCCCTCCCATGTGATATAAGCCACAGGCAGAGTATCTTGATAATCACACTATCAGCTCCCCAGTTCCCTCCCATGTGATATAAGCCACAGGCAGAGCATCTTGATAATCACACTATCAGCTCCCCAGTTCCCTCCCATGTGATATAAGCCACAGGCAGAGTATCTTGATAATCACACTATCAGCTCCCCAGTTCCCTCCCATGTGATGTAAGCCACAGGCAGAGTATCTTGATAATCACACTATCAGCTCCCCAGTTCCCTCCCATGTGATATAAGCCACAGGCAGAGTATCTTGATAATCACACTATCAGCTCCCCAGTTCCCTCCCATGTGATATAAGCCACAGGCAGAGTATCTTGATAATCACACTATCAGCTCCCCAGTTCCCTCCCATGTGATATAAGCCACAGGCAGAGCATCTTGATAATCACACTATCAGCTCCCCAGTTCCCTCCCATGTGATGTAAGCCACAGGCAGAGTATCTTGATAATCACACTATCAGCTCCCCAGTTCCTTCCCATGTGATGTAAGCCACAGGCAAAGCTTCTTGATAATCACACTATCAGCTCCCCAGTTCCCTCCCATGTGATGTAAGCCACAGGCAGAGCTTCTTGATAATCACACTATCAGCTCCCCAGTTCCTTCCCATGTGATGTAAGCCACAGGCAAAGCATCTTGATAATCACACTATCAGCTCCCCAGTTCCCTCCCATGTGAAGTAAGCCACAGGCAAAGCTTCTTGATAATCACACTATCAGCTCCCCAGTTCCCTCCCATGTGATGTAAGCCACAGGCAAAGCTTCTTGATAATCACACTATCAGCTCCCCAGTTCCCTTCCATGTGATGTAAGCCACAGGCAAAGCTTCTTGATAATCACACTATCAGCTCCCCAGTTCCCTTCCATGTGATGTAAGCCACAGGCAAAGCTTCTTGATAATCACACTATCAGCTCCCCAGTTCCCTCCCATGTGATGTAAGCCACAGGCAGAGTATCTTGATAATCACACTATCAGCTCCCCAGTTCCCTCCCATGTGATGTAAGCCACAGGCAAAGCTTCTTGATAATCACACTATCAGCTCCCCAGTTCCCTTCCATGTGATGTAAGCCACAGGCAGAGTATCTTGATAATCACACTATCAGCTCCCCAGTTCCCTCCCATGTGATGTAAGCCACAGGCAAAGCTTCTTGATTATCACACTATCAGCTCCCCAGTTCCCTCCCATGTGATGTAAGCCACAGGCAAAGCTTCTTGATAATCACACTATCAGCTCCCCAGTTCCCTCCCATGTGATGTAAGCCACAGGCAAAGCTTCTTGATAATCACACTATCAGCTCCCCAGTTCCCTCCCATGTGATGTAAGCCACAGGCAAAGCTTCTTGATAATCACACTATCAGCTCCCCGGTTCCCTCCCATGTGATGTAAGCCACAGGCAAAGCTTCTTGATAATCACACTATCAGCTCCCCAGTTCCCTTCCATGTGATGTAAGCCACAGGCAGAGTATCTTGATAATCACACTATCAGCTCCCCAGTTCCCTCCCATGTGATGTAAGCCACAGGCAGAGTATCTTGATAATCACACTATCAGCTCCCCAGTTCCCTCCCATGTGATGTAAGCCACAGGCAAAGCATCTTGATAATCACACTATCAGCTCCCCAGTTCCCTTCCATGTGATGTAAGCCACAGGCAGAGTATCTTGATAATCACACTATCAGCTCCCCAGTTCCCTCCCATGTGATGTAAGCCACAGGCAGAGTATCTTGATAATCACACTATCAGCTCCCCAGTTCCCTCCCATGTGATGTAAGCCACAGGCAAAGCATCTTGATAATCACACTATCAGCTCCCCAGTTCCCTCCCATGTGATGTAAGCCACAGGCAGAGTATCTTGATAATCACACTATCAGCTCCCCAGTTCCCTCCCATGTGATGTAAGCCACAGGCAAAGCATCTTGATAATCACACTATCAGCTCCCCAGTTCCCTCCCATGTGATGTAAGCCACAGGCAGAGTATCTTGATAATCACACTATCAGCTCCCCAGTTCCCTCCCATGTGATGTAAGCCACAGGCAAAGCATCTTGATAATCACGCTATCAGCTCCCCAGTTCCCTCCCATGTGATGTAAGCCACAGGCAAAGCATCTTGATAATCACAATATCAGCTCCCCAGTTCCCTTCCATGTGATGTAAGCCACAGGCAAAACATCTTGATAATCACACTATCAGCTCCCCAGTTCCCTCCCATGTGATGTAAGCCACAGGCAAAGCTTCTTGATAATCACACTATCAGCTCCCCAGTTCCCTTCCATGTGATGTAAGCCACAGGCAGAGCTTCTTGATAATCACACTATCAGCTCCCCAGTTCCCTCCCATGTGATGTAAGCCACAGGCAAAGCTTCTTGATAATCACACTATCAGCTCCCCAGTTCCCTTCCATATGATGTAAGCCACAGGCAGAGTATCTTGATAATCACACTATCAGCTCCCCAGTTCCCTCCCATGTGATGTAAGCCACAGGCAGAGTATCTTGATAATCACACTATCAGCTCCCCAGTTCCCTCCCATGTGATGTAAGCCACAGGCAGAGTATCATGATAATCACACTATCAGCTCCCCAGTTCCCTTCCATGTGATGTAAGCCACAGGCAGAGTGTCTTGATAATCACACTATCAGCTCCCCAGTTCCCTCCCATGTGATGTAAGCCACAGGCAGAGTATCTTGATAATCACACTATCAGCTCCCCAGTTCCCTCCCATGTGATGTAAGCCACAGGCAAAGCTTCTTGATAATCACACTATCAGCTCCCCAGTTCCCTTCCATGTGATGTAAGCCACAGGCAAAGATAATCACACTATCAGCTCTCCAGTTCCCTTCCATGTGATGTAAGCCACAGGCAAAGATAATCACACTATCAGCTCCCCAGTTCCCTTCCATGTGATGTAAGCAACAGGCAAAGCTTCTTGATAATCACACTATCAGCTCCCCAGTTCCCTCCCATGTGATATAAGCCACAGGCAGAGTATCTTGATAATCACGCTATCAGCTCCCCAGTTCCCTTCCATATGATATAAGCCACAGGCAGAGTATCTTGATAATCACACTATCAGCTCCCCAGTTCCCTCCCATGTGATATAAGCCACAGGCAGAGTATCTTGATAATCACACTATCAGCTCCCCAGTTCCCTCCCATGTGATGTAAGCCACAGGCAGAGCATCTTGATAATCACACTATCAGCTCCCCAGTTCCCTTCCATGTGATGTAAGCCACAGGCAAAGATAATCACACTATCAGCTCCCCAGTTCCCTCCCATGTGATATAAGCCACAGGCAGAGTATCTTGATAATCACACTATCAGCTCCCCAGTTCCCTCCCATGTGATATAAGCCACAGGCAGAGTATCTTGATAATCACACTATCAGCTCCCCAGTTCCCTCCCATGTGATATAAGCCACAGGCAGAGTATCTTGATAATCACACTATCAGCTCCCCAGTTCCCTCCCATGTGATATAAGCCACAGGCAGAGTATCTTGATAATCACACTATCAGCTCCCCAGTTCCCTCCCATGTGATATAAGCCACAGGCAGAGTATCTTGATAATCACACTATCAGCTCCCCAGTTCCCTCCCATGTGATATAAGCCACAGGCAGAGCATCTTGATAATCACACTATCAGCTCCCCAGTTCCCTCCCATGTGATATAAGCCACAGGCAGAGTATCTTGATAATCACACTATCAGCTCCCCAGTTCCCTCCCATGTGATGTAAGCCACAGGCAGAGTATCTTGATAATCACACTATCAGCTCCCCAGTTCCCTCCCATGTGATATAAGCCACAGGCAGAGTATCTTGATAATCACACTATCAGCTCCCCAGTTCCCTCCCATGTGATATAAGCCACAGGCAGAGTATCTTGATAATCACACTATCAGCTCCCCAGTTCCCTCCCATGTGATATAAGCCACAGGCAGAGCATCTTGATAATCACACTATCAGCTCCCCAGTTCCCTCCCATGTGATGTAAGCCACAGGCAGAGTATCTTGATAATCACACTATCAGCTCCCCAGTTCCTTCCCATGTGATGTAAGCCACAGGCAAAGCTTCTTGATAATCACACTATCAGCTCCCCAGTTCCCTCCCATGTGATGTAAGCCACAGGCAGAGCTTCTTGATAATCACACTATCAGCTCCCCAGTTCCTTCCCATGTGATGTAAGCCACAGGCAAAGCATCTTGATAATCACACTATCAGCTCCCCAGTTCCCTCCCATGTGAAGTAAGCCACAGGCAAAGCTTCTTGATAATCACACTATCAGCTCCCCAGTTCCCTCCCATGTGATGTAAGCCACAGGCAAAGCTTCTTGATAATCACACTATCAGCTCCCCAGTTCCCTTCCATGTGATGTAAGCCACAGGCAAAGCTTCTTGATAATCACACTATCAGCTCCCCAGTTCCCTTCCATGTGATGTAAGCCACAGGCAAAGCTTCTTGATAATCACACTATCAGCTCCCCAGTTCCCTCCCATGTGATGTAAGCCACAGGCAGAGTATCTTGATAATCACACTATCAGCTCCCCAGTTCCCTCCCATGTGATGTAAGCCACAGGCAAAGCTTCTTGATAATCACACTATCAGCTCCCCAGTTCCCTTCCATGTGATGTAAGCCACAGGCAGAGTATCTTGATAATCACACTATCAGCTCCCCAGTTCCCTCCCATGTGATGTAAGCCACAGGCAAAGCTTCTTGATTATCACACTATCAGCTCCCCAGTTCCCTCCCATGTGATGTAAGCCACAGGCAAAGCTTCTTGATAATCACACTATCAGCTCCCCAGTTCCCTCCCATGTGATGTAAGCCACAGGCAAAGCTTCTTGATAATCACACTATCAGCTCCCCAGTTCCCTCCCATGTGATGTAAGCCACAGGCAAAGCTTCTTGATAATCACACTATCAGCTCCCCGGTTCCCTCCCATGTGATGTAAGCCACAGGCAAAGCTTCTTGATAATCACACTATCAGCTCCCCAGTTCCCTCCCATGTGATGTAAGCCACAGGCAAAGCTTCTTGATAATCACACTATCAGCTCCCCAGTTCCCTCCCAAGTGTTGTAAGCCACAGGCAAAGTATCTTGATAATCACACTATCAGCTCCCCAGTTCCCTCCCATGTGATGTAAGCCACAGGCAAAGCTTCTTGATAATCACACTATCAGCTCCCCAGTTCCCTTCCATGTGATGTAAGCCACAGGCAAAGCTTCTTGATAATCACACTATCAGCTCCCCAGTTCCCTCCCATGTGATGTAAGCCACAGGCAAAGCTTCTTGATAATCACACTATCAGCTCCCCAGTTCCCTCCCATGTGATGTAAGCCACAGGCAAAGCTTCTTGATAATCACACTATCAGCTCCCCAGTTCCCTCCCATGTGATGTAAGCCACAGGCAAAGCTTCTTGATAATCACACTATCAGCTCCCCAGTTCCCTCCCATGTGAAGTAAGCCACAGGCAAAGTATCTTGATAATCACACTATCAGCTCCCCAGTTCCCTCCCATGTGATGTAAGCCACAGGCAAAGCTTCTTGATAATCACACTATCAGCTCCCCAGTTCCCTTCCATGTGATGTAAGCCACAGGCAAAGCTTCTTGATAATCACACTATCAGCTCCCCAGTTCCCTCCCATGTGATGTAAGCCACAGGCAAAGCTTCTTGATAATTACACTATCAGCTCCCCAGTTCCCTCCCATGTGATGTAAGCCACAGGCAAAGTATCTTGATAATCACACTATCAGCTCCCCAGTTCCCTCCCATGTGATGTAAGCCACAGGCAAAGTATCTTGATAATCACACTATCAGCTCCCCAGTTCCCTCCCATGTGATGTAAGCCACAGGCAAAGTATCTTGATAATCACACTATCAGCTCCCCAGTTCCCTCCCATGTGATGTAAGCCACAGGCAAAGCTTCTTGATAATCACACTATCAGCTCCCCAGTTCCCTTCCATGTGATGTAAGCCACAGGCAAAGCTTCTTGATAATCACACTATCAGCTCCACAGTTCCCTCCCATGTGATGTAAGCCACAGGCAAAGTATCTTGATAATCACACTATCAGCTCCCCAGTTCCCTCCCATGTGATGTAAGCCACAGGCAAAGCTTCTTGATAATCACACTATCAGCTCCCCAGTTCCCTCCCATGTGATGTAAGCCACAGGCAAAGCTTCTTGATAATCACACTATCAGCTCCCCAGTTCCCTCCCATGTGATGTAAGCCACAGGCAGAGTTTCTTGATAATCACACTATCAGCTCCCCAGTTCCCTCCCATGTGATGTAAGCCACAGGCAAAGCTTCTTGATAATCACACTATCAGCTTCCCAGTTCCCTCCCATGTGATGTAAGCCACAGGCAAAGCTTCTTGATAATCACACTATCAGCTCCCCAGTTCCCTCCCATGTGATGTAAGCCACAGGCAAAGCTTCTTGATAATCACACTATCAGCTCCCCAGTTCCCTCCCATGTGATGTAAGCCACAGGCAAAGCTTCTTGATAATCACACTATCAGCTCCCCAGTTCCCTCCCATGTGATGTAAGCCACAGGCAAAGTATCTTGATAATCACACTATCAGCTCCCCAGTTCCCTCCCATGTGATGTAAGCCACAGGCAAAGTATCTTGATAATCACACTATCAGCTCCCCAGTTCCCTCCCATGACATATAAGCCACAGGCAGAGCATCTTGATAATCACACTATCAGCTCCCCAGTTCCCTCCCATGTGATGTAAGCCACAGGCAGAGTATCTTGATAATCACACTATCAGCTCCCCAGTTCCTTCCCATGTGATGTAAGCCACAGGCAAAGCTTCTTGATAATCACACTATCAGCTCCCCAGTTCCCTCCCATGTGATGTAAGCCACAGGCAGAGCTTCTTGATAATCACACTATCAGCTCCCCAGTTCCCTCCCATGTGATGTAAGCCACAGGCAAAGCATCTTGATAATCACACTATCAGCTCCCCAGTTCCCTCCCATGTGAAGTAAGCCACAGGCAAAGCTTCTTGATAATCACACTATCAGCTCCCCAGTTCCCTCCCATGTGATGTAAGCCACAGGCAAAGCTTCTTGATAATCACACTATCAGCTCCCCAGTTCCCTTCCATGTGATGTAAGCCACAGGCAAAGCTTCTTGATAATCACACTATCAGCTCCCCAGTTCCCTCCCATGTGATGTAAGCCACAGGCAAAGTATCTTGATAATCACACTATCAGCTCCCCAGTTCCCTCCCATGTGATGTAAGCCACAGGCAAAGCTTCTTGATAATCACACTATCAGCTCCCCAGTTCCCTTCCATGTGATGTAAGCCACAGGCAAAGCTTCTTGATAATCACACTATCAGCTCCCCAGTTCCCTCCCATGTGATGTAAGCCACAGGCAAAGCTTCTTGATAATCACACTATCAGCTCCCCAGTTCCCTCCCATGTGATGTAAGCCACAGGCAAAGCTTCTTGATAATCACACTATCAGCTCCCCAGTTCCCTCCCATGTGATGTAAGCCACAGGCAAAGCTTCTTGATAATCACACTATCAGCTCCCCAGTTCCCTCCCATGTGAAGTAAGCCACAGGCAAAGTATCTTGATAATCACACTATCAGCTCCCCAGTTCCCTCCCATGTGATGTAAGCCACAGGCAAAGCTTCTTGATAATCACACTATCAGCTCCCCAGTTCCCTATCATGTGATGTAAGCCACAGGCAAAGCTTCTTGATAATCACACTATCAGCTCCCCAGTTCCCTCCCATGTGATGTAAGCCACAGGCAAAGCTTCTTGATAATCACACTATCAGCTCCCCAGTTCCCTCCCATGTAATGTAAGCCACAGGCAAAGTATCTTGATAATCACACTATCAGCTCCCCAGTTCCCTCCCATGTGATGTAAGCCACAGGCAAAGTATCTTGATAATCACACTATCAGCTCCCCAGTTCCCTCCCATGTGATGTAAGCCACAGGCAAAGCTTCTTGATAATCACACTATCAGCTCCCCAGTTCCCTTCCATGTGATGTAAGCCACAGGCAAAGCTTCTTGATAATCACACTATCAGCTCCACAGTTCCCTCCCATGTGATGTAAGCCACAGGCAAAGCTTCTTGATAATCACACTATCAGCTCCCCAGTTCCCTCCCATGTGATGTAAGCCACAGGCAAAGCTTCTTGATAATCACACTATCAGCTCCCCAGTTCCCTCCCATGTGATGTAAGCCACAGGCAAAGCTTCTTGATAATCACACTATCAGCTCCCCAGTTCCCTCCCATGTGATGTAAGCCACAGGCAAAGCTTCTTGATAATCACACTATCAGCTCCCCAGTTCCCTCCCATGTGATGTAAGCCACAGGCAAAGCTTCTTGATAATCACACTATCAGCTTCCCAGTTCCCTCCCATGTGATGTAAGCCACAGGCAAAGCTTCTTGATAATCACACTATCAGCTCCCCAGTTCCCTCCCATGTGATGTAAGCCACAGGCAAAGCTTCTTGATAATCACACTATCAGCTCCCCAGTTCCCTCCCATGTGATGTAAGCCACAGGCAAAGCTTCTTGATAATCACACTATCAGCTCCCCAGTTCCCTCCCATGTGATGGAAGCCACAGGCAAAGCTTCTTGATAATCACACTATCAGCTCCCCAGTTCCCTCCCATGTGATGTAAGCCACAGGCAAAGTATCTTGATAATCACACTATCAGCTCCCCAGTTCCCTCCCATGTGATGTAAGCCACAGGCAAAGTATCTTGATAATCACACTATCAGCTCCCCAGTTCCCTCCCATGTGATGTAAGCCACAGGCAGAGCATCTTGATAATCACACTATCAGCTCCCCAGTTCCCTCCCATGTGATGTAAGCCACAGGCAGAGTATCTTGATAATCACACTATCAGCTCCCCAGTTCCTTCCCATGTGATGTAAGCCACAGGCAAAGCTTCTTGATAATCACACTATCAGCTCCCCAGTTCCCTCCCATGTGATGTAAGCCACAGGCAGAGCTTCTTGATAATCACACTATCAGCTCCCCAGTTCCTTCCCATGTGATGTAAGCCACAGGCAAAGCATCTTGATAATCACACTATCAGCTCCCCAGTTCCCTCCCATGTGAAGTAAGCCACAGGCAAAGCTTCTTGATAATCACACTATCAGCTCCCCAGTTCCCTCCCATGTGATGTAAGCCACAGGCAAAGCTTCTTGATAATCACACTATCAGCTCCCCAGTTCCCTTCCATGTGATGTAAGCCACAGGCAAAGCTTCTTGATAATCACACTATCAGCTCCCCAGTTCCCTTCCATGTGATGTAAGCCACAGGCAAAGCTTCTTGATAATCACACTATCAGCTCCCCAGTTCCCTCCCATGTGATGTAAGCCACAGGCAGAGTATCTTGATAATCACACTATCAGCTCCCCAGTTCCCTCCCATGTGATGTAAGCCACAGGCAAAGCTTCTTGATAATCACACTATCAGCTCCCCAGTTCCCTTCCATGTGATGTAAGCCACAGGCAGAGTATCTTGATAATCACACTATCAGCTCCCCAGTTCCCTCCCATGTGATGTAAGCCACAGGCAAATCTTCTTGATAATCACACTATCAGCTCCCCAGTTCCCTCCCATGTGATGTAAGCCACAGGCAAAGCTTCTTGATAATCACACTATCAGCTCCCCAGTTCCCTCCCATGTGATGTAAGCCACAGGCAAAGCTTCTTGATAATCACACTATCAGCTCCCCAGTTCCCTCCCATGTGATGTAAGCCACAGGCAAAGCTTCTTGATAATCACACTATCAGCTCCCCGGTTCCCTCCCATGTGATGTAAGCCACAGGCAGAGTATCTTGATAATCACACTATCAGCTCCCCAGTTCCTTCCCATGTGATGTAAGCCACAGGCAAAGCTTCTTGATAATCACACTATCAGCTCCCCAGTTCCCTCCCATGTGATGTAAGCCACAGGCAGAGCTTCTTGATAATCACACTATCAGCTCCCCAGTTCCTTCCCATGTGATGTAAGCCACAGGCAAAGCATCTTGATAATCACACTATCAGCTCCCCAGTTCCCTCCCATGTGAAGTAAGCCACAGGCAAAGCTTCTTGATAATCACACTATCAGCTCCCCAGTTCCCTCCCATGTGATGTAAGCCACAGGCAAAGCTTCTTGATAATCACACTATCAGCTCCCCAGTTCCCTCCCATGTGATGTAAGCCACAGGCAGAGTATCTTGATAATCACACTATCAGTTCCCCAGTTCCCTCCCATGTGATGTAACCCACAGGCAAAGCTTCTTGATAATCACACTATCAGCTCCCCAGTTCCCTTCCATGTGATGTAAGCCACAGGCAGAGTATCTTGATAATCACACTATCAGCTCCCCAGTTCCCTCCCATGTGATGTAAGCCACAGGCAAAGCTTCTTGATAATCACACTATCAGCTCCCCAGTTCCCTCCCATGTGATGTAAGCCACAGGCAAAGCTTCTTGATAATCACACTATCAGCTCCCCAGTTCCCTCCCATGTGATGTAAGCCACAGGCAGAGCTTCTTGATAATCACACTATCAGCTCCCCAGTTCCCTCCCATGTGATGTAAGCCACAGGCAAAGCATCTTGATAATCACACTATCAGCTCCCCAGTTCCCTCCCATGTGATGTAAGCCACAGGCAGAGTTTCTTGATAATCACACTATCAGCTCCCCAGTTCCCTCCCATGTGATGTAAGCCACAGGCAAAGCTTCTTGATAATCACACTATCAGCTCCCCAGTTCCCTCCCATGTGATGTAAGCCACAGGCAAAGCATCTTGATAATCACACTATCAGCTCCCCAGTTCCCTCCCATGTGATGTAAGCCACAGGCAAAGCATCTTGATAATCACACTATCAGCTCCCCAGTTCCCTCCCATGTGATGTAAGCCACAGGCAGAGCTTCTTGATAATCACACTATCAGCTCCCCAGTTCCCTTCTTTGTGATGTAAGCCACAGGCAAAGCTTCTTGATAATCACACTATCAGCTCCCCAGTTCCCTCCCATTAGATGTAAGCCACAGGCAAAGCTTCTTGATAATCACACTATCAGCTCCCCAGTTCCCTCCCATGTGATGTAAGCCACAGGCAAAGCTTCTTGATAATCACACTATCAGCTCCCCAGTTCCCTCCCATGTGATGTAAGCCACAGGCAGAGCTTCTTGATAATCACGTTATCAGCTCCCCAGTTCCCTCCCATGTGATGTAAGCCACAGGCAGAGCTTCTTGATAATCACACTATCAGCTCCCCAGTTCCCTTCCATGTGATGTAAGCCACAGGCAAAGCTTCTTGATAATCACACTATCAGCTCCCCAGTTCCCTTCCATGTGATGTAAGCCACAGGCAAAGATAATCACACTATCAGCTCCCCAGTTCCCTTCCATGTGATGTAAGCCACAGGCAAAGATAATCACACTATCAGCTCCCCAGTTCCCTTCCATGTGATGTAAGCAACAGGCAAAGCTTCTTGATAATCACACTATCAGCTCCCCAGTTCCCTCCCATGTGATATAAGCCACAGGCAGAGTATCTTGATAATCACGCTATCAGCTCCCCAGTTCCCTTCCATGTGATATAAGCCACAGGCAGAGTATCTTGATAATCACACTATCAGCTCCCCAGTTCCCTCCCATGTGATGTAAGCCACAGGCAAAGCTTCTTGATAATCACACTATCAGCTCCCCAGTTCCCTCCCATGTGATGTAAGCCACAGGCAAAGCTTCTTGATAATCACACTATCAGCTCCCCAGTTCCCTCCCATGTGATGTAAGCCACAGGCAAAGCTTCTTGATAATCACACTATCAGCTCCCCAGTTCCCTCCCATGTGATGTAAGCCACAGGCAAAGTATCTTGATAATCACACTATCAGCTCCCCAGTTCCCTTCCATGTGATGTAAGCCACAGGCAAAGCATCTTGATAATCACACTATCAGCTCCCCAGTTCCCTCCCATGTGATGTAAGCCACAGGCAAAGTATCTTGATAATCACACTATCAGCTCCCCAGTTCCCTCCCATGTGATGTAAGCCACAGGCAAAGCTTCTTGATAATCACACTATCAGCTCCCCAGTTCCCTCCCATGTGATGTAAGCCACAGGCAAAGTATCTTGATAATCACACTATCAGCTCCCCAGTTCCCTCCCATGTGATGTAAGCCACAGGCAAAGCTTCTTGATAATCACACTATCAGCTCCCCAGTTCCCTTCCATGTGATGTAAGCCACAGGCAAAGCTTCTTGATAATCACACTATCAGCTCCCCAGTTCCCTCCCATGTGATGTAAGCCACAGGCAAAGCTTCTTGATAATCACACTATCAGCTCCCCAGTTCCCTCCCATGTGAAGTAAGCCACAGGCAGAGTATCTTGATAATCACACTATCAGCTCCCCAGTTCCCTCCCATGTGATGTAAGCCACAGGCAAAGCTTCTTGATAATCACACTATCAGCTCCCCAGTTCCCTCCCATGTGAAGTAAGCCACAGGCAGAGTATCTTGATAATCACACTATCAGCTCCCCAGTTCCCTCCCATGTGATGTAAGCCACAGGCAAAGCTTCTTGATAATCACACTATCAGCTCCCCAGTTCCCTCCCATGTGATGTAAGCCACAGACAAAGTATCTTGATAATCACACTATCAGCTCCCCAGTTCCCTCCCATGTGAAGTAAGCCACAGGCAGAGTATCTTGATAATCACACTATCAGCTCCCCAGTTCCCTCCCATGTGATGTAAGCCACAGGCAAAGCTTCTTGATAATCACACTATCAGCTCCCCAGTTCCCTCCCATGTGATGTAAGCCACAGGCAAAGCTTCTTGATAATCACACTATCAGCTCCCCAGTTCCCTCCCATGTGAAGTAAGCCACAGGCAGAGTATCTTGATAATCACACTATCAGCTCCCCAGTTCCCTCCCATGTGAAGTAAGCCACAGGCAGAGTATCTTGATAATCACACTATCAGCTCCCCAGTTCCCTCCCATGTGATGTAAGCCACAGGCAAAGCTTCTTGATAATCACACTATCAGCTCCCCAGTTCCCTCCCATGTGATGTAAGCCACAGGCAAAGCGTCTTGATAATCACACTATCAGCTCCCCAGTTCCCTCCCATGTGATGTAAGCCACAGGCAAAGCTTCTTGATAATCACACTATCAGCTCCCCAGTTCCCTTCCATGTGATGTAAGCCACAGGCAAAGCTTCTTGATAATCACACTATCAGCTCCACAGTTCCCTCCCATGTGATGTAAGCCACAGGCAAAGCTTCTTGATAATCACACTATCAGCTCCCCAGTTCCCTCCCATGTGA
This sequence comes from Amphiduros pacificus, assembly GCA_949316495.1. Taxonomy (NCBI): domain Eukaryota; kingdom Metazoa; phylum Annelida; class Polychaeta; order Phyllodocida; family Hesionidae; genus Amphiduros; species Amphiduros pacificus. The sequence continues at coordinate 10,641,564 of OX439010.1, forward strand.
TGTAAGCCACAGGCAAAGCTTCTTGATAATCACACTATCAGCTCCCCAGTTCCCTCCCATGTGATGTAAGCCACAGGCAAAGCTTCTTGATAATCACACTATCAGCTCCCCAGTTCCCTCCCATGTGATGTAAGCCACAGGCAAAGCTTCTTGATAATCACACTATCAGCTCCCCAGTTCCCTCCCGTGCAAGCTATAACCATAAACATTTGTTATAAAGAGAAAGCTGAGACTTCTCAAAAACTTCTCTGAGATTGAAGTAAGTAGAGTGATAGTGTGTAAATAATGTGGTAGTTGATTCAATGTTCTTACTACGTTATCAGAGAGTGCTGTATGTAGTACTCCTCCTACCACTGTGACCATTTTCTCTGGATCTTTTCTTTGGGATGTCGTATGATTTCTGATAACGTAATTATGATGAAGAAATCATTACACACAAGACAAAATGGAGATATAGAAATGGAGAAAAACAGTAATTTATAGTTTCTTCATAGTTTACCTTCAAGGTTGGACTCTACCATATAGCAGAAGAGGTGGAGAAACTCTGTGGTCACTGGCCTCAGGTGGTTAAATCTCTCTTCTTGGAAAGCATTTCACAGTTGAGTCTGTATGGCCAATGAAAACCTATCTCTTACCAATTGGACACCACCACCCTGCCATTTTATCATTTTCAAGAGGACAGCCAGCCTTGGCAAAACCTGATTTCATTTTGTCCTGAGAACCATGTAGAATCTGGACATCGTCATAATATTGTTCATTTAATGGTAGTATATCTGTAGGTATAACAACAGTTTTCTTTAGCAAATTTCTCATTACCGCACTTCACAAGGTTTGGTGGTATTGTGATCTTAGAAATGATTTGCATCTGGTCCAAAAATTCTGCCAACACATTTCCAACACGTTTTGCACAACCACTGCATATGAAGGCATACTCCTGTTGTGAGAGTAAGATATCTCAGAGATATTTAAACATGTTGAACATGTGTTAAATGTCTCTGGATATCTGATAGTGAGATCTTGAAGAGGTATCTCTAGTTCACCAGGAAGTCCCCCAAAACAGTGAACTTGTGTATCAGGTGCTTATGTTCACTTTCTCACTCATGTAAACCATTAGCAAAGTTCAAATTATCCCCATTCCACCTGTGGTACTTGGATGGTTTCAACCAGTAGGGTGTCTGACTGGGTACCAACCTTCTTTTTCACTTCTAGGCAATTTACTTCAGTCATATTTTCATTAAGAAAGAGAGACTTAATTTATAGTTCTTTCATAAAGAAATATCAGCAATATTGTGTGAGGAGGTGATTTTATAATTCTTACAAACGTTCAGTGTTTAAATTGAATGTGTAAACAAGCTATGAATGCAAGATCTTCTATTTACCAAGTAAAGCCTAATTGATAGCAGAAAAAGCAAATATCTTCAAAAAGAAATCGAGAATGATCCCAATATTTGGCCAAGACCAACAAGGTTTTGATCTGATTCGATCTCTTCGGTTGGATGGGGACTGACTGTGTTATCTTAAGTCTTGCTAATAAAGTGTGCAGGTGCCAGTGAGTTCCATTGTGGAGATGCTATTGTAAAACCCCCTTTTTACACGAGAAATATTGTGTAGCATGCATTGTTTTTACTTGATTTGGATCGATATGATTCTTTGAATTGATATTTTTAAATTTCAGGACCCTCTCCCTTTTACCCACCGGACTGTTTGATTTGTTTCTGTGCATTCAACCGCCCCAGGTTAAGTTGACTTTAACAAGAAAAACGTCTTTTTTTCAAATGTTGCTGCTGGGAAGTTGATCTGGGGGACATTTTCCACTGGAAGAGATATAGGTTCTCTCTTCTTAGATCTCCCCGTTACTTTCTCTTCCAAGATTATATCTGAGGTATTGGAAGTGGTATTCTGAGCATGATCATTTGTGAACCTTTATCTTTCTGAGAGTTTTTATAGTTGGAGATACTCACATGGATTGATAATTTAATGGTGTTATTCTTACTCTTTGTAGTTGCTTTGCCCCTCCTTTGAGGTGTTCCACTGATGGATCATGCCTTGTGTAACAGTTGATAAACACATATGCATACATAAACACATACACATACAAACACACACATATATTAATATATATATATATATATAAAATATTGCACCTTACCCAGAAGTGAAGTGAAGTAGTAGTTGAAATCATTCTTTAACTTTACCTCTATTATAAGAAGATCCTAATGTACTGATACTAATATACTTTGATGACAAAAATAATGTCTATGACTATGGCAAAAAATATTTGTAAGACAATATTTTTACTTTGGAATTCCATTTATTGCCTTGCTTTGAAAAAAACACTTTGTACATACAATCTGTAGTATGAACATTGTTATCGACATGTTCCATCATAGTGACACATTTCTTCATGATTACAACCAGTGACATATCTGTCATAGTGCTCTCTAATGAAATCATAGTCACATAAGTGAGTGTCACAGACAGGAAACTTGGTGGGAAGTTCTTTAATAAGCAACTGAACCATGTATGGTTGCAATTGGTCTGGCCATTCTACTCCTTGTGGTGGTGTGTTTGACCAATCAGCCTCAGTGTCGCAAGAATATAAAGCCATTGTCACACTGCTAGACTTAGGAGAGTTCCTGTCGGTGCGAAACACTCTGTTATATTGCTGGTACTCATAGTTATCAGCTCTGAGCGGGACCTCATCCTTGTAAAGACCTAACAATGATTGCAAGGCCACAACTGTAAAAGCATGACCAATTCTAAAAACATCTTTAATCCATGACCTATAAAGAAATTGGAAAATATATTTTAATCTGAGAAAATGACATTTTGAATAATAGAAATTAAATGTCATTGGAACATGTTTTACCTTTTTTGACTGCCTATATTGTCTTTATTAATGGTACACTATGGCTATCACCCCATTTTGAGATAGTTTTACATACATAGAACATAAAAGACATAAGCGACATACTCTTGGCCACTGGAGTGTGCTACTAGGATCTCATCCATGTGTATCATCATGTCAGAGAATACAATGCAAGAAATCTCATATCCATAAGAGTGTCCATATCCTTTTTGATAGTATTCCTGGAGATAAATATGAGCAAATTTTCATATTGTAAACAAAATTTTTCAAAATGGGATATAAAAATAAAATGTCCCATGATTTTGAACTGTATGATTTTAAGTATGCGATTTAATTGTATGATTTAAACTGTGTGATATAAAATGTACGATTGGAACCGTATGATTTGAACTGAACTATCTTATTTACAAAAATGTCCTCTGTATATTGTGTCATATCCTTTTCTTCCCATGTGAATAGTTCATCCCAAGGGGACGTTCCTTCTATCAAACTCTGCGATGCTGCTATTCTCCATATTACAAGGGTGTCATCTGCATAAAATGTATTGTTTGTTTGTTTGGGGTTTTACATCACTTTCAACATTATTTCAGTCATTTCGTGATGAGACCTACTTGTAGCAGATATAGTGCTGCCTCACTGAATTGTCATGTCGCAGGTCCTTGACATGACAACTCACCCGGTCACAGATTTACAAGGACAACGGGTTAACCCTTTAGGCACGGGCCTCAGCTCATGTAGGAAATTGTATCATGAGTTCAATCCCGGCACGGCCGGGGTTCGAACCCACGACCTTTGGATCACCACAGAGGAACTGGTGCTAATAAGCTGGCGCTCTAACCAACTGCGCCACGGCCCGTGGCCTGCATAAAATGTAATTTTAATCACGAAACAACACACCCAATATGAGGTCTATTTTGTAAATCTATTGAAAAATAAATATTGTGATTATGAACTACAGGATAATCAGAAAATTAAAATAAATGATTTTAACCTATGCTGAACAATACATCATCAGTCATTTGCAATTTTCTGGTGAGCTCATTTGCAAGATCTGTCATTTCAATTCCAGTTGTAAATTTTATATTCTCTTCGTTGATTGTTGCATTATCAGCAAAACACTCATCATAATAGGAACAATCTGCTCCATATAAAGTGATGTCATTTCTTATCTCATAAGCTTGAGTCATGTTCTGTCCCAAAGACAAACTCAATCCCTCTTGAAATGCCTCACAACTTTCCATATTTCTTTCAAAAGTGCTGGAGTAATAGAGCTTCTCTTCTGGAGAGGACTCGGCTATAAGGCTGTAAAACCTATATAACATATAGAGAATTGTTAATAAAAAACCTGCAGCTGCATGATTGATTGTTAAAACATGTTTGAAATATATGTTTAGCATTTTAATTGGATAATATTTGAACCTTGAAGCCCATCTTCGGCTTATATCATGCATTTCTTGAACTCCAACCTCTGCCAGACTATCTCCATCATCTTCACCAAAACTTAAATATGTATCATTAAGAGCTGCATACAAAGGATTTGTCACTTTCCCTCTCACTCTGTCCTCTATTATTTTCATACTGACAATATCAGTAGCAGCGGGATATCGTGAGCCATGCCGCAGGAGAGTGGACAGATGTATAGGTGTGCACACATCAGGAACATAACTCTCTGTGCTCAGTACAAGCGCCCATTCCTCCTCAGTGAAGGATTCATTATATTTTGTTATATAGCCATTTGGAGTTATTTCATGACTGCCCTGGCTCTTAACTAACACATATGACACACAAATCTGCAAAAGAAAGAAAATATTTATCATGACTGCTGTTCTCATTTGAGCAGACTTACCTCCACTCTATTGTTTAATTAGTTTTCACATTTATGTATGTTTATGTTATCAGTTGAACCAGAATCAGTCCAGATGTCAAATTCACAAGTCATTTGTAATTGTTCAACATAGCATGCATCGTAAAACGTAAGTGTGAAAAAACATCAACTTTTCCTTTCTATCTAGTATTACAGTTTTTTTTTATTGCTGTCATGAAACAGATGTTAACGTTTGCACTGTAACTTATGATGACATTACAACCCAAGAGCAATATTGCTGTGATATTAACCCATTATTATCTGAAAGGCAGGTTTGGACCCATCAATTTATTTCTGTTCTTATATTGAATGTGACGAATATTAAGCAAATATTTATACTGATGGGTTTAAAGCCAAGCTTATTTCTAGTCACAAAGATTAGCTGATCGATCTGCTCTAGTCCCTAATAATATAAACTTAAATGCTATTTACCAAGCTGTATGTCACAGGATTGCTGTGTCTATCTATTAGGCACTTATTGCCAAGACATTGCACTCAATCTCCCCCCCTGGAAACCACCTCACTTATAATTTAATATTTCCATATTGTACCTTCTCCAAATAAAAAAACAACATGACCGCCCTTTATAAATTCAAACAAATGTCTTCAAACCCACCAGATGGTCAACGGTGCGTTGCATCATCCTGAACAAACATTGTGCAACTGCAATATATGCTGATTCCAGATACCAGACCAATCTTTCATTAAAGTGGAACCAATACTGTAATACCTCTCTTATTCACTCTTGGTGTATGATCTTATTTACAACAGTGGGCAATACCCATGGAAAATCTAAAAATAAGCTTGGGGAGCACATGATGAGATAAATAGATGTCCAGGAACCTGTAGCAGGATGAATATAATTGGTGTGTCCTCATTCCAAAGGTACATTTTTCCCCTGAAAAACATCAATTAAACATCCATTGGTATTGGTATTGTAAGGAATTAGATGTATTACTTGCCCTACTGATTGGGGAGGTGATCACGTGGTGCTGGTCCCTTCCAACTTGATTATGGGTGTATGGTATATGGATCAGCACGTCCATCATATATCAAAATGTTCAATTCTATAAGACATCAAGGTTTAAGTCTGTGGCTTGGCGCATTTCGTACATCACCTACAGATAGTTTGGCAGTTGAAGAAGATGAGTTACCCCTTAATTTAAGACGAATAAAGCTTGTCCTTTAGTATGCTACAGAAATTGCTGCTAATCCAAGAAACACCTCCATGGACCTATGGATCATTAAATATCAATTTAGACATTTCAAAATTAAAGAAATACTCAACAGATCCACCCATTTACATAAATAGATACAAATAAATTAAGTCTATTTACGATTGATGATTTATTGATGGGTCATTCAATGATGACAAGGCTGTTGCAGCTGCTGTTAAAGGCAATTATTTTGTTTTCTGAATGTCTGTCAAGTTAGTCATCAATCTGATACGGGAAGATACTTTGTATCCTATATATGCATCCATTTAAAGGAAAACACGTTTGAGACATCTCTCATGTGAAATAATTCATGAAGGTATTAGGGACTTTCTAGATGAATCCCTATAAAGGACAACACCATTGAAACATATCTCGTAAGTCTTTAATTAAAGAAAATACATTGTTAATTTTTTTCAAAGTCCAATTAAAACAATTTTTTTTCACCATATATATTTGATGAAAAGGAATTATATTCATTAGAACTGGGGTTTGTGTGGGTGGCCTTTCTATTGAATCGAAAGGTCGTTGACATTTCCAAACACTGTTTATTCAACAGTATGTTTCTTAAACAATTCAAATGAAATATTAATGATAAGAAAATGCTTTATTGTTTATCTAAGCAAATACTGCAAAAAATGGAAAAACATATGTTAATTTCACACATACTGTTTTTTAAATGTTATCCTGTTTATGTTTGAAGCTTGTGTCAACATGGCGGTACTGTTAACAACAATGTATGGAATTTCATTACGTTTGCACAAACCCAGTAAAGTCAAAGATAAGCTCTTTGTAATATTTAATCGGTCTCCCATAGAGACCTTCTCCTCAAATGCTATATTGCTGATAACGACCCTGATGCTGTATCTACTACAGAAACCTTGCTTTGAGGGTCTGGATATGAACGTGCTTCAAATTGGGTAGGTACCCCGTTTGCTTAGGAGAAACTTGTTAAAAAGAATCTTTGAAAATCAGGGGAACGTTTTATAACAGGTGACAAGCAGGTGGCAAGTTGTTCATCTGGCCTTATCAAAAGATGTTGTACTATAATTTGTATATATGATCAAGTCTATTACTTGTAGAAATGGGAATTTTTCTGATCGCATCTCTACTCATGTGAACTCTTTATGTAAATTGTTATGCAAAGTAAGTTTCTGTATTTTCACGATAAGAATATATTATATTTGCACGTGACCTCTTATGTATGTTTAATATATGAACATGATGCATTATTGTTTTTTTTATAGAAATTTGTGATTTGCCCAATCGCTGTCACGTCCGAAAAATATCACATCACGGCAAATATGCAAGTAGGTCAAGATATATCCAGGGTCAAAGTTTAAATTGCCGGAAATGTATTGGTTGGACAAGGAATGTCTGGACGCCGATTGGTTGCAGCCTTTGAGGCGTATCTCTATCTCAGTAGCCGCCATGTTTTCAGGGCTTTCAGGAAGGGGGTTTTCTGAAAAGGATTTTCAAAGTAAGTAGTAACTTATATGTCTTTTGTGCTAAAGCAGGTTTTCCTTTTTTCTAGTTTTCAGTCTTGACTCCGGAGGAGGATTGGTTGGGGATGGGGTAGGTCAGTGGTATTAATTTTGTTTCTTGTAGATCCGGATCGGGCGAAAAAAGGAGTGTTAGTCATATTTAGTGGGGATGTTGGTTTTCTAGGATGTAGTCTTGGTGGGAATAGAAAAATTGGTAAGGAGGCAGCTGGTAGATATGAAGGTGTTGAAGATCACCAGGTACTCACGTGGAGGACGTCTTTAGCCTCTAGTTGTGATGGTTAGAGTTTACGAGGATATTAGACGCCTCAGGCTGTATAGGGATATTGGACGCCCTGTAATGCACTGGGAATTGTAGGCCTCAAGGGAATGAGTGAGTGTTTAGGTTAAAGTTGACAGTGCAGAAGGTGATAATTAGAGTAGTTTGTCATCAGTGTAGGGGCCTGCAACGAGCGGTCAGCACGAGTGCTACTCACAGATTGGAGATAGTGCATATTGGATCTCCCCTCTAGCTGGGTAGCCACGCTGTGTAGGCTCTGGGTGCCCACGAGACAAAAGTGGAGCGGCCAATAAAACAAATCAAATCAAATCAAATTTCTAGGTGCTACTGTACAGCAAGACACCGTCTGTCCCTATGAACTGCAAATATCTACATTCTTCTTGTAGAGTTCACATTGTAGCTGGGGGTATGATTAAGAAGTACTCTTAAATGATATTTTGAAAGAGACCCTTTTGTATTGTTTCTATAGTTTGATATTTTTAGTTTACAGTTTCTATGTTATATGAGGAGAGTATTACAGTAAGAGCAGAGACACCTGGTGGATAATGGTGTTTTTCAGCAACAATGCTGAAATGCCATATCAGGTAGACTTTAGAGCATTTTATCCACTGTGAAAGTAACACTGCCGGTAGAGGGAGTGGAAACCACCATCTGTCCTTCACTTGTGTATCCAAGAAAGGCACATATCCATTACTCTACCAACTGTGCAAGCAGGGCCGGTTATGTTCACCTGAAACGGTAACAATATGCCAGAGTAGCATGAAATCTTCCAGCAGTCATCACTAGAAATGGGAGACATTGAATATGAAATGGCCAGTACAAAACTTTCTATTGCAGTGCGTACATGATTTCACTTTCACCCAGCATAAATTGCGCCAAAAATCGAACACATTCCACAATTTATGTACACATTCAAGAAATAATTTTAGCACCTTCTTCTTATTGAGGTAAAAAAATAAGATATATGAAAATTTGCAGAAAGAAATTAGTTTTTCAATGATTTAATCTATGAGTTATGTCTACATTTAATGGATTTCTTATCACCTTATGTTTTTTCATTTGCATATTTAGCACATTTTCACATACATAGGAGTTTATTATCTTTCTTGTATGTACCATTATGATTAGAGCAACCTATTGGGGATTATTTTCTGAAAATACACACATGAAAATACACACATAACTAATGTGTATTAAACTTTAAAAGATTGTATTGGATCAATTTAAAGTACGCCAATTTTAATCTGTATACTTACCACAATTAAGCTATATATTAACCAAATTTAGCTTGTTAATAAATCTCAAAATTGATGGATTTTATTTTCATTTTATTTTCAACATTAACTTTATTTCTATGCATTATAATATGTACTTTCCAGTGGTGTAGCCAGGATTTTCTGAAGGGGGGGCTGAAATCTGGATATGCCTCTAGCCCCCTCAGCCCCCCCTGGCTACGCCACTGCTTTCATAGATTAACCAACAATAAGTTGTTATAACAGATATTGTTTCAAAATAGCTCAGCATATCAAATTTTCCTCTGCAGATTAGTCCAAAATTAAAGATTGCTCTAATATTGTTAATTTTCTACTGATGGTTCTTCTATGACGTAGGTAGTGATGCAAAGTATTCACATTATTGGATTATATTTCTTTAATATAGCCATAAACTACAAATATAATTATTTTTAACGATTCAGGTTTTAAAAAGAGCATTGTTTTCTTTTATCCATGGGGATATCAAGAAAACACGGCACCAATGTTTTGCCATTTAAAATCAAAAGTGCTTAGTACAATGCTTGTATCCATGTGACCAGTGTTATGGTTCAAAAGAGTGTTGGGCCTATTCTAATAGGCGAATACCAATGAGCACATGTCCCTGTGAGCCAAACCACTCCAGGGTATAGACATATCAATAATGTAAAGGAAAAGTGCTTCGACATTTGACTTCATGAAAGCTTTGAACGGTTTTGATATTGTTTTAATATTTTATGTATAACACAAGTTTGAAGCAACGCTATCTTAAAAATATAATGCAGAACAAGAAAATCTCTGTTTCGATTAAAATATACCCCGCCTTGCGTTTTCGATTAATATGTTATGGGTATTGACATATTAGGCTAAGATTCATTCTTCAATGCAAGATCGTATTGGCCAAATGATTATTAAGAAATATCAATTTGCCATACTTACCTTTTTATCCACAAGTTCTTTTATAAATGACTGTCTTAACTTCATGTATAATCTACATCTATTTTACTTTGTTCAGCTCTCACACACTTTATCTTGATCCATACAAGTATGGTCCATTGTGTATTTAGGACTTACACTGCTTATTATCAAATCATTAATCATGTGCCATTTTCTACTGCGCTTATTGTTAAGAAACATTTGTGAGATAGCTATAAGTATTTTAACAAGCCATATAATATAACTTTTTTGTCTTCTTCCTACCCTTTTCATAAAATATTTTCATATCTAAAATATATTCCTTCCTTAATTTGTACTTAAATTGAATTTGATATTCCCCACACAAAAATATATCTTATTTTGAACTATCTGTTTTGTATAGTTTCTTTTATTCAACCACTAAATGTAATACAATGTAATTCAATTTATGGAATGTATGTTTTCCGTCTAGTTTTCATATTAGCCAGCTGTTCAGTATATCTGAGTATTTCATTTCACCTCAAAGTTAGCTAGAGGAACATAATGTAAACTAATGGATCATGTACAAAGGTATATAATATCTGAAAATAAAGGTTTCAGCAATGAATGAAAAACACAAATCACGTAATCTTACTGTGAAAGGAAACTAATATATTAATATACATGATATTATATATATTTAAATGATACAAGTCTGCGTGCTCTTTACAGCCTGAAAACCCACTTTTTGGCACTACACTCAGAAGCATCACGTTATATATTAGGCTGAATGGCACTCCCTATTTCTAATGATATTTCATTATTATTGAACAGTTTTTAAGCATTTTTAATTATTTGATACTTGGAACGTCCATCCCATTACACATTGTTTTTAACTTGATTTATCGAGATTTAGAACGATTTGAAATATTTCAATGTTTAATTGACATATATCAGTGGAGATCTTTTTTGTATTCATTATTACAAAGACATGATGACACAAGCAGCAGATAACCAGTAAAGAGGCACCAAACTCGATGGCATATATCCACCTCTTTGACAGTGCATCTGGATCTTTTCACATACTGATGCATTGTATACTAGACTTAGGAATGATTACAGTTATTCAGGTTTAATGAACAGTCTTGACATGTAGTATTCATGCAGTCTATGTGTGTGCTAAAAAGTGGATTCAGAAAAAAAAAATTGAGTGAGCATTTTTGCCATGAGTAAAGTGGAATGTATATGATAATACCTGTGGGATACAAGCTATCTGGTATGTACTATATTGCAAAAGAAAGGTTTCTAAAGTTGAAACTTTGAGGGAAAATAGATAAAATCAACAATGCTTTGCCATTACCAACAAATCCGTGTCAATTGACCTGCCACAGGAAAACCTCTGTCAGCTCATTGAATAATATGGTCAATAGACTTAAATAACAATGTGCTTTATTATGGGAAACACAGCCACTTGCTTAGTTCATTTAAGTTATTGCATTAGAGTTTCCGTTGCTTATCTCTAATGCTTTATATTCATCTATATATATTTGGTTACAAGTATATCTACATTTTTATTTTATAACATCTATCTGCTTGCTTCAATCCTTGTTAATGATAGCTAAGACATATCTGTGAATAACTATCTTATAACTTTAAGTATGATGCTATATATTTGAGGAGAATGATGGCAGAGGGGTGAGAATACTGATGTAATGTAGAGTACATATATGTTCTGTTAAATTAATTATCTATTTTTTCATATGTTATACCACGTTCGGTGTTTTTGAATATTCCACAGTTTTTTCAATTTAGACTACTCTTGCTACAGTCTATCAATTTAGACTAAACTTAGTCGTAATACTGACCATAGATTACCCGTGGAAGAACTGTCCAGTCAAAGGTGTGCTCCCCACTCCGATATTCATTTCTATATTGAATTTGATATCGGTGTACAGATAAGGACTTTTTCAGGAAATGATATAGAACTCTGGAATGAAACTGAAATAACACCGGAATGACATCAACGAATGTGTAGATATATAGTTTATGACCATAACATTATCAAACATATATATATATGTTTGATTGAGCTTCTCATCAAACACTGGTCATTCCTTGTTGGACTTGTCAGAGATCTGTTCCCTTGATCCTTTGTAATGATCAGCTATTCTGTCGCATTTGTATATATTTCTCTCAGGCGATAATTTTGATGGTTTCTTTGGCGTTGTTTTGTACAATCCTCTAACATCTGCTATGGACTGAGGCAGAGCTTTCCCTGCAGTCTCAGGCAGCAAGAAGGTTACCAAGCCCATCAGAATTGAGATAACTACTAATATAACATTGGGTACCCAGGGATGGGTCACGGCCTGAAATATATACAATCAAAATAAATACAGACACAGGAAAATATAACAGATTGAAAAAATATCGGGTATCTGGATGGGACAACTGGAACAATATCAAACATAGTGATAGTGCGATTAATCATTGGAATTTAGAGAGATTTTTTGTGCACTTCCGATCTGTTTGTGCACTTCCGGTGTGTTGTTTTCAATAGGGCAATATGGCGACCCACAATCGGCCTTTTAACATGAGGAGACAGGGCAAATGCATACAATTAATGTGGATATCTGTAAGGTAGATGGAACAGCAAAACTGTCATTATTATTGTTGTGTTAAATGATAAACTCACCACATAAGCAAGAAATGGAGCAATTGTGTTGGACATTGCACCAAACATCGCTCCTATCCCACGACTTGATGCCCTGAAACATGACACAGATGCAGGTATTAACATGACATAGATGCGGATATTAACATGACATAGATATGCGGATATTAACGTGACATAGATATGGATATTAACATGACATAGATGCGGATATTAACATGACATAGATGCGGGTATTAACATGACATAGATGCGGATATTAACATGACATAGATGCGGATATTAACATGACACAGATGCAGGTTTTAACATGACATAGATGCGGATATTAACATGACATAGATATGCAGGTATTAACATGACACAGATGCAGGTATTAACATGACATAGATGCAGGTATTAACAAAACATAGATGCAGGTATTAACATGACACAGATGCAGGTATTAACATGACATAGATATGCAGGTATTAACATGACAGAGATGCGGGTATTAACAAAACATAGATGCGGGTATTAACATGACATAGATATGCAGGTATGAACATGACATAAATATGCAGGTTTTAACATGACATAGATGCGGATATTAACATGACATAGATATGCAGGTATTAACATGACATAGATGCGGATATTAACATGACATAGATGCAGGTATGAACATGACATAGATTCAGGTATTAACATGACATAGATGCGGATATTAACATGACATAGATGCAGGTATTAACATGACATAGATATGCAGGTTTTAACATGACATCGATGCAGGTATTAACATGACATAGATATGCAGGTTTTAACATGACATAGATGCAGGTATTAACATGACATAGATGCAGGTATTAACATGACAGATGCAGGTTGTGTTTTTGACATTATATATTTGTCATAGAGACTTGTATGAGAAATATTTATAATGATACGAATACCTTGATGAATGCTTGTAACCTAGTTTTATTTGCTCTTAATATATCAATTAATATTACCATATAAAGAATCTGGTCTAACCTGAGATTTGTTGGGAATATCTCTTTTCCATACAAAAGAAATGCAGCCCAAGAAATGCAGATACAGAATTTTGCAAATATTACCATGGTTATTTGGAGAGGTTGCAGATTTGTCCCTGAAGCTGGATAAAAAGTTCTCTTTCTTTGATTCGAATTGAAGCAAAATATACACGTTTGATTGATTTAATATATCTATCAGACATCCTTATGCTTATGAGCAGAAATAAATTGATAATTAAGAAAATATTTTGCAACAGATATTTGATGTCAGAGTTTTACTGATAATAAAATTTAAAACCAAGAGATTGTTTCTACCTGTTTCATCCGGAATAAATGGAACAATGATAAGTGAGACTCCAACTGTCATAAAGGAAATGGCAACAGTATATTTTCTAGACTTTCTGAAAATAAAAATGTTTCTGTTAATATTTACCAGTGCGACATGTAAGTTATTTGTTTGTCTTAACGATCTTTATTTGGGCTGTATCAGGTCAGCCTGTCACAGGAACGTAATGCTCCACTCTTTTTCTAGTTATTGGGAATACTTTTCTTTGTAACTATCAGAAAGACATGATAACACAAACCAAATATATATATATATATATAATTATATATATGAGGTTTTTATGACTTTATCGAGGTAATAAGTAATTCCATGAGTGACACTTCAAAATTGTGAGCATCAATAAATATATTCTGAATAGCGGCCACCAGTTTACATTTTACACGATCATTAACACGATGGTTTCAAAATTTACTAGACATTATAATTCGATATTTCACAAATCTGAAACACCACTTTTCAAAATTCTCTCCAGGTAGGTCTATATGCTCAACCTGGTACTTAAATTGGACAAGATTTGAACTGACAAAGAAACCAAAGAAAGTCAATGAAGCAAGCGAATTCGCACCCCAGATGTATATAACCTATTACCATAATATTTTACTCTTTCAAAATGTTGCTTTTGACAAATCCCGGGTGGAAATTACAATCAAAATGCATCACCCACAACCTCCAAGTTAAACCCGGAGGCAACATAAATGAGCCATTTTTTCTCCGATTTTACTTTTTCTTTTCCTTTCATGTCCCTTTTATTGCACAATTCATTTTGTTGGTAAATATTATAATAAAACATCTAAACTACAATTACAATGGAATCACAGATTTGGCATGAAATGTGATAATTCATGTTGATGTATAAAATAAGAGAGAATAAATGAAGTGGTAGTTTTCAATCTAGTTGTCCATCATGATTTGGTTCTATTCTGACATTTAGTTAAGCATCAAATTCGGATATTTACATATATTCTGGTAATATCAAATATATATTACCTGATGGAAAAGTAACACACGACACAGGCCGGTAATTCCACTAATCCTAATAGTATTGATATAACAAATCTGTCTCCTGGAAGGGCTGGTGTACTTAAGGTTATCACGTAGTAAACTAAACAGCCCCCGATCCTGAAAAATAACACATTTATTGAAATTAGAGATGGGCTGGTCTGATAGTAAAGTAAAAGTAAAATGCAGATGCAATGGATAAATTTCAGATCAAATGAAAAAGACAATATATGTATCCCAGTCTATATGTGTGTGTGTGTGTGTGTGTGTGTGTATTCTTCATATTAGTCAAATTTGGTTAATGCCTCAGTCACATTTGCGCCGATTTCAGCAAAGATGCCCGGCCGATGAGTATTTTTTACACAATCGGCCGGCAGTTCAGATAGCCGTGCGGGCACCGGGAGATCATCGGCCACAATTGGACATCTTTAAGACGTCGGGCGGGTCATCGGGAACTGTTAGCTGCAACATAAAGGTTGCCGACGTTTCCCCGATGTCTTATCACCAAATATCATCTTAAAGAACACGGCAGGGTCCCGACAGTGTCCTGCAGGCACATCGGCAGATTATCTTAGGGCTGCCGGTGGCATCATGTGGTGAAAACAGGATTATTTTTATTTCATGTGTTCACAGACCATCGTCAGATGATCCCACGGGCTCCGTACGATATCATATAGACGTCTTTAGGATGTCCTTCAGACGTCTGTCAAATGATCTAGATGTCTTTAGGGTATCCTACAGACGTCTGTCAATGATCTAGACGTCGTTAAGATATCCTACAGACGTCTGTGCCATTCAGTCTTGCACGTGCCCTGCGGTGCCCTTTAATAATGTGACCACAGCTACGGCATCTCTCAGATTGTTGCTTATAAACTCCCCGGCGCCCGGCAGACTGGGAAGTCGGCTGATTGTTACTTCCCGGCCGGCGCCCGATGCAAATGTGACTGAGGCATTACTAGTGCAAAACATTCTCACTCTAATTACATTGCTTCTAACATTTGAGGTTTAAGCTATACAAAGCCTTAATTAAAACATTTCTCAGCCTCATTTCCTAACCAAAATTTGAGCAGGATATGTTTCTCGTCACCATTATGTATTTATGAATTTTTACACAATCTAAGCTGTTTGGGACATGTTCACAAAATTGTTGAATATTCTTAGTGTTCTGGATAAAATATGTGTTCAAGTATGACATGCTGAGGGTTCTGTAATAATTCACTATACTATATAAATGAGAGGAAATTTTCTCAATTCTGTATAGGTCACCTTTTTTATTATGAAGGAGATAGAGATGACCAATGGACAACATTACTTATAAATGTATTACTTATATGTATTACTTTGTTATAAACAATGTTTTTACTCTATTATGGTGTTAGAATATATCACAACTCTAAATATCCAATATTACTGAAAGCATCCATGAAGTCACAGAGGTCACAAGCAATTTTACAGAAGTGTGGGGTATGTTTAACTGATATGTGGCCACGAAACTGTGATGCAAGTAAGCTATCCCACTAAAATCAACCAAAATACACTGACCATGGTTATTGTGTTTTGCTGAAAGTGCCAAGTACTGGCTGTACTCTTGTGACAACCAGGTGGCCACATCATATGTATATGTATACAAACATATGACCTCTATTATGATCTGTCAGGGTGTAAGGCCTGAACCAATGGACATACAATAATGGGCAAACAGGACCACTCCATTGTCCCAGTCTGAAAGTGCCCCATTGTTAGCAAAACCTTACTGAGCAGGTGTTTGCACTAGTCCACTGGTCAGCTAAACAATGTGTGTTGACAAAGTGTCCAATTTCATGATTTGATTTTATCTACTTTCAAATGGCACAAATTAAGGTAGGGGAAATATGATGGGAAAAAACATTTGATCACAAAGTTTGGAGTATAAACATTTATATCATGCAAGGAAAAAGTGCTTGAAAACCTCATTTTATGAATGCTTGAAATAGATTGGATCCCAGCTATGTGATTAATATTATTATTGGGTCTTTGATTGATATAATACTTCTATTACTAACCAATATCCAATATATATGATGAGATGCTTCAGTAATAATGGGTTGCAGAACATATCTCTTATTTTGACAATTTCTTTTGGTGGATCTGCACTCTGTATCTGAAAATTGTCATTTTGGTCTCCATTTTCCATGAGTTTCTCTGATGTTTCTTGTTCTGTTTTTGAATTGTCAGAAGTGCCCAGCGACGTTATCCATTCCTGGGACCTATTGGCATATATTCATATGATATGATGATTGATCATATATATAAAATTTCTTGTTTTAAAATGTAAAGTACATAGTAATTGGTTAATTTGATATCGATACAAGATACCTTGATAGCTGTACATCTGGTAGACTGGCACTTAGTTCATTCTTAGAAAGATCCTTCAGAGAAGAGAGAAATGGACCAGTTGCTTTAACACCATTGAATTTGGCAATTTGAGCCAAAACTTTTTCAGCTTCATCAAGTTTACCATTAGCCGTCAGCCAGAAGGCAGACTCTGGTAAGTACCTGCAAAAAAGAAAACATTAAATTGGATTAATATACTTACTTAATCAAAAATAAAATAAAAGGTTGTGAATTAGACTTTAGAATTTGACCATAGAATTTATTCATTCAAATCTGTGTCCCTAGCAACTCAGAGTTTAGATTTTACATTTAAAAAGTCTGTAATGCCTGAGTCACATAGCCGATAATCTCCTGGTATCCTCCTGGCTCCTGGTGAGGACACAGGCAATGGTGCAGTTGGTTAAAGCGCGAACTTATTAGCACCAGTTTCTCTGTGGTGATACAAAGGCCATGTGTTCGATCCCTGGCTATGCCGAGATCGAACTCATGATACAGATTCACATATGAACTGAGGCCGTGCCTAAAGGATTAACCAGTTGTCCCTGTAAATCTATGACTGGGTGGGTTGTCATATTAAGGACCTGGCTGACCTGGGACAGGTTGTGGCTGGATGTCCTCAAACTTATTTCATTTGATTTATCAATTTCATCTGTACTTTATTCAAGTGCAGTTATATCATTTCTCAAATATCTGATCATGACAAAATATAGATGTTTTATTCTTTAAAATAAAATAAAACTTAACACCTCATTGACCTTAATATTCTTACCATGTACAATGTTTTCATCCAGTGATGAATTTGACATTCTTAACTTGTCATGCCTCTTTCCTGCATTGAAGACTTTCAGCACAGTGCCCTTACCAATGTCATACATCTGTGCTAGTGTGTCACATCCAGAGTATGAGCTGCTAGCAACTGATCAGCAATGTTGATGTGTTTGTTTATTGTGGCCTTGATGTCAATAAGAGCCCTGTCCTGTATAGTGCCACCCATGACAAGATCACAGTTCAAGCTGTGTTCAATGTAGTGATGTATCAGAAGAATGAACACATCTGTGTCATCACTCACAATATTCAATGATGAAAGACCATTCTTGGCCGGCTGCAGTGCATGGTTGATAATGATAACATCAATAATACATATCATCTCTTTGGAAGATCATAACCATGGCTATCTCAAATGGAATAGGATCTTGTGATCTTAAACTAAGGCTGTACTTATCTGTCAGCATGTTGCAGTTATCTTTGAGGTACTGACACATGATTTCAATAAGCTGTGGTTTGTTCTCTGTAACTGAGAGAACTACTTTCTGTGGAGGCAATGAGGGTTTGGAGTGACAATGCATGTTTTCTACTTGCACAGTTGTTGCCTTTCCTTAGCTGACCTTGTTTGGTATGTTATGCTGGGTGAGCACCAGATAAACATCAACACTGATGGTAAGTGGTATAAGGTTGTCCAGGACATTTCTTGCAATGTCTGTGACTATGCAGGACAGTGTATGACCCATAAATACCACAGCCATCAGTAATAACTGCCTTTGTGCTGGAATGCTCAACCTACAGCTTCTGTTTGAGTACTGAATTTGATTTGGTGATATGCATGTTTCCATTGTCCTCACACTTCTTTTAGAATGTTAGAAAAGACAAGAGAGTACTGCTTCAGTTTGTTAATACATTTGCATTGTGATTCTTGCTTCATTAGACCATCCTGATGATTTCAAGCCTTTACATTCATTCTGAATTTTCTTTGCAATGCACTCAATGGAGGCATCCAACTCATCTTCATCATCCACAAGCACAACACTTAAGACACTTGTTGCCTTGCTTTTGAAGAATAACAAGTTAGCTACACCATTGCCTGAGAAAACAAGCAATTCATCTTTAAAATATTCAGCAAGTCTAGTAGTCTTGTTGGCTACGATTGAGTTGTGTTCCATTGTAAGTTTGATGTAATTCAAACGTGTGACCGATCCTTGTTTAGATCAGCCACTACCAAGGTAAATGCTACATCATTGGTTTCCACTTTTTTCAAAGATTTTCTGGATGCCTTTACCACATTGTGTGCACTCATAAATTTGGAATGACACACTTTATGGTAAATAGCATTTGGTGCATGCAGGTTACTGATTGTTCCTTGCACAAAAACACTGATGTTTGCAATTTCATCATTCCTTTGCTCACACACCTCTAGTATGGAGTCTTTAAAATTGTCAGCAGTTGACATTTAACAATCTTTTGCCATCTTTCAGGATGACGAGGGTCAGGTTCTAGTTCACATAGTCCGTCACAAAATAAACAATTCACTTTGAAATAAACGACAATCAACATTTTCTCTTCACTTATTTAACATTTAACTGTGTGTCCAAGTTGCCACATGTCTTTTTATATGGGCTTGAGAAGTGTAAGTGGATACACAGTTTTTGTGACATTTAATATTGAATTCAGTCATTCTGCTATGCCTTTTCCAATTCTATATGAATACTATCACTTCTCAGTTTGCTACTTTGGATGATGCTCCTTATACGGAGTGGACCTGCAGTTATTAATTGTTCAGCACCACTAACTTTACATATTGACATTGGCTCAAAGTAACGGCTGGTCATGATTATTATTCAGGAATTCCACCATTAATGTTCTACCAACACTATATGCAATGTTCTACCACCACCAGCACCTTGCAATAGCTTGACATCAGTAACAACTTGACATCAGTGTCACCTGCAGCCATCATCCCCCACCATATATATATGCAACCTCCATTTCATAAATTATAAAAATGGACAATAATATATGTCAAAATGCAAAATTGTTATTTTTCCTCCTGTTATCAAAAGGTAGCACTGCTTAGACATTTTAAGCTGGGTTCTGAAAAAGTTGATAGTGTGAAAATGAAAAAAACCCTGACAAAACTACCCATAAACATGATATGATTACTGACATTGAGCAAAGGCTTTACTTGGTATGTGTGGAATGCTTCTCTATGAATATGAATATGTACCAAAAATGTAGGTTAGAATCGGTGAAAAAGCATTGTCTGACAGCCACCACGCATTTTGCTTGTAAAATATTTTCCCCAAGGGTGACAAGTTGGCACCCTCTAGATTCTGTATCCAGACAATATAGAGTCGCATTCTATAAAATAAAACATTGTATATACTCAAAATCCACGTTCAGCCCCAAATTGCCATTCTGCCTCCGGACTATCGTGCTGACCACGCGGTGGAGGCCCCTACACTGATGAAAAAAGCTATCCTATCTAATTACCACCTAATTACCACCTTCTGTCAACTTTAACCTAAAAACAGTGGGGTGTCCAGGGGATGTTCAGCGCATGCTTGCTGAGTATGGAACCTATGATGCCCTCATCTGCTGTGAGTATGATCACATCAGATTCCACACCAAGATGCCAAGAAGCCTGGTGGTCAACACAAATGTGACTCAGGCATAAATGGCGGTTGATCACGTCTACTTTTCAATATTTCAAAAACCAACACTATAGAACATGATTCAATAAGTCTTTAAAAAATAAGATGCTTGCCAAATATAAATCATAAAAATGAGATTGAACAGAGAGATAAAAAGTTGTAGATGCATCCAGTCTCTCAGAATATAGGCTATAGGAACCATGAGCATGTAGGAAATTCCCCAGCTAATGCCCTGCCACGATCCAGCAATGGTCCTCATCCGGACATCACAGTGCTCTATGAGGATTGTCTCACCGGCCAGAACACAGGGCTGTAAGCAGAAACTAAATGTGTCACAACATACAAACAGATTTACATCAAATATAGAGAAGCTACATTAAATGACATGCGTCAAAAGATATAGCCAAGTTTGAATGTCATTGATGAATATTTTGTAATTTTTCTGTGGTTGTTCAATAAATTGTTTTGTTTTAACATGACAAATAATTATAAGAATAGAATTAGGTAACCAAATCATTACAAGAGAATAAGGTGACCCCCAACTCCCATAGAAATAGTTATAACAAGGTAACCCTCAACTGCTATAAAATAGTCATAACAAGATAATAATTTTCCCTCAACCATGAACTGTCTGCAAACCAAATGATAAAAATAGGTTTGATCTCGGCCATGTGCCTATATATAGCATTACTATATATAAACTAAGGGCATGAAAGCTCTTGCATCACGTTTCTGTCAACTTGATGTTTCAAAAAAGATTAAAAATACTTATGTACATCCTAAAATTTAACGGATATTCCATTCAATTAAAAATATTTATGTACATCCTAAAATTTAAAGGATAATCCATTCAATGATGAGATAGTAAAGCATTTTTTAAAATTGATATCAAAGCATTTTTAAAAATTGAAAACTTTACCTTATGACCTTTAAAAATATTTCTTTGATGCAGTTGAAAATTGTGTTCCAAGAGAAATAAGAAAAAAAACGGTGATTGGGTGGTGGAACACCCTCTGAATAATGTTATTCTCTAGGAAATTGACAAATTTTGCGCCCCCTGTTGTTTAATTGTTCATAATATTTGCAAAGAACTACAAGGCATTGTCACAACCCACTGAGCACATGATTATAGTATCCTATGGGACATTATTGATTCCCATGATTCCCTCCATTGGATCACAGGCTTTTCTGATTTTTGTACAAGTGATCTCAGATTTGGGAAGAAATATTGATTAAGGTAAGACTAGGTTAGGTTTTGAAACACTGAATTTAAAGAATAGATGGAATAGATAAGAAATATCCACACCTCAAGGTCATAAAAGCAAAATTGATAACCTTATACACGGAATAAAAATGATCTCATCCAAGGTTGTGATTTAAGCTTTCATCCCTTTAGTTGTATATGAGTGCAGGGAGAATTGACATTGCATTGATCACACAATTTCGACACTATCTTAGTTTTTCAGATTTCCTATGCCCTCAACTCCCATAGAAATAGTTATAACAAGATAACCCTAAACTCTTAAAAAAATAGTCATAACAAGATAATAAAGTAACTCTCAACACCCAAAGAAATAGTCATTACAAGAATTACTCAGGTGTAACCATGAGATCTCTACCGTTTGACATTCGACATATATTTTTTCATACAAGATGAATATTCACAAACACTAACTTCACTGTACTAACTTCACTAACTTCACTAACACTAACTTCACTGTACAAAACAATAAAAGTTTTTAAAGCAAAATTCACACACATTCATACATTCTAAACTAACACAATGTGAAAAATGACTAAAGGTTCTTCATCTGTGATTGTTATCTGCTTGATGAGGCAGTAAGTTTAGAACTCTAAATTTAACAACTTATGAAAAGGTCACACAACTTTCATGGTTCAGTGGATTTGACAAAATGGACGAAGCTGTATTTAATGACATAACAGGGTCAACTGATTTATATGACAACTTGCTGTTAACTTATGTTAAAACCTTGAGATTGCAGTATGTTTCCTTTCTAATTGTATTTTGGTCTTTCAGTAACTACGTTTTATTCATTTTAACTTATAATCAAACATTTTGTAATACTATTGTATAAAATCCATAATTATAGTAATTAAGTAAATTCACATATGAAATCAATAACAGTATTAAGTAAACTCAAATGTGAAATCAATAATAGTATCAAAGTAAACTCACAAATGAAATCAATGCCAACAGTATTAGAATAAATTCAAATATGAAATCAATAACAGTATTAATTTAGCAAATCCACATATGAGATCAATAAAAATAATAAGTATACTTAAATGTGAAATCAATAACAGCTTTAAAGTAAACTCACAGTGATAATAATTGCGGTGATCGACCTGAGAGCCATATAGACAACCATGTTTGGGGCTGCGACAAGAACACTACCCAAAACTGCAATGGCCAGGTGGCTTAATATCATTGTCCACTTTCGGCCAAATCTGTCCACAATAATTGAACATGTGAGCTGCCCAACCATAATGCCAGCTTCAAATAATGTCTGAGTCAAGGCAATCAGGTAACCTCTGTCACATACCAAGTCCCACTGTAATAGACACAATATGAATGATAAATTAATCTTCCTCCATGACATTTACACAGGCACGATTCGCAGGCATGATTCGCAGGCACGATTCGCAGGCGTGATTCACAGGCATGATTCATAGGTGCGATTCACAGGCATGATTCACAGGCACGATTCACAGGCACGATTCACAGGCACGATTCACAGGCACGATTCACATGCGCGATTCACAGGCATGATTCACAGGCACGATTCACAGGCATGATTCACAGGTACGATTCACAGGTGTGATTCATAGGCACTATTCACAGGCACGATTCACAGGCAAGATTCACAGGCACGATTCACAGGCATGGTCTCCTGCCATTTCACTACATTAAACATAATAATCTGGAAAAGAAAGGAATCAACACTTATTAGGATAATAGAAATTCAAAATTGAACTGAAAATCTTAATTGGTCATTATTACACTATCATTTTATATTTGTTCACAGTACAGAGAGAACTTACCTGGGTGACCAGTGTCTCTTCTCCAGGGACAGTGTTTTGGAATGTCCATCCATGAGTACATGGCACAGTACGATTATTTGTAATGTTAGCATAGATTTTACATTGGTCAGCATCTCCATTTTTCTCTGGAATGCTCTCATTGTATGTACTGCCTGGTGGAACACTGCAGTGGTGTGGTGGTGTCCAACCTGAAATTTTAGGTATTTATGGTTATAACAACTTTGTAACGAATCTTAGTAAACTAGTGTAGGTCTAATACTAAGAAGCTTGTTATTAACAGCTTCACATGATTTGTACGGCCAATGTATATGACAGCAATAAATTATTGTATTAATCACATTGCTTTAAATCTCAGTTTTAAATCTTTTTAAGGCCTTTCTAAAAGTGCGAGAAAACTGTTTAACTGCTGAAAAATTATCTTTTTTCATTAAGTGTTTCCAGTGATCATATAACACGCTTTCAGGAAGTTCATCATGCCATAACAAGATGAAATCATATTGAAATACTTGATCTTTTGTTATAATATAAACCAAATAAAGGTGGCATAAATGTGCATCACTACTCAAATATCGGTTTTATCAAATTAAAGTGAAAAATAGAAAAATGTCTGCAGGTTGTCGGACCAAGAGAGAAAAGTGTTCTTAATAATATTTAGAGTGTCTCTTGAAACAGATTTCCTAAAACAAAGAGCTCAAGTACCCCTTTAATACTGTTGAAATATGATATATGAATATGTCCAGCAATTGTTCCAAGTCATCTGTCTTAAATCTTGTATCTCACATGGCATTGTATGGATTTAATAACACTCCTGGCAAGATTGCCCACTAAACATCTTGTCTGGGTCCATATTTCAATACAAACATAAAACTCTACTCAACCTAAGTGTTATGACAATTCTGAAGAACATACTTGCAAATATCACCTATTCTGATAATAGTAAACTACCATTCAGCATATGTGAGATGACTGATATCATAACTGAAAACACAATGATCATCAGAAGGAGGTAATAAGCTGGGTAACAGTATTTAGCATTTTAATTGCTACAATATCAATGAATTCTTTTAATAATGATAACTTATCCATTGGATAACATTAATAACAAAACCTACTCAGGAATGAATAGAAAATTTATGTCTATCTATTTATCTGAATTAAATTGTGTTAAGCTATTTTTTCACATTTAAAATGTATAGGGTAGTAGGTTGAAATATATATTTAAGTCCTCATTACAAAGGTACAGAACAATATTAATCTTGTACAACAATAGAATGCCACATATAAGCACTACAAAAAAGTGACACCACTATATACTTAAATCTTACATTGAATGTGAAATGTGTCAATTACAAGTACCAATTACAATTGAAAGTCTCTTCTATTTCGCCTGACAAAGTTAACAGGCACTGTCAATAAAACAAGATGGCCTGTTCTCAGGGTACCAATGCAAGAAGAATCTACCTTCAATGCCTTTAAGTTGTTAGACAAAAAGACTTGTGTTGTATTAAAGCCTTGTTAAACCAACCAACCAACCAACCATCATTCAACCAATCATGTGATGGGGACAGAGTTTTGTATGCCACTGTTTGCTCTTTCACATCAGAGACTACATTTTATTTGAACACCAACGGCGCCACGGCCCATGGCTCCCTCTACTGGTGAGCTTATATAACCTCAGAGATTCCAGTCCCAGACCTGCCTGTATAGTTAGCTCCCTCGTCACTTTATCTGGTCTATATTCTTTTTCATTGTGTCTCAAATTCTTGTTTGTGAAGTAATTCTTTGTGAATGAAGTAATTCTTTGTGAACTCAGAATATTATCCGGTAAATATGTTTTAGGAATGTTAACTGAATTGGTCAAATCTTGCTGATGCCAAATCTACTGTATGCACGTGCTTATTCTCTTCCTGTAAAGTTCAATTTAACTTTGAACATAGAATGATAAGAGAAATATGTGTTATGTTGAGTTGCTGCCAGCAGGAACTGAGGTAGCTACTCATTCCTACACAGAAGATCATAGTAATATGCCATCTCTTATAGCCCCCAACAATCCACAAAGCACCATGCAATGCCTCCATTTTGTATTGTAAGAACAAACACACCATGCACCCTCAAGTATATGAACAATCAGATTATAGATATCACTAGTTTGTCATATGAATACACTCTTGGAGTCCCTATGCAAATATGGATAGGACTGTGACAGTGGCTGACGGTCCAGGCCTGGATGCATCTGTGTGGACTTTGGTTTAGGATCTGTGTGCATACAACCATGTCCTATTTGATATTGGTGATGAGCACATTAAAATGTGTCCATTTACATTCCTTGGGGATTTTTTTACAGACTATGTGCAACCCATGAGTCCATTGATTACTTATAATCACTCTCAGAATTAAAATGTTACAACTTGCTTCAAGTGTATTGAAACATTGCTGCAGTATCAATTTAACATCAATAATAATTTTGTAGGTATTGCAGTCTTTTAATGCCAGATCTAGGGAGGCCAGCAAGAAGACCATTACCATAGTCTAAGGTAGAAGTAACAAAGGCATGAGTAAGTGTTATAACAGTCTGCACGTCTAGACAATATCTGATAGCAGCAATATTCTTGATGTGATGGTAACCCTTTCTGCACATTTTCTTTATTTGTGCCTTCATATCCATTCTCAAGTCAAAAGTCATGCCGAGGTCAACACCTGACTCACTGGGTCAGAGTCACCCACAGCAACAATAAAAGGGGTATTATTATCACAGTGAGAAACATATTGTCAGCACAAATCAGCATCTCAGTCTTACCATCATTAATTTTCATCTTATCTGATATTAAGAATGACTAACCTCACTAATGCATGTTTCCAGTTTGCGTATACTGAGGTGTGCTTGTTGACTAGCAGTGTGGTCAATGGGGATGTATATCTGGGTGTTGTCAGCATAGATATGATAATGTAGACCATATTTAGTCAAGATATCTGCAAGTGGTGACATGTAAATGGTGAACAGGATGGGACCAAGAACTGAACCTTGGGGACTCCTATACTTTATAGGTCTGAGAGAGGACCTATGCTGTCCCTCTTTGACACACTGGAATTTGTCAGTAAGGCCTTTACTTACTAAGTGAGGGATCACCTGCCCTTTCAGTAAGTTTAGAGATATGGGTTAGAGACAGGTCTGTAATTCTTCTCAATCAGTTCTAGACCAAGTTTCTTCAACAGGGGCACGATGATGGCAATTATCATATTATAAGGGACAGTAGAGACCATCAGTGATTTATTGATGATAGCAGTAATGATGGGCAGGAGGTCATCAATAAGGACAAGCAGTAACCAGGTGGGAATGGGATCAAGCTGGCATGACTTCTTGGCAGACCTCTTAATCAACTTACGTACATCGTATATTGTCAAAGGCACAAAGCAGTCAAGTAATTATGAACCCTCTAGCTACAGTGATAAAAAATAAACAAAATCTTCCATGCGAAAGGTACCTATGACAGGTATAAACCACATTTTTCATAATGAGTGAAAACAAGTAATTAACTACACCCAGAGATGGCGCCACAAACAATATCACAGGGAATTACATACCATATTATCCTCAACTGCCGCCCCGGGGGTGGAAGCATTGCCTCTGAGGGGGCCACTGATATGTGACTGGCAGACATGCCAAGACCAAGGTTCAAAATTGACTGTTTTTCAGATTCACAATAGATATTTAGTAACTAAATGGCCAAATCTTGTTGTACTTGAAGAATAGTTTGATGATAAGAATAATTGTACAGTACACTATTATTTAATATATTTTAGATGAACACATGCCTATAGCTATAGGGTAATTAACCAATTAAGTCTGGGGTGTGCTACTGGGCGTCATACTGTATCCCATATGTGACCCTCACACAGCATTCAGGTGTCAGATCTTACACATTGATGCAACATGGGGAGTTAATTACAGTGTAACATCGCTTGAAAATGAGAAATATTAAACAGGTGTTTGTGGAAACAGTACAAGGGGTGTGTTTTCTTTGATATGTTTGCATGAGTATTGCAAGTGAAGCTATGAGTACTGTTTACATATTAATTACTGAGATAAGAGGGCTGTAATTAGGCTGTAACATAAACAGGAGGGGGGCTATAACATAAAACACATGCACTGAATCAAAAAGGATTTTCCTAAGTATCTATATAACATATATGTGTTTAAAGAATTTTTATGAACAATAAACAAAACAATTCAACTTATCAATAAACCAAAAGTAATCACAAATATTATTATATATGTATGCTCTGGTGATGATTGAGAGTGAATAGAACCTCTTTACCATGAAAAGATATAAAATAACAACCATTCTCTGACAATCAGCTTTATTTTATATTGTGGGGAGAGGGGTAACATACTAATTCCTAACTCCAATGTCAAATGTTTAAAAAATATCATTCTTGTTAACCACAATAATTGAGCTTCAAAATTAGCTCAGATTGTTCCCCAAACCTCCACTATAAATTTGATTTATACCTTTATATTCAGGAAACATATGAATAGCTCCAAATCATAGTTTTGTTGAGCCAAAATTGTTTTGAAAAATAAAAACTGTTATCTTGCATCTATATGGATTTTGTTTGTTTGTTTGTTTGGGGTTTTACATCACTTTCAACATTATTTCAGTCATTTCGTGATGAGACCTACTTGTAGCAGATATAGTGCTACCTCATTGAATTGTCATGTCGCAGGTCCTTGACAACCCGACCGGTCACAGATTTACAAGGACAACGGGTAAACCCTTTGGCACGGGCCTCAGCTCATGTGTGAAATTGAATCATGAATTCAATTTCGGCACGGCCGGGTATCGAACCCACGACCTTTGGATCACCACAGAGGAAATGGTGCTAATAAGCTGGCGCTCTAACCAACTGCGTCACGGCCCGTGGCCCCTGCATCTATATGGAGTCATCATAACAATGCCAAATGCAGTAACTATGATTTCCCCGATGATATCACGAGATTGCTTCTCCATTCCTAATTATTCCAAGTTATTTATTACTGTAGGGTGTTCCAAATAACTCATCACTGGATGTGTGATGAGTTATCTGCAGGAGAAATTTGTCACTGTATCATTTTCAAGGGACACCAAAACAAAGGTAGTATTTGGCCATATATATATATATATATATATATATATATATACAAGGGGTGTGTGTATATATATATATACATATATATATATATATATATATATATATATATATATATATATATATATATATATATATATATATATACGTTTGTTATCAGATCTATCAATTGAAACTTCTAAAGATTTAATTCTAATAATTCATTAACAAAATGATTTTTTATCAGGGAATTTAATATATCTCTTCCAGCAGGACCTTAAGCAGGACTTTCAAAAGGCCCTTCAATACAGCAGGACCTTTAACACAGCCTTCAGCAGGGCTTTCAGGCATGGCATTCAGCACAATCTTCAGTAGTCATTTCAGCAGTTTCTTTAGCAGGGCCATTTAGCAGGGCCGTCAACAGGGCCTTAAGCAGTGCCTTCAGCAGGACCTTCAATGCAACTTTCAGCAATGGCGTTCAGCACAGCTTTCATCACAGCCTTCAGATGTCCCTTCAGCAGGGCCATTTAGCAGGGCCGTCAACAGGGCCTTAAGCAGTGCCTTCAGCAGGACCCTCTGCAGGACCTTCAATGCAACCTTCAGCAAGGCTTTCAGCAATGGCGTTCAGCACAGCTTTCATCACAGCCTTCAGTAGTCTCTTCAGCAGGGCAATTTAGCAGAACGTCAGCAGGACCATCAGCAGTGCCTTTAGCAGGATCTTTAGCAGGGCCTTCAGCAGGGCTTTCACGCATGGCCTTCAGCAAAGCCTTAAGCAGTGCCTTCAACAGGACCTTGAGCAGGACCTTGAGCAGGACCTTGAGCAGGACCTTCAACAGGACCTTGAGCAGGACCTTGAGCAGCGTCTTTGACAATATGTGCCAAGATAGAGTATTAATCCATGGTTTGGAATAAGATTCATCAAGATATATCATGACATTTTTTTCCATAAACGAATACACCGGGTTTCTGAGGTGAAACACTAATGTGAGGACCAATCATGGGGAATTAAGTTGAACAGGCGAAAGCAATCGCACCTTTTGTGTTTCCGGAAAAAAGCGAAACAATTGTGATTACTGTAGCCGTGCTGTGGAAATACTGAACCCCAGGGATGGCCGCGACTTGGTCGAATATAGCATCAAGATCTCGTAAGGGCCTAACACCTGATGGCAAAGACGAGCTAAACCTTACACCATCCTGCCATGATAAATGTTATGATGAAATTTCTAGGAAAATATATATATTTGAGTTCCCATTACAAGTTATTTTTAAGCCAAAATCTTTCACTCAACAACAATATCATATGTAGATAATAATACTGAAAAATGCAATTTACGTTACGATATTCAGTACTAGAATCATGTAATTTTAGGTAATAAAATATCAAAAGCCAACAGCAAATATTTGAATAAGAATTAAGAATAAATTTATGAATGATAACAATCCACTTGATTGACAAGAACCAGCACTTGAAGTTGTAAGTACTAGAATATGCGGATATTGCAGACATTATTCTTATCAAATGTGAAGCTGTGTTGTCATGTTATCAAACAGTTGCAGATTGTTATCATACTTGAACTGTACAGCTGATGACCCTATACCAGGTCACAATGCACCTAAACACAGTACATTGTCAATTTGGAGCAATACATTTGTTTTTGTTGCAAAAAAAAACATTTTTTATTTGCTCTAAATATTGTGTATTGATTCCCTCCAACTGTAAAGAGTGGCGATCGCTAAAGTGGGAGGAACGATTAAGTAGACTGAAGAGAGAACTAAAAAAATGTGATAGTCTGATAGTGTTAGTAAATAAACGGAGACTACATTAGGTATCAGATGTACACAATATGAACAGGTTTGATTATGTTTCTCCTCAAACATATTTTATTTTCATTCAATGCAATTTGACTGCAATTTGAACAGGCATTAATGCAACAAATAAATATTAATCATCACAACGATTGGCAAGGTTGTCTGATCATGCCTGTTACCAGGCCGTCAAGGTCAATCCCAGGTAACCCTCCAGGGGTATCTGGTCATGCTTGTTACCAGGCCGTCAGGGTGAATCCGAGGTAACCCTCCAGGGGTATCTGGTCATGCTTGTTACCAGGCCGTCAGAGTTAATCCCAGGTAACCCTCCAGGGGTATCTGGTCATGCTTGTTACCAGGCCGTCAGGCTCAATCCCAGGTAACCCTCCAGGGGTATCAGGTCATGCTTGTTACCAGGCCGTCAGGGTCAATCTCAGGTAACCCTCCAGGGGTATCAGGTCATGCTTGTTACCAGGCCGTCAGGGCAATCCCAGGTAACCCTCCAGGGGTATCAGGTCATGCTTGTTACCAGGCCGTCAGGCTCAATCCCAGGTAACCCTCCAGGGGTATCTGGTCATGCTTGTTACCAGGCCGTCAGGCTCAATCCCAGGTAACCCTCCAGGGGTATCAGGTCATGCTTGTTACTAAGGCCGTCAGGGCAATCCCAGGTAACCCTCCAGGGGTATCTGGTCATGCTTGTTACCAGGCCGTCAGGCTCAATCCCAGGTAACCCTCCAGGGGTATCTGGTCATGCTTGTTACCAGGCCGTCAGGCTCAATCCCAGGTAACCCTCCAGGGGTATCTGGTCATGCTTGTTACCAGACCGTCAGGCTCAATCCCAGGTAACCCTCCAGGGGTATCTGGTCATGCTTGTTACCAGGCCGTCAGAGTGAATCCCAGGTAACCTTCCAGGGGTATCTAGTCATGCTTGTTACCAGGCCGTCAGGCTCAATCCCAGGTAACCCTCCAGGGGTATCTGGTCATGCTTGTTACCAGGCCGTCAGGCTCAATCCCAGGTAACCCTCCAGGGGTATCAGGTCATGCTTGTTACCAGGCCGTCAGGCTCAATCCCAGGTAACCCTCCAGGGGTATCTGGTCATGCTTGTTACCAGGCCGTCAGAGTCAATCCCAGGTAACCCTCCAGGGGTATCTGGTCATGCTTGTTAACAGGCCGTCAGGGTGAATCCCAGGTAACCCTCCAGGGGTATCTGGTCATGCTTGTTACCAGGCCGTCAGAGTGAATCCCAGGTAACCTTCCAGGGGTATCTAGTCATGCTTGTTACCAGGCCGTCAGGCTCAATCCCAGGTAACCCTCCAGGGGTATCTGGTCATGCTTGTTACCAGGCCGTCAGGGTCAATCCCAGGTAACCCTCCAGGGGTATCAGGTCATGCTTGTTACCAGGCCGTCAGGCTCAATCCCAGGTAACCCTCCAGGGGTATCTGGTCATGCTTGTTACCAGGCCGTCAGGCTCAATCCCAGGTAACCCTCCAGGGGTATCAGGTCATGCTTGTTACTAAGGCCGTCAGGGCAATCCCAGGTAACCCTCCAGGGGTATCTGGTCATGCTTGTTACCAGGCCGTCAGGCTCAATCCCAGGTAACCCTCCAGGGGTATCTGGTCATGCTTGTTACCAGGCCGTCAGAGTTAATCCCAGGTAACCCTCCAGGGGTATCTGGTCATGCTTGTTACCAGGCCGTCAGGCTCAATCCCAGGTAACCCTCCAGGGGTATCAGGTCATGCTTGTTACCAGGCCGTCAGGGTCAATCTCAGGTAACCCTCCAGGGGTATCAGGTCATGCTTGTTACCAGGCCGTCAGGGCAATCCCAGGTAACCCTCCAGGGGTATCAGGTCATGCTTGTTACCAGGCCGTCAGGCTCAATCCCAGGTAACCCTCCAGGGGTATCTGGTCATGCTTGTTACCAGGCCGTCAGAGTTAATCCCAGGTAACCCTCCAGGGGTATCTGGTCATGCTTGTTACCAGGCCGTCAGGCTCAATCCCAGGTAACCCTCCAGGGGTATCAGGTCATGCTTGTTACCAGGCCGTCAGGGTCAATCTCAGGTAACCCTCCAGGGGTATCAGGTCATGCTTGTTACCAGGCCGTCAGGGCAATCCCAGGTAACCCTCCAGGGGTATCAGGTCATGCTTGTTACCAGGCCGTCAGGCTCAATCCCAGGTAACCCTCCAGGGGTATCTGGTCATGCTTGTTACCAGGCCGTCAGGCTCAATCCCAGGTAACCCTCCAGGGGTATCAGGTCATGCTTGTTACCAGGCCGTCAGGCTCAATCCCAGGTAACCCTCCAGGGGTATCTGGTCATGCTTGTTACCAGGCCGTCAGGCTCAATCCCAGGTAACCCTCCAGGGGTATCAGGTCATGCTTGTTACCAGGCCGTCAGGCTCAATCCCAGGTAACCCTCCAGGGGTATCTGGTCATGCTTGTTACCAGGCCGTCAGAGTGAATCCCAGGTAACCTTCCAGGGGTATCTAGTCATGCTTGTAACCAGGCCGTCAGGCTCAATCCCAGGTAACCCTCCAGGGGTATCTGGTCATGCTTGTTACCAGGCCGTCAGGCTCAATCCCAGGTAACCCTCCAGGGGTATCTGGTCATGCTTGTTACCAGGCCGTCAGGCTCAATCCCAGGTAACCCTCCAGGGGTATCTGGTCATGCTTGTTACCAGGCAGTCAGAGTCAATCCCAGGTAACCCTCCAGGGGTATCTGGTCATGCTTGTTAACAGGCCGTCAGGGTGAATCCCAGGTAACCCTCCAGGGGTATCTGGTCATGCTTGTTACCAGGCCGTCAGAGTGAATCCCAGGTAACCTTCCAGGGGTATCTAGTCATGCTTGTTACCAGGCCGTCAGGCTCAATCCCAGGTAACCCTCCAGGGGTATCTGGTCATGCTTGTTACCAGGCCGTCAGGGTCAATCCCAGGTAACCCTCCAGGGGTATCAGGTCATGCTTGTTACCAGGCCGTCAGGCTCAATCCCAGGTAACCCTCCAGGGGTATCTGGTCATGCTTGTTACCAGGCCGTCAGGCTCAATCCCAGGTAACCCTCCAGGGGTATCAGGTCATGCTTGTTACTAAGGCCGTCAGGGCAATCCCAGGTAACCCTCCAGGGGTATCTGGTCATGCTTGTTACCAGGCCGTCAGGCTCAATCCCAGGTAACCCTCCAGGGGTATCTGGTCATGCTTGTTACCAGGCCGTCAGGCTCAATCCCAGGTAACCCTCCAGGGGTATCTGGTCATGCTTGTTACCAGGCCGTCAGGCTCAATCCCAGGTAACCCTCCAGGGGTATCTGGTCATGCTTGTTACCAGGCCGTCAGGCTCAATCCCAGGTAACCCTCCAGGGGTATCTGGTCATGCTTGTTACCAGGCCGTCAGGCTCAATCCCAGGTAACCCTCCAGGGGTATCTGGTCATGCTTGTTACCAGGCCTTCAGAGTCAATCCCAGGTAACCCTCCAGGGGTATCTGGTCATGCTTGTTAACAGGCCGTCAGGGTGAATCCCAGGTAACCCTCCAGGGGTATCTGGTCATGCTTGTTACCAGGCCGTCAGGCTCAATCCCAGGTAACCCTCCAGGGGTATCTGGTCATGCTTGTTACCAGGCCGTCAGAGTGAATCCCAGGTAACCCTCCAGGGGTATCTGGTCATGCTTGTTAACAGGTCGTCAGGGTGAATCCCAGGTAACCCTCCAGGGGTATCTGGTCATGCTTGTTACCAGGCCGTCAGGCTCAATCCCAGGTAACCCTCCAGGGGTATCAGGTCATGCTTGTTACCAGGCCGTCAGGCTCAATCCCAGGTAACCCTCCAGGGGTATCAGGTCATGCTTGTTACCAGGCCGTCAGGCTCAATCCCAGGTAACCCTCCAGGGGTATCTGGTCATGCTTGTTACCAGGCCGTCAGGCTCAATCCCAGGTAACCCTCCAGGGGTATCTGGTCATGCTTGTTACCAGGCCGTCAGCGTCAATCCCAGGTAACCCTCCAGGGGTATCTGATCATGCCTGTTACCAGGCCGTCAGGGTGGATCCCAGGTAACCCTCCAGGGGTATCTAGTCATGCTTGTTACCAGGCCGTCAGGGTCAATCTCAGGTAACCCTCCAGGGGTATCAGGTCATGCTTGTTACCAGGCCGTCAGGGTCAATCCCAGGTAACCCTCCAGGGGTATCAGGTCATGCTTGTTACCAGGCCGTCAGGCTCAATCCCAGGTAACCCTCCAGGGGTATCAGGTCATGCTTGTTACCAGGGCCTTGGGTAAACCTTGGAGTAATTATAATTACACCAAGGGTAAACTAAGTGAACCTTTGGGAGAATCTCCCACGCATACAAGTAAGGACAACTTTTTCATTTTCTTTTCATCCATATTAGATATGTGGTGCATGAATCTCCTAAATTACAAAAACGGGTTCATTCAAGATGACTAAGGATGACAATGCTAATTTAACAAAAAGCAAAATAAAGAATATTCTCTCTTCTTATCTTAAAGTCACCAGGCCGTCAGGCTCAATCCCAGGTAACCCTCCAGGGGTATCAGGTCATGCTTGTTACCAGGGCCTTGGGTAAACCTTGGAGTAATTATAATTACACCAAGGGTAAACTAAGTGAACCTTTGGGAGAATCTCCCACGCATACAAGTAAGGACAACTTTTTCATTTTCTTTTCATCCATATTAGATATGTGGTGCATGCATCTCCTAAATTACAAAAACGGGTTCATTCAAGATGACTAAGGATGACAATGCTAATTTAACAAAATGCAAAATAAAGAATATTCTCTCTTCTTATCTTACAGTTCTTACAGAGTCAGGCCCCCACCCCTCACTGCACAAAGATCCACCCTAGGGCAGAGACCCTACTAACAATACAACCTTATGAAAGGAGTGAGGACTAAGAGGTTGGACAGGTGTCATTTATTATCCATCTACAAGTTCAAATAGGTGCCACAAACAGGTCAAATAGATGCCACAGCTATGATCCAATTGAAATGAAAGAGGAAGGTCACTGCTATTTCCGATTGATGGTATTGATATTATACAAATGAACAGAAATATATTGGCTTATTACCAAAATGAATGTCCATTGAACTCATAATAATAGAAAAAATAAAACACAAATGTTAGTGATGGTACGTAGATTAAAAGGAATAAAGAAAAATGGCTTATGTTGACACATTACCTACATTTTGTGTGATACTCTCGTGATCCTCATGTTCAAATAGTTTGTTGGTCTCAAGTATCAAGGAATGAATGAACTTATCCATTGGATAACATTAATAACAAAACCTACTCAGGAATGAATGGAAAATTTATGTCTATCTATTTATCTGAATTAAATTGTGTAAAGCTATTTTTTCACATTTAAAACGTATAGGGCAGTAGCATGAAATTTAAATTTAAGAACTCATTGCAAAAGTATAGAACAATATTAATCTGGTGTAAAAATAAAATGCCACATATAAGCACCACAAAAAAGTGACACAACTTTATACATAAATCTTACATTGAATGTGAAATATGTCAACGTTGAGTTTGAAAAAAAATGTCTGCCCACTTGTCATACAAGGGGACCCATATATATATAGGACTAAATAGTAAAGCGTATTCAAACTGCATTACATAGGATTGCGTCTGCTAAGTAACCAATTACAATTGAAAGTCTCTCTTCCATTTCGCCTGACAAAGTTAACAGGCATTCCCTGCATATCTTAGTTTGAAAACGAGGCTCAAGATGACCTTATCTCAATAAAACAAGATGGCCTGTTCTCAGGGTACCAATGCAAGAAAAATCTACCTTCAATGCCTTTAAGTTGTTAGACAAAAGACTTGTGTTGTATTAAAGCCTTGTTAAACCAACCAACCAACCAACCATCATTCAACAAACTTGTGACGGGGACGGAGTTTTGTATGCCATTGTGTGCTCTAATACATCAGAGATTACATTTTATTTGAACACTGATCTTTTTTTAGGAACGAGGTGATTTAAAGTTATCAGGCTTCCATCCTTTTACAATGTCCTCCTCACGATGAAAATATATAAAGACCTTCATACCCTAATGTGTTTGAAAAGATCACTGATGGAAGTTTGGCCAAGCTCAAGAAAGACCTTTTCATAATTGGTTAAATTTATCATAAGTGCAGAATTATCATAATCAATCAATCTATATTTACGAGAGGGCTTCTCGGTTTTCCGATTTAATTCTTAAAAGGTCATTTATACCTGTCAAGTCGTCATATTACCCACAGCTTACCAGTGCAACGTTATATATAGATTCACTTTATATCAGATCTGGTTTCGCTATTTAAAAGCCATCAAGTATAAAAAGATTTGAAATTCGTTATCCCGAAAATATAAGTCAATTATATGACATGTTCCCAGTGAGGTCTTCCAAAAAAATTATTATATTTAAAAAAATATTTTTCTGTCATATTCGTGTGACGTGTCATATGGCAGGACAATTAATAAATTGCTGATATTAAAGGTAAACACTAAACTTCGCTAAAGTAACACTAAACATCTCTTATTAGGAAAATGAAACATCTCTTATTAGGAAAATGAAACATCTCTTATTAGGAAAATGAAACATCTCTTATTAGGAAAATTAAACATCTCTTATTAGGAAAATGAAACATCTCTTATTAGGAAAATTAAACATCTCTTATTAGGAAAATTATCGCCAGTATCCAAAGAACCTAAATCTGTTTTTTATTCATCAAAATAAATGAATAATAGTCAATAGAGGGTTATTTAAAAATCCGTTATTCATATATCATATATGTGGCACCCAGTCATATCTATATGAATTTGATTTGAGTCGTAGCAATTAAATTAATAAAGAAAGGTCCTTGATCAGGACTGACAATCAACCCAGTCACACATTAACAAGGACAACGGGTTAAGCCTTTTGGCACGAGCCTCAGCTCATATGAGAATTTGTGAGAGAAACTGCTATTGCACTTGCGCTCTTACCAACGGCGCCACGGCCCATGGCTCCCTCCCTACTGGTGAGCCGATATAACCTCAGAGATTCCAGTCCCAGAACTGCCTCGATAGTTAGCTCCCTCATCACTTTATCTAGCCAGTCCCAGAGCTGCCTGGATAGTTAGCTCCCTCGTCACTTTATCTAGCCTTAGTCTTTTTTTTTATTGTGTCTCAAATTTTTGTTTGTGAAGTAATTCTTTGTGAATCAAGTAATTCTTTGTGAATTAAGAATATTTAAGGTAAATTTATTTTAGGAATGTTAACTAAATTGGTTAAATGTTGCTAATGCCAAATCCACTGTATGTACGTGCTTATAGTTAGCTCCCTCGTCACTTTATCTCATAAAAATCTTTTTCATTGTGTCTCAAATTCTTGTTTGTGAAGTAATTCGTTATCAATCAATTAATTATTTGTTAATCAAGTAATTCTTTGTTAATCATGTAATTCTTTGTGAATTCAGAATATTTTAAGGTAAATATGTTATAGGAACGTTAACTAAATATTTTTTTGGTTAAATCTTGCTAATGTCAAATCCACTGTATGTACGTGCTTATTCTCTTCCTGTAAAGTTATATTTAACTTTGAACATATATTGATAAGAGAAATTATGTGTTAACATACCTGTGAATATGATGTTGAGTTGCTGCCAGCACAGACTAAGGTAGCTACTCATTCCTACACAGAATATCATAGTAATATGCCACCTCTTGTAACCCCCAACAATCCGCAAAGCACCATCCAATGCCTCCATTTTGTATTGTAAGACCTAACACACCATGCACTCTCAAGTATATGAACAATCAGATTATAGATATAACTACTTTGTCATATGGATACACTCTTTGAGTCCCTATGCAAATATGGATAGCACTGTGACAGTGGCCAACGGTCCAGGCCTGGATGCGTCTATGCGAACTTTGCATACAACTATGTCCTATTTGATATGGGTGATGAGCACATTAACAATGTGTCCGTTTACTTTCCTTGGGGATTTCTTTTTCAGACTGTGTGCAACCCATGAGTACATTCACTACCCATAATCACTCTCACAATTAAAGTATTACAACCTTGCTTCAAGTGTATCGGAACATTACTGC